>JAQHUG010000009.1:2141605-2173563 GCA_028555095.1 Dicrostonyx torquatus | reverse complement strand
AATATATCTTATATGAAACTTAATATTTTATACAGAAAATTAAGCTGTTAACCTAAATTATGATATGTGAATTATAATTCACCGTATTTGTTATTATTTGCACCTGCATATTCATTTCCTCAAAAACATACACAATTGAAGTAGATTTCTGTTTTATAAGAAGAATATAAACAGGCAAATGCTTGTTTTATATGGAATCAGGAATGAGAAACATGACATACAGCGCCTTATTTTATTAGTGAAAAATATTTTTAGATTTATGTAGTTTAATTTTGTATGTATGCACCTTCTACCCATGGAGGTGCACCATTTGTCTGCCTGCAGAAGTCAGGAGATGGCATCAGGTCCCCTAATCGGAATCAAAGATGGTTGGGAGTCACCAAGAGTATACTTACTGGGTACTGAACCTGGATCCTCTGCAAGAAGTGTTCAGTGCTCTTAAACACTGAGCCACCTCTCTAGTCCCTTGTGTAAATCTTTAAATGTAATAACTGCCAAGTCTAAGGACAACAACAAAAGATGCACACTTGAATAGAGACTAGAGAAAAGTAATTTAATTAGGTTTGCTTATTTTATTGTACCAATTTAAAATTAGATTATTTGATATTTCTATCCATTGTATTCATATGTATGCTTGTAACTATATATATTCATGCAATCCTAGAAATATTCTCAAACAATATCCTTTCTTCCTACTTCTCATAGCTTCTAGTATATTCTTTTATATTTTATTTGACTATTCTGTTTTTTTTAATTGGTCTCCAAGAAACAGCCTATTTCACGGTTTGCTCACGGGTGGAGACATCTAGTTTGAAGAATGCTCGCATTAGAGTTCATTTGCTATGAATCAAAGTCATTAGAAAGGCTTTGATGAGAGCACTTGCCTAAGGGGTGAGCTGTTCTCTGCTCACTGTTGAGACGTTTTCACCACTGTGAATGGCCACAGGTAGTCTTCTTTTTCCTTTTCTAATAATAACAGCAATAATTAACAACTGCCTAGTGTTTTCCAGATTACAGAGTACTTTTCAAATATATTACCTCAGGCCTCCTCTGAGTTAACTGGCAAAGGCAATATAATATTGTGCAATTAAGCTCAATTCTAGGTAGTTTGGTAATTTTATTATTGAAGATAAAGTGAACCTCCAGTAACTGAGATGCATCACCTCCCACTTTCCCATGGCCTGGTAATTGGGTTAGTTTGGGATGCTTGACATGCTGGATCTCCTGCAGAGAGGTACACACCATGCAAGCTTCTCTTGGGGAAATAAAATAACTAAGCCATATTAGATCGAATGCTTCAAATTCCTCATAATGCACAACTTTGAGTGATGGTACAAAAGACACAAAGGTGAACAGAGCATGCGGAAAACAATGACATAAGCTCTTCCCGTCAAGCATCCCTCAGGAAAGCAGCCTGACTTGCCACCAGGTCATAACAAAGTTAGTAGTGCTACCAGTGTTACCAGTGTGGGTTTTTTGGTTTCTTTGTTTCAGTATTTTTAAAACTGTTTTGAACAAAAGTATAACACTTGAGGAAAATACATTGACATGAAATCCCAAATTCTAACTTGGGATCTTTGAAAGGTTTATTTAAATAGAAGTAGTAAGTCAGATATATTTTTAAACTAACATATATTTAGTTTTTTTTTAGGTGGCTATAACCTGAGAATTACAAGTATTGAATATAATTTAAAGAGAATTTTTAAATTATAAAAAAGATCACTTCAAAAATCAATAAAGTAATTTCAGAGATCTTTTTACATATGCTCCCCCAACTACTCTAATTTATTCAAGTCATATTGTGATTTGAGTTAAAATTTCCAGTTTTTATATCACATTGAGACTCTCAAATTTCTGAATCTCAAACAAAGGGAATAAAAGTTTGGAATGTTCTAGAAGAAATGCTAGGTAGCTGTCAAAACTACAGTGGTAGTAATAAATACAGGTGAAGACTTGGGAGAACAGAGAGGTTCTCCCAAATGATTATAGAGTCACACACTATTCATAGCACACTTACTCATAATGTGATAAACTATTAACATGTGTACAGAGACACAACCGGCTGACAATGCAACACTTTCACTTTTCTTTGTGAATAAAATTCCAAATTCATTTGGACCATGGTTTAAATTATGATTTAAACTGGCAATTCTTGGCTTCAGGGCAAATTTAAGACACCCACGGTAACTGCATCAACCTCACGTGGTATAAAAGCAGTTCAATAGTTCAGAAGAAAGTCCAAAAACAGATACACACATAAAATAGCACATAAGTATGACAGGCTCTCAGGGTAAAGTAATAAGAAAAAAACTTTCTAATGAATAGGATTGGTTATTTGAATATCCACTGGAAACAGTGAAAAAAAAATCTGTTCGCCAATTGTGAACCATCAATTGCTGGTTGAAAGATACTTTGGAAGAGATAACACTTAAGGATTGTAGCCTACTAGCTGAGTGGGTCCAGACCTCCTGTGGCATAAAGAAAGTGTTTTGTCTACAGTGAAAACAGGATAATGTGAGGACGGATGTTCAGGAATGGTTAGGTCCAAAGGATAAGAAGAGAACACTCACAGCATTCATGGTAGGAGGTCATATAACCACATCCCATACTAATGTCAACAACTTTATCTCTGTTCTATCAAACGGATACTAATAAATTATACCTGTGAGAAGAGCACAAGGCATGAAGCTGTTCCTCTGCTAAACATCGCTGCTCAAGGATTTATATGGCAGGGTTAAAAGAATGGTAGAGTTTATCAAGCAAAACTTGAATTGGCCTTAATATGCTAATGAGAGAAGAAAAACCAACTGGACAAAGAATATGGCCCAATGGTACTTACTGCTTATGCATGGAGCCAATATTTAATAAAAAACAAAAAAAAAACATTAAAAGGAGCTTCACTTTAATGTTTTATAGGATAACTAGATACGGTTAGCCATTTTGTCCATAAACACTTTGCAGGGATAAATGAAAGGATGCTGTGTATCAAGGATGCTGTTAACATCCTTAATCACTTTGTTAATAATTATGTGCAGCTGCAACACTGGATCTACATTATTCAATCATGGTTTTGTCTTTTATTTTTTCACAAGAGCAATCAGCAGTTCCTTACCATTTGAAAGTCCTAAGTGGAAGCACATTATAGAATCTAAGTGTCATTTTTATGTGGGACACTGAAATCAGCAGGTAAGTGTGTCCACAGGCAGCCAGGTTTGCTGAGGCAACTGAATATGGAGTCTTCAGAGAGTCTCCCTGTAAGTTTCTTTCTTTCTTTTCCTTTTAACTTTATGAGAAAAAATTTGGAAATTATAATATAGTCAAAACAATACTACTTTCCTTTTCCTCCTTTCAAACTCCCATAAACTACTACCCCTTGTTCTCTTTCAAATTCATGGCCTCTTTTTCATGAATTTTTATTGCATGCCTATATGTACATTATGAATATATGTTCATAAAGATAACCGTTTGGTCTAGATGGTTACTTATATATATGTTTTCAGGACTGACCACTTGGTATTGGGTGAGCAGTTGGTGTGCTCTTCCCTGGAAAAGACTATATCTCCTGCTCTCAGCATTCCTTAGTTGTCTTTAGTTATTTGTGTAGGATTGAGGCCTCTTTCTATCAACTTTCATGGATGGATCGCTCGAATCTCTCTCTTTCATCACCCATATTTGCCTAATATCTAGAGTTTACTTTATTATCTGAAGATTTTCTTGAATGTGCAGGCAATCCTAGCAAAATGGCCATTTACAGAAAAATGAAGAGCAGTTGCCAATATTAATACACCATTAAGAAAATAATATCCACATTCCTAAATCCACTGTGATAAATACTTTCTCAATTTTGGGTACCCTTGATTCTTCACAGTGGTCTTCACAGTAGCAAATAAATTATATTACCAGAAACCTTAATGAACTTAAAAGTTTAATCAAGGCCAAATTCAGCTTCACTGAAAACCTTCATGTCATCATCACATACCACTGGTCACTGGCAATTTCCTTCTTCCCTTCACTTTCCCTCTGTTGCTCTTGATCCCTCTTCACTCTTCACTCTCTCTCTTCCTCCTTTGAGAAATGCTCGCTTTCTGAAGACCAACCCAGTATGTAGACCGAATTCACCCTGACTATGTAATCCTGCCCTCAACACCCACATTGCTGGGATGACAGGCACCACAAGCCTGCAATCACCACAAACTTAATCCTCCTGCCTCAGTGCCCCCATTTCTGGGATGACAGGCACCACAAGCCTGCAGTCACCACAAACTTATTACACAGTGAATTCCAAAGTTAAAAATCTTGAGGAAAGCAGATCAAGGTTTGTGTATCACAACGACATAATCTGGAAAATTCCATTTTGTGTTCTCTTAACTGTAACAGATATTTTCCTTTAAGAGCAGATTTCTTTCTAATAAGCAAATTTATAATAAAATACAGGAATCACTTTGAATGGCATTTGCAGACCATTACCCAGCTATGCTCCTAGGCTGCAGCTACCTACTCTTTGCCTATGGCAAACTTCTATGCACGAACCCTCAACTTCAAGGTTCCCCTTTTATTCTCCTTGCATAAATAAAAGTTCTTAATTTGAGAACTTAATTTTATTTTTTCTAGCTTTCCAGTTGTACTGTGTTCTGATTACTGGCTTCCTTTCCAAATTTGTATCCCCAATATGATAATACCAAGAAGTAAGGCAAGTGGATGGAGACTTGAGGAAGTCTATCCACTTGACTCTCTGCCACAAGAAGAGACAGTTCAAAAGCACAGGTGTGAGGAATGGGCCCTCATCACTGGTTGTATTGGTGTTTGATTGTGCATTTCCTAGTCTTCCGAACTGCGCATAGAAATGACTGTTTAGAAATGGCACAGGTTTGAGTAAATTTGTTCTCACAGCCTGAAGACAGAGACTTATGTCTACTGTACTGTTTTCATTTGTAACATTTCTGTGGATAAAAGAAACTGTGTCTCCCATCTCTGAATTCATAGCAGCTAGCAATGTCCCTGGCATATTGTTTGGATTCGGTAAATATTTACTGGCTGTCAGTCTCAAAGTAAGATGGACCACATCATGGTTCATGTCCTCAGACACAGCTGATAGCCATGTCCCTGATATATTGCTGAACTCAAATAAATATCCCTTGACTCCCAGGTAGAGATGATGACTGAATGCACCAGCTAACTAAAAATTTGAAATGGAACTTCTACCAACATACTTTATAAGTATTTTTCCTTTTAAAGTGTGTTAATATTATCCAAAAGAGAAACTGAAACAGCAATTCCAAGTGACTAAAGATGTGATAAAAAGTAAATACTGGCCTCTTTACAGATGCAAATTCAACAGACCAACAGACCCAATTCAAACCTAGTAGACCACTAATAAAGTAAAGTGAGGGTCATATGGTAATACAGAAGTCACTCTCTCACTAGTGCTAAGTTAATACGTTGTTACTAAGTGATAATTTTCTTTATTAGCTGAAAATTGTAAAATACAAGATGAGAACCAGGCAAGGCATGAGTCTGCCTTTGATGTGCACTTTGGAAGAATGCGTCACAGCCCACATTTCAAATCCTGTGGGTCAGATTTTCCCAGATACAGATATGCCAATCAAATGTGGAAAGATAGGCTTATGCTTAAGTCCTGGTTTCCAGAAACTCCCTTTGTGGTTGATTTTCAAATTGTGTTGTGAAAAATGTACTCATTCTCAGAAAATTCCCCCACTAAATATAGTCAGCAAGGGATTGAAGACACATGCCCTGCCTGTTAATATTTTGCACCTAAAACAGTGTCAGCAAATCTCTGGCAACAGACTTAAGTGTCTTATCCTCAAGTTTCTAATCCACTGTCTTTATGGGCATAAATTCCACAGGGGTAAGATGGAAGCCTGGATAATTAGAGGAGGACACAGTTAATTTGCTCTAACATTAACATCAAAGAAAAGGCATAGACACCAATGTGCAGTAATCAAAAGCAATGAATTGAAGCTTGGGACCTTCTTGTTCTAGGACCCAGTGGAGTCACCAAACAGGTTGTCTCGTCTTACTGCCTTAGGCTGACCTATGTGAAGACAAGTCTTTGATAAAGCCTCAAATTTCAGAATGAACAGGGCTCCAAATCACAGGAAAGCACAAAGGAAAGTGAGCTTTCTACTGTCAATAGAAAATGGGCCACAGCATTTCAGGAGGCTTCATAATTCAGTCTGGAATTTCACCCCTATTCACCATTTAAGATTCTGGTTCCAGATCTTACATAGCTTTGAGCAAAGCTTCCTTTTTAATGACTTCCAGTGATGGATAGGTCCATAACTGAGATGAGAATAATGTAAGAATGATAATAAGGTCAAAGTCATAAAACATGTTATCAGCCTGTCTCCAAAATATTCAAAATTGCTTATCTTTGATTTCTGATTTCTTAAGAGACCCTAAAAGAGGTACATTAGACATAATGACACTTTGAAATAGATATATTTTTACAAATAGAAATGTATTTTGAAATATAATGGAGACCATTAAAACTTTTTTGGAAATTTGCAATGTCTAATAATTTTCTATCTTTCCCTCTGAATTTTAAAATTTTCTAAAAACTTTCCTTAAGTTGTACTTTCCTAAAATTTCTAAATAATATACAAAGACCAGATTCCTTCAGAAGTAAAGCTGATAGCTGAAATTCTTTGTGGCGGAAGAATAGTTCCACATAGCCTGGAAAAATAAATCTTCATTTCCTCCCTTAAAGGAATATATGAAAGTAAGCCACTACCATCCTTATCCAGCAATGCTCTAATTTCAGATATCATCTGGCCGATTACACAGGGAGTAACCTTGGACCACATTTCTACAGACTGGCATTACTTTAAGAGCTGCTCGTGGATATAATGGGTATGGGGTGCTTTCACCTAAGTGGTAGACTTGCTATTTTCTATCAGAAGGCATCCATCTAAACACGAGATCTGTTGACTGGTTCCTATAACTCTCAAAGTGTTGAGGAATCATTGTATTGCCCCAAAATCTGATGATGCCATTCTTCTACTGGTTCTGTGTCCCATCTCCAGCTCCTACCTGCCATGTTTAAAACTACACACAACTGCAGCCTTCTTTAGAGGCTCTGCTTGAGCAGTTTACAGCTTTTGTAACAGAGTGAGGAGCGGGAAGGGACTTGGAAGAAACACAGCACTGGTTTACTGTGTTTTGGGAGCCCTGTCTACGTTCCCTGACCTGTGACTACACTCCCTTCCTCCTGTCTCTTATGATCCTTCCATTGTAGGTCATCTGAGCACACCCTCCTCCAGAGGTCTGCATCTGGGAATTTTTATATTTGTGTAAGACAACAGGCTAATGTGAGAGCTGCCTGGTCCCCAGAGGAGAAGGAGTGGAAGAAGAAAGCTAATATTTGCAGAGCACTACTCTCTCCATAGCTGCACTAGGCACTGTATGTGTCTTATCTCATTGGCTCTCACCCAACAGGTATACATGTACCATTCTTACACTTGAAACCCTGAAGCGAAAGAGAAGAAACACAAGTTCATGTACTTAGGTGGCCCTTTGTTACACAGTGTTCCCTTCTGATCTGATTGAAGAGGGCCATTTCCTATCCTGCCCTTTGTTTCCAAGGAAAGTAATAAGCATGCATTTACCATCTGCTACCATCATTCAAATATTGGTCATGTGTGTGTGTGTGTGTGTGATTGTGTGTGATGAAATTAATTAAACTGTCTGAGTTCATTAATCATATAAATGCAGAAAGTAGGGTTTAAATCCCTGTCTAGATAATTCCTGAATCATGCCATTTCATTTTATTCACAGGCCATGTGACACAAAACAAATAAACAATGCTCACTAAACTTTTAATTTTATGTGGTTTGCTATAGGAGATCATTATTTCTATGAGAATGGTCCTTCTAGAGAACTGCAGTATACAATGGACATGTTAGCAAATACCCCATCTTAAGATTACTAAAAAGAAACAATGGTGCTCCATAGAAAATATGGAACAATCTGAAAGTCAAAAGAACATTTATGTAGCTACTGTTGCATGTCCTGTATCAGAAGGATGTATTCCCGGGCCTCTGTGGAGTGACCTGAAAAATCTGTGTCCTTTAGCATAATGGAGCATGCACTGTAGGAACTCAGAGCAGAAAGAAAGGATGCTGGAGCTGTGCAAAGCATCCTGTCTTGGGAAGGAAGCACGCCAGTCGCCATGGACAACAAACAGGGTATTCATACTGTATAGCATCTGAGTTGGAAGCTGTAGGATACTTTGCTCTAAAGCTTTGAAAAGCCGAAGTATAACACCATGTCCTTTGGCTGCCTGAGAAATGGAGGGTCAAATCACAGCAGCAGGACCTCAAGAAGATAAGGGCAGCTCTAGAAAAATCTGATACAGCATAGACCTTCAGTGCCAGTGAAATACCAGCTCAGAAAGGGACTCCCTGAGAAAGGGAAGCAATGGTTTACAAACGAACCAGTAACTACACTGCAGCCATTCTGAGAAAAACTGCACATGTGTGCATACTCATCATACAGAATAATATCGCTGTCCAAACCTTACCAGGTAAACTAAATAAAGTAGCGGGAGATTATTTTGTCTTTGCTTGCATTTCGGAGCAGAATAACAGCAATAGTGCCCCCTCCTCTGCTCCATCTCCTTTGCTTTTAGACAAGTGACTTGGCAGTGGATTCGTTCAAGTGGTTAAATCCAGGCCAATTTTGTGGGTTTTTTTTCTTTACTTAAAAAGAATATGGCAGAAGCCATGTTAGCAGTTGTAACGGCGGCCTCAATAACAGTTTGCTTCTACTCTTGCTTGAAACCACTCCGCAAACGCACGGATAAGAGAACCGAGGGAGAATAGAACCCTCTGATGCTCTTCCATCCCAGCAAACAACAGTCAGTCTGCGCATGGGCACTGCCCTGCTGACTCGTCAGTCAGTCACAAATGCTGGACTGGTCCGTGAGCAGACAGAAGAAGCGGCAGCTGAACACACATTAGATTGCTGATCCGCAGATTCACTGCCTAAATACAGGATGGCCATTTAAAGCTACTGTAATTTAAGATGATTTCTTATATTCACAAAAATAGTTATATGATATTCATCTCAGTTTGTTTTCAAATTTTACTATTGCTAATGATTGATAATGTAATTACTTTGTTTTCTTGGGGACTACTGGCATTCATGTTACCAACGGATACTCACCTTAAAAAAAAAAAAGCAGAAAGGACACCACAGTCAAGAGGTAATATTACACTGTATGTAAAACGGGGCACAACCCACACTTGGAAGAGAGAGTTAGTGTTCTCACCGTTGATCAGTTTGGCCTTTCTTGGCTTTCACATTAGAAGTGAACTTACAGTTTGGGTCTGACTTCTTTCATTTAATATGGTATTTTGGGATTTCATCCAAATGGCATCGTGAATGACTAGTTAGTTCTCTTTCACAGCTGAGTGGTGCTTGCATTGTGAATGTACTGCTGTTTGTTTCCTCACTTTCTCTAGATGAACAGCTGCGTTGTCTTGGGGACTCTTACTATGATGCTAGGATATCATCTTGCAAATGTCATTGGTTGGTCATAGATGCACATTTGTATTAGGCTTATAGGATATTATATGGTATGATATGATATGGTATGGTACAATATTGCATAGAATGGTATGCTATGATATAATATGTATGGTATGGCATGACATGGTACAGTGTGATACAGTATGATGCAATATACACAGGTATAGCTTTAACAGCTTTCCAAAGCACTCCCCACACACACAACCCATGAGAGTTCCAGTTATCTCCATCTTCTCTCAAACCTGGTATTGCCAGTTTTCCTACTATAATGCCATACATCTTCATAGGGACATAAAGAGTAGTTCTGTAGAAACATGTTGATTTTTACTATAAAAATACCGACACAAAAAATATAATCCCTTTAATTAGTATTTATAATTTGATTAGTAATAATAGGTCTTTTTAATTATTCAAAAGTAGAAAATTGCATTTCTTTGTCTTCAATCAATCCAGTTGAAAGAATGGATGAAGATGATAAACACACTGAAATGTTGCTATGTAAATACACTAGTAATTGCATGCTATATTCTGAGTGTCACCTGGGATTTATTTTTAATTCTAAGAGACCAACTAAGATAAATCACTATTAGCCTTTTGCATTTAAATCTATCACAAGCCTTGGAGAATAAATATTATTAGCTTCTACTCAGTAGCTAAATTCCAAATCATTCCTGTGTTCAATGCATGTCCTAAAGGAATAAATTAGAGGCATTTTCAGAAATTCAAACATTTGTAAATAAGATCTGACATTAAATAAAGTAACCACTGGGAAACAATAGCTTGTCTCTTTAAAGGTTCTATTTTTTATTGTTAAAAGAAAAAAGGATAGCTTTTTCTAGTCAGATGAGGTCTAGTAGGGTTAAGGCTGTTTTGAAGCTTGAATCTAGTATTTTTATGGGGAGAGCTCGGTGAAGGATTGTAGGGAAATAACCTAGAGATGTGGAGAATGAATTTATGGTGGATGGTTTTGTTGGTCATTTACTCCCCTTGTCCCAGGCCCTCCCGCTCCCCAACTACCCCACCGCCCTCCCCCTGCTTCCTTAAGATGGGGCAGGATACCCTGCCCTGTGGGAAGCCTAAGGCCCTCCCCCCTCCATCTCGGTCTAAGAAGGTGTGCATCCACATAGAATAGGTTCCCAAAAAGCCAATACATGCAGAAGAGATAGGTCCCAGTGCCATTATCGTTGGCTTCTCAGTCAGTCCCCATTGGCAGTCACATTCAGAGAGTCCGGTTTGGTCATATGCTCATTCAGTCCTGGTCCAGCTGGATTTGATGAGCTCCCAATAGATCAAGCACACTGTCTCAGTTGGTGGGCCAGTCCCTCACGGTCCTGACATCCTTGCTCATCTTCTCCCTCCTTCTGCTCTTCCACTGGACCTTGGTAGCTCAATCCCTTGCTCTGATGTGAATGTGGGTCTCTGGTTCTATCTCCTTCCATCATGCGAAATTTCTATGGTGACGATCAAGATATTCAACAATGTAACTATGGGACAAGGTCAGTTCAGGCAGCCTCTCCTCTGCTGCCCAAGTACCTAGCTGGGGACATCCCTGTGAACACCTTGGATCCCCTCTAGAGACAAGTCTCTTGCCAATCTTAAAATGACTCCCTTAATGACTCTCTCATTCCCTTCTCCAATATCCACCCTTCCTCCATCTCCACCGTCCCACAACCCCAGTCTCTCCCCAGTTCTTCCTTCTCCTAAAGGTTCTATTTATACCCACTAGATGGCCACCATTAGGAGGGACATAACTCCCTTAGCCAGAATTGTAGAAGCCTAAAAATGTATTTCCTGGCTTCCACTAGTAATTTGGCCAAAACACAACCATTGCTTCAGATCCATGTGGCATGTGTGAGAAGGTAGCTACCTAGGCCCTGTGAGTTAGCCCAACAGGAAGGACTATTCTGCCATGTCTGGAAATCTATCATTCCCCAGTTTGCACTGGTCATCACCCTTGGGCATCCCTGGCTACCAGCTGAACACAGGCTTCAGAGCACGGTCTGGCATCAGTTTTCATTATCTACAAACACGTCTTTCTTCTGGAGTTTGCTTTCCAGAACATACGGACCTGTTATCACTGTTTAGAAAACCCAAACTCACTGTAGACTTTGCTCACTTATCCCTGGATCACTTGCCTTAACCATCTGTTGTAAGGTCAGTGCTTTTGTTTGTTTGTTTTTGTTTTGTTTTGTTTTGTTTCACAAATCACTTTACACCAAACTTATTGACCTTGCCAACTTTCTCCATTCAATGTGAGGATCAAGGGTAAATGTTTCCACTGGCCTTCAACACAGTCTCTTTCCACACTAAATCTCACTTATTATTTGTGACTCCCATGCCAATGAAGACTTTCTTAAAGATGCTGTCTGTGCTGCCCTATCAATGAGGTGCTCCATGGCAATGGTAAGGTTCTCTAGGAACCAATTTCTTCACTGCTGATAACTGGGCTAGGGATGAACACATAGAGTTGAAGTCAATGAACTAGTGTACCTCTGCTGTGGCTGGTGTAGCCACGCCCTACACTCTTCTGTCAGGATGTAAAACATACAGATGAGAAAGATGAAGAGAATGTGAGAGGAGTTGCTAAGTTCCCTAGAGAGACACAGGAGTCATCTGAGTTCCCAACTCTCAATTTCTGGCTGTTATTCTTTATGATGTCATTTTCAATTTCTTGCTAAATCCTTTATCTGCTCAAATTATATCATCCAAAGCCAGTTCAACATGGTCAGAAATGGAATAGGAGGGTTCTTCTGTATTTCTGTGCTTTGATTGGTTAAATAAAAAGGATGCCTGGCCAGTAAGATAGGACACAGCCCTTAGGTGGGCGGAGTAGACAGAATGGAAGGCGGTGAGAGAGAAAGGAAGTGAGAGAGATGCGATGCCATGATTCTCCCACCCAAGTTGGACATACCTTAGAATCATCCGGTAAATCACCACCTCGTGGTGACATACAGACTTCTATAATGGGTTAGTTTAAGATGTGAGAGCTAGCCAAGAAAAGGCTAATGATAACGGGCCAGGCAGAGTTTAAATGAATACAGTTCTCATGTGGTTATTTCGGGTATAAGCAACCTGCCAGCAGCTGGGGGCTGGGAGCCGGGTGCCAGGAACACAACCTGCACCTCTCCCCCTCTTACTACACAGAAATAAGGCTACCTTATTGTTCCTTATAGATAAATATATTAGCTCACACTTGACCACTATAGCTCTCTTCATCTGAATAGCTTTACAAAGACTCTTCCCTTCTGTAATTGCAAGCCCCTCTTCTCTCTTCATTTCAATCATGTCTTTCTGGGGCTTGACCCAAACTCTGTTCTTCCAAGAAGTGCTGCTTGCTACAGCCTTTTACTTCCTCTTCCAAGGTTGGAGACAGAAGTTATAAGAAGGTAGTGAAAATCTATGAAGCTCTATGAATGCTGCATGCAGTACCTCACTCTGCTTCCATCTACTGATACAGAACTCAAAATAAATAAAAGCTACCCCATAGATTTTTCAAGAAGTTTAAAGCAACATATTAAAAGTCCTATTCCAGTTCCTTGCCTTCATGGAGGCCCAGTGATAAGTCATAACATTTCTTGTCTTTTTATTTCTATAGAACTTTGCTTCAATATCAAACTGAGCTGGGTAGCAGTGAAGATTTCCTACTCATGTAAAACAAACACATGACTGAATCTCATTCTCCTCAAAGCAGGCAGTCTAGGTCAAGAGCTCTCAATGACTCCTGCACCAAACTAGCAAAAGAGTTAGCTCTACATGAACCAGATCATCAGCTGGAAAACAGCCTGCCTCCAGGACATGGGACCATGGCAAGGAAACAAATGTAAATAGGACTACTTATTTTTTTTAGAGAAAGAAAAGGCTTAATTTTTCAATTGCAGTGTTTTTCTCTTTTAATAAACCCACCGTGCATATTTTCTTACATTTGGAAAAACATCAAATGAAGGAATAAAGATGATTCTGTTGATAAACTTATTAAAATGAAATTTCTCAAGTAGAAGAATTTCAATTTTATTAAGAAATACACAACCATGAAAACTTTAGCAGATGTGAGAAAACAGAATCACATGACACAGAATGATAACTTAAACCATACAATCATGTATTCCCAACAGTTTCCTCTCACTCCCAATTTGATAACTACATTTGGCTCTCTAAAAATCATTGATATAAATGGCTAAATAGAATTCTTTTTCAAAACTAGTTCTTAAAAAAATGTTCCACAGGCCTCTCAGACCCAAATAAACTTTTTGGTATGGGTTTGAGAAATTTTTCCTATGATTCTATTGATGATATTCTCTATGCATTCATTATGATATTCGTCTCCTCTGTCATAATCCAAAAGTTGTGTCTTCCCATGGTGTCCCAAAGCAAAGTCATTTGGCTTACTTAGCGTTTCATTTCTAGCATTATTTATGCTTTTGTTTTTCTTCAGGCATTTTATCTCTATTTTTCGTTTGGATTGACTTCCTTAAACAGCCCAGTTCTAGTATGCATCACCTTCTGTCCAGTTCTTGGTCATGGAACTCCATAAACCTCTAAACATTGTTCTTTGTTACCCTCCAGCCTTGAGAATAAGACCCCATTGCTGAACATCACATACCTGAGTCACAACAAATGGAATCGTCAAGCTGGTACCCACTGGAATTTTCATCCTATTGGCTAGAGTTCACAGTTCTGGGAAGTAATTTATATACTACCTGAAGTCGAGGGAGGCGTCACCATCAGTCTTATCTAGTTGTGAAATCTGCAAGCTGGCCTGGAAGGCTTTGCCCACTAGTACTACAGTGGCACAAACATTATGGGAGTAACCATCTTTTAGAAATTCTATTTAAATTATGAACCACATGACAGGATCCATCAGTGGTACCTTAATTTTTCTAAACACCCATAGCTAGCTAAGTCATATGCCCTAAGGAAGAATCGTTTATTCTGCTAAATGTGCACAATAAACTGATCCCTACATTCTTATCTCCATACCCACAGGTTAGTCTGTCTCTCAACCCTCATCAGAGAAGCTTCTTTTGGCAGTAGATGGTGGTTAATATGAAGATCCACATCCAGTCAACATGCAAAGAATAACAAAATATGATGTTATTCACCCAGCTCTAAATGTGCTATCTATATCACATGTCTTCCCCTTCATGATGGAGACATCATTGTCAAAGAGGGGACAGGAAGATTATAGATGCTAGAGAGAATAGATGTCTATAGTGAAGCAATATCTGATAGACAGAACCGCACAGTTGTACACCTGGGTGCACAGAAGTTTAGAAAGTATGCATATGACTTGCACAAGATCAAGCCAGCAAAATTCCCTGCTTGGATCAGGGAGTGAGGATTCATGAAGTTCTACCTGATCCAGGGATCTATGAGCAACTGCTGACTAGTTGGAAAGTCAGTCTTCTTCACGGATGTAAGCCTGGGAGACTGCTCATACTCCAGCAGATGACTCCATACCTATGCAAATGCAGGATCCACCACTAAATGGAATCTGTGGGTGCTGTTTTTAAAAGAGAAAGGAAGCACATGAATTGGGTAGGGGAAAGTGGTAGAGAAGACAGGGGAAGGGTTTGCAGGGCAGAGAATGTGTGGTGGATTGGACTCAAACATATTATATGAGCATCTGATTATTAAATAAAATATTTTCTAAGATATCAAAAATAAAAGCAAGCTTATGCAGTGCCCAGGATTATATATGCTCCATTTTCTTTTACATACTTTAAATAATAACATAGAATTCTGACATATAGAAAGGAGACAGAAACATTGAATTTTTATGATTTTTAACAAGGTACCTATCTTTTTTCACTCTCTTTATTTCTAAAATTACATTAAGATGCTAGGCTGAGAGATGGTCAGCACAGTCACATTTGAGAAAATTAGACAATGGCAATTAAAATGTGGACATTCTGGTATTCTCTATAATAGTTCCTTTTTGGGTGATGCTTCGATAAGGCTTTGAACCCTTTCTCTTAGAAGCTTCATTTCCATTGTGAACCCGGGACCACGTGATGCTGACCTTCTCTACAAAACCACCTGAAATGTGGTACTCCTTTTATGGTGCTGCATGGAAACCTCAGCCAGGGCAATAAACTGAGACTTTTGTCATTAAAGAAAGGATGTGGGGAGCATCAAGCAAAGGGCACAACTGAGAAAAGAGGGAATGGATCCTTACCAGGGAATTCCTCAATGAAGCCTCTGCCAGAAGCATTCTGCAACAGGCCAAACAGCAAATGCACAGAACCATTAACATTAGCCACAATGGTGTACTTTCCTATATGCTTAGTCCCTGCCCACAACCAACTGCAGACCAATTAGTATTTGCATAATGACAACTGAATGATAGGAAATCTTTAGTTGTTCTCCTTAACCAAATCAGGTCTGCTACACAATGGACATCCACAGCCCATACCGCACACAGGCTTTCTGTTACGACAATAGCTACTGATCACGACAAAGTACAATAGATTAAATTTTTTTCTACTGTGATCTAAAAGGGCAAATTTGTTCACTAAATGCACTACTACTTATCACCGTAGCTGTAACAACTGCACAGCTTCTATGGAAGAAGTTTCGTGGAGTCTTCAAACCTTTGCATCTTTTTTTAAAATAAAAACTAATTACAAACCTTTAGTAGAACATGTCAACGATTTAATTCCAAACTCTGTATCTTTCAAAGCTTCTTTTTATCTTCTGCAGTCTAAGTCTTTCCTTAGGACATTAGACAAACCTTTTACAACATTTCAGGAAGTTTTTAAAAATTATTTTATTGTTTTATAAATAAAAATCCATTTTTCAAAAGGTATCGTGGTGGAAACTGAGATCTGATTTCCATAATTGGTTGGCTAATTAATGTCATGGTTGGTGTCTGATTATATTACTGATTCTATTTGTGTCTCCATCAGATCAAGGGCAGAACTTGATTATCTAATTTACCAGCAATGAAGAAACCACTAAAAGAGATGCCTCCATCGAACTCTGAGCTAAAAAGAGTCCTGATCAGCCCATTTCTGTTTTTACAGTACAAAGCATGAGATGTGTGATGATTAGTGATGAAAGCTATTTATTTTCATTCTAGAAAAGTTGCAAATGTGAATAATTATAAAGGCATATACTAAAATGTCCATCATTGCCCACCCAGAGGAAGTCACTACCATTTGGATTCTCATCCCTATGGCGCCTAGGCCTTTCATTTCTAACAAAAGATCTAGCTCATTTTCCTTTCCAATCTGAACAGTTACCTTAACAACAGGAATGTACACATTTTATGTATTACTTAATTAGGGAACATTTACTTAATACCAGAAAAATATCATCATAATTTAGCTAATCTCTTATTTTTGAAAAACTTATAGACATACTGCTATTACTATTTAATATTTTATTGCATTTTATTTATTGTGTGTATTTGTATGTATATGCACGTACATGCATGCAACACAGGCCAAATATGAAGGTCAGAAGACACCTTGCAAGACTCAGTTCTCTCCTTCTGTCATTTGCACCCCATGGATCCAACTTAAACTGTCAGATTTGGTAGCAGAAACATTTGATCCCTGAGCCATTTCATTGGCTTACAATTTGTTATAATATTGATCAGCATTACACTGAATTTCATTGAAACCATTGAAAAAATATGGGCTTTCCAATAATTTTCTTATAATAAAATATTAACAGTAAAATTGCTGAAATGAAGAGTTTGAAAGACTTTCTATTTTGATAAATTTGTCTTAGACTATCAAAAAACTAAACAAGTCTAAACAATAGGCAAAATAGCAAATACAGAGAGGAATCACCATCCATTGCGTAGAGAGGAATCACCATTCATTGCATAGAGAGGAATCACCATCCATTGCATAGAGTGGAATCACCATCCATTGCGTAGAGGGGAATCACTATCCATTGCGTAGAGAGGAATCACCAACTACTACTAGCCTTTAGCTTTCAAAAGAAGTGAACTTTATGAGGGAAGGACTATTTTTGTATACATTGTGTTTGGGTCTGCACATCTTCGGTTAATTTTAAAGCTAAACAGGTTCACTCCTATTTCCTTTCATCTTTGTTGACTGCTCATTGTACAGCTTTATTCACTTCCTTATTTTTCATGTAAATTTACCTCATCACAAATACTTCAGAATGAGGATTTAAATCTTTTGTCATCGAGTTTGATTTGCCTAAAAATAAAAAAATAAATAAAAACCCTAATTTGTTCCACTTTCTATTTTAAATTATGAATTATTCTTTGTAGAAGCATTTTTTAGTGATGCTGTAATCCTGCCTCTTATTGAATAATCTATTGTCCACGTGACTTAACACTATTTTGATCACCTTGAAAATACTTAAGAACTTTATAGTTGGAGCTTATATATTTGGTTTTATTTTAAAGTGAATTTTTTATATTAGGAGTTGAGGTTGGAATGCTCTCTTACTTTTCAGGTTTCTATTGATTATTGCAGTTGCATTCATGACACATGTTAATGGGGTACTGTGTGGGGACTGAGACAGGAATACGATGTGATCGAATCACAGAAGCCTTTCAATAAATTGCTTTATCAAAGTCCCCACCCTTTACTGAAGTCCTCATGGGAATCTTTAATTGATCTGGTTTCCCAAGGTAGAAAACTTTACCCTAGCAAATGTTAACAGGGCTTTCTTTTTTCCACTTTTGTGGTGTTTATCACAGTGGTCTGGTTCTGCCACGGACTTGTCAGTGGACACTTTGGGTTCTGCTCCATTCACTAGGAACCCCCTGAGTGCAGCTAGGGACTTTGGCTTTGAGATCATCTGCAATATTCCAAACTTTATGAGATCTTTTTTAAAATCATTAATAGAACATTATCATCTTTGTTGCTTTATGAGAATGATCCTGTGATTTCCCTCCTTTCACCTGCTGAGATAATAGCTGTAAAGATATGTTTTCTAATATTGAAATACATTTAAGGATCGCCTCTGTTATGTTGGACTTTTAATATAGCAGATTTTATCTGTAGTTGACTTCAATCTTGACCACCCAGCAGAGAAATTCTGAAGCACAGAACACATTATGCAAAGTAGTTACAGTAGCACACACTGTAATGTTGTCCGATTGCCACAACTGCTCCTACGGGGTTAGAACCAAGCCGCATGTTTTCAACACACGTTCTTTCCAACAAAACCACATAGGCAGTACATTCAAAAATCTTCAATGAGCTGGGTGGTGGCAGTGCACACCTTTAATCCCGGCATGCCAGTGGCAGAGGCAGATGGATCTCTGTCAAGATGAGGCCAGCATGTTGTACAGAGCCAGTTCCAACACGGTCAGACTACACAGAGAAACCCTGTGTCAAAGAATATAAAACAAACAAACAAACAAAAAACAGAAAAAAAAATCTTAAGTAAACAATAGCCTAACCCAAAGTTAATTGGATGAAAATTTTGTTTCATTTTACCTTTCTGGGGAAATAGCAATTTGAAAGAATTAAATCGCTATTCACAAGACACATTTATTAGATGATTTTGAGCACACTCCCCCCAAACTAGTTTCTCCCATCGGGAAAACAGAGTCTCAGCATAAAAGCATAAACAAGAGGTGCAGCTAGTGCTCTGTGTTCTGTGTGAGGTTTAACATCCTATCTAAAATACCCAGGAACATGGAACAGACTTTCCCTCACATTGTCTCTTCGGCACTGATAAGCAAGGCAGAGGTCTATTTTTAGTAGCATGCTGTTTTGAATCTAGTAAGCTTCTACTCCAAAACAATTTATCAACCACTGCCAGATCTACAAAGTCAAGACAAAGGAGGAAACACATCTGGATCCAAACAAAGAATTCCACGTACACTCGATCGCTCTGTGACAACTCTTAGGTCCATGATTGCATTTTTAAGAATTCCATACAGTTTTAGGACTGGTACTTAACAGAACATGGAATTTTTCAGTGAACTTTAATGTGGTACTGTGTCAAAAAAAAAAAAGAGTTCAAAAAGGGTAGAGTGCTACATTCCACCAGTGGCTGGAAAATTCAGAAGGAAATGAGCAAAGCAAATACACAAGAGACTTTCAGATCCCTGTGCCACCCATAACAACAATCAAATTCTGATCGTTATCCAGCACACATTTCTGCAACATCATTTTCTGCTTCTCACCATCATCATCATTGCTATCATTAGTAGGGTCATTATTATTAGCTTTATTATTAGCTCAACTTTCTAAATAATTCTTTCATCATTCACAAAATTCAGGACTAAATACAACTAGTATGAAAACTACTTCATCTTTAAAGGCTGAACACCGAACACACACACTCCTTAACCAGAAGTGTGCTGAGTCAGCTCTCCTTGGATGGGAAGCTGACTGTGCAGAACCCTTTCCTACTTTGCATTCACAGGCACAGTGCCTGCGTCTCAGCACTTCTCCTCCAAGGCAGATGTGTTTGTAGATGCACAAGCAAACAAGTGTATGGGTTAAGGGTGGCAATGTTAATAATGGCCTTAATTGGAAGCTATCTCAGTGCCCACTGTAATGCCACAGATAAAGAAATGTAGGACACACACTATAGAATATTATATAGCAACAAGAATTGCAAAGCTTGGATCATTGAGAATAGATCTTACAAACGCTATGGTGAGTGAGTGGTAGGAAAAAAAAAAAACAGACACACCCAAACAAATTAAGCTGTGAGTTTCCACTGACTTAGAGTGCCCAACTGGCAGCTAATCTATGTGGTTAGAATCAGAATGTTAACTTCAGAAAGAGCAGCAGCAACTGCAAGGAAGGAGGAGGGTGTGGATGGAAAGCTGGGAATGCTCCATTTCTTAGTCTGTGTGTGCTGGTTCCATGGCTGTGCTTCCATATTTTAAAAAAATCATGAATATTATTTGTAATCTCCTACTTTCTAGCTGTATTTTATTACTCTATAAAAAGTTTTTAAAAGAAAGGACAAAAAGAGTCAGCTTTGCTAAGCACTGATTAGGAAAGGCTGTGTGCCCTTTTCACAGTTATCTATCTCCCTCACCTAGACACTGCAAGACAAAATTGTAAACCATAAGCAATGATCAGTATTTTACTTGGCATGAAGACCCAACAGATAAGAAATAGTGACTCTCCTCGCTATTCTGACTCCCGTCTGCCCTGTGTGTGTCACCGTGTCACTCTGCACATCCTCCTGCAGTGCACTGAGTGACCATTCTCCTCACTATTCTGACTCCTGTCTCCCCTGTGTGTATCCCCCTGTCACTCTGCACATCCTCCTGCAGTGCACTGGGTGATGATTCTCCTTCATCATTTCTCCTATTAAATGGTCCAGGACATCCAAGCTACACAGAGAGAGCTCATGACAAAAGACTGTAGCTGCATCATCCATAAGGTGCCATAATGAACCCCCAAACACATACCTCAATGATCTCAGAAAATGTGGCTTTAGTATTGATGTACAAGAAGTTCACTAGTTGGCCAGCAACCAGTAAAAGAACAAGATGGCAAATCCACCATGCACCAGGAGTCACTTTGTAAAGACAGGGAAGAACAGAAAAACCCTAGCACAGGTGACAGGTGAAGAAAAACCTAAACATTAAGCTTGCAAAGCCTAAGAGATGATTCTAATGGAAAACTCTAACATTCCGTGTTATCAGCAATGAAACCGCTTGAAAGCAAGGAAAAGTGTAAGAGAAAAACTCATATAAGCAGGCACCCAAAGGTCAGTGTGGCAAGCATATCCTTCAAGATGCTCTCTCCAAGTTGTACAAACAGTGGTGAGGCCTGAGGATGAGAACACTCCTTTCTCAATACAGCTTCCTTCAAGGAATTTTCTCAGGTCTCAGTGGTGACTGTGTTCAGTCAAGCAAAGCTAAGGGAGCCCACCGTGCTTGTCACTTTACACACAAATCAAAGGAGCCAAGTAGCAAAATGTGATTTCTGTAATACTGACAGCAAACAGTAAAATGAAATAAAACAGAGCAAGCTAGAAGTCCATCCCTGAGGCAAAGAAAGGATTTGAAGTATGCAGGATACAAGATATGAAGCAATTAAAAGCAATCAAAAATTTTAATATCTGAAGATATTATGAACCCTAGTAGCAGCTGGAATTTGAAAACAATGCAAATCCATTCTCTTCATAAGAGTCATAAGGAACATGTAATCTCATATTCAGTTCATATAAGTATAGCACAATACCCAACTTTACAAATGAGAGTTTAAGAAACCGTATCCAAGCCAAGCATGGTATTGCTTGCCTGTGGTCCAGCTTTCATGAGGTTGAAGCAGGAAGATCACGAATTCATAGCCACCCTAAAAATTTTAAGCACACTGGGCCACACAACAAGACCCTCCCTCAAACAACATCCCTGAACATAGTATATGTATACTTTTCTCAGAGCCTAATGGGGACAACAACAGGATATAAAGCAGAAGCCAGAGTTCTCCCAGAAAAGAATATATCACTTATGATTTCAAGTACATAAAGTTTAGAATCAGACAGGACAAACCCAATGCATGAAAATCAGAAGATGGTCTACCATAGCAAGGCTGGGCAGTAATCTAAGGTGGTATATTTCTTAATCTCAAAAACGTGTAAGTCTTGTTTAGAGTTTGAAGAATATTTTAATTGTACAGTAGTGAATCTTTTACTTTTAAATGTGTACATTAGAAACAAAAAACCAGACTGTGTCACAGGTATCTAGGTGTCTGTTACTATTAAATTCATTAAATAACACATTTATGGTGTCAGTATGAAAGGCAAGACATTTGTTACATAACACAAGCATTTCAAAATAGACTCTTGATCTCAACAACAGCACGAAAATCCCAGCATAGAAGTCATGAACACAAACAAAACACTTTCTTTTCTTGGTCAGATCTCATCTCATGATCAAACTGTTTGTTGAAGACACAGGGAGCAGAGTGCTTTTGGTAACTTGAACATCGCTCCTAGCCTTTCTAACTCATAGAAAATGACACTGTGGCTCAGAGGAGTTATGCCATTTACCAAATGGCACCATGCTGATCAGAAAGGGTTAGATCTACACCCATGTGGCTCAAAAGCCTATGTAGTGATTTCTATTTCACCACAATGACTTCCAAAGCAAGCATTTAACAAATGTGCAAATTAAGTTACATGTTTATTGTACATTAAGCACACTGTTTTGTTTAAATTTTGGTTTTGGTTCTAGCCAAAATAGCTCAAAATGAAAACAATCTGAAACTGTAAGCAATGATATACTTTTAAAAAATCCAATAACTTCCCATGTGCCCATTTTCACTGTAATTCATTTACTGAAGCCATCTTTCTTGTGTTTTCTAGAACACAACTACTTTCCCTAAAGCAAGGACTTCAAGGGTCATGCTGATCCCCCACCTAGAGGAAAAGCATACTTTATGATGGAGAGTTCATTGCAGCAAGATGGGGATATCCAATCCATTTAAAAACTGTTTGCACAACATACCTTCCTAAAGAATAGGTTTGCTCTACATGCATGCATCTGAATTGAGTCACTGTTAAGAATGCATGCACTTTCTGAATCCTACAAGTATTTGGCTAGATGTTTATACACTCAGAACACAAGCCTTTCCCATGGAATTTAACCAAGATTTTGTGCCCTGGGAAATGAAGAGACCTGGACTTCACTCAACAAAAGCAAATGTGCACATTAAAACAAGTTTAATGCTCAATTGCCAAATTTCAAAAGTTTATAGACCTCACAATCAATAACAAAGACATTCTTCTGTTTTCTGAAAGGAAAAGGGGAAAGGAAAAAACAGAAAGGAAAGACCAAGAGGTCAGTGCTGGGCCTTTACCAAGGCTTCAGGCAGGACTGCTCATGGGTGTTCTTCCAGATGGCAGACTTCCAGGGAGCTTGCCAACTTGCTGGCCTTGCTTGGGACATAGAGGTCTTACAGCTTGTTCTAATGGAACTGTGAGACAATACAAACGTTTGAAGGAAACCTGGGGTTTGGAATCTTATTGGGTGAAACACTTTAGAAGCACTGTATTATACTCTCTGCCATTGCAATGCTACCAAGTCCTAACATAGAACACAGGCAGGAAAACAGCCTGATGCCAGGGCTGAGCTGGAATTCCATTTAACAGAGGTACTGCCAGGCACTCCAGGAAGGGTGCAATGTTCACCAATCATGGGAACTGGACCAAGCTGTTTGATTTAGAATAGCCAGCGTATAAATGGGGGCAAGTATGTCACTTGTGAGTACAATGGTAATTTAACTACTCTAATACTACGGTCACAGCATGCTTACATAAAGATTACACACACATATTTGTTGTCTAGTTGAACAGTATTCATTGCCACAAAGAGGCAGAGAATATAGAGAAGGTCTGGAATTATCTCAGAGAACGATAAAGTGGAAAGTACCAATCTACTCATAACTGGTTCTGACATTAGAGTACTGAATAAAATTAGTTTTAGAAATTTAAATTAAGACACATAAAATCTTCTGTGTAAAACTGCAATGTCAATAATAGACAAGAGACAGAGACAGAGTGACAGAAGACTTGAAGAAATGGCCACAATTTTGTCAAATCATTGAACAACATCAATTTTCACAAAGAATCTTGGCAAGATTGAGCAGAATAAAGTCTTTAAAATCATGTGTTGACTTATCACTGTATATGTACAGAAAACTAAAGACTAAGAGAAAATCTGGGAAGTTAATTGAAATAAATGAGATAGTACCTATAGATGAATAACAACATGCAAATGTCCATTGATATGGGGGCATGTAGGAGACAGACTTCCTTTAAAGAGTTGAAAGAAAGGAACTATGTTACCCAAGATTTCTAAATCGAAGAAAAGATAAAACTCAGAAATGAAGACAGGACAGAGCCAGGTAATGAAAGCAAATTCCCATTATGGACCAGGGCAACAGCAGGAGTTTTGGGAAGTTATCCTCACTGAAGAAAACTGAAACTGATATTCAAGATGAGTTGTCAAGAGAGGTGTAGTATGTTCTTAATACATGATCTCTTTACTAGTTTCCTTATAACACACAGTACTAGCTGAAGCAAAATTAGGATAAATATCTTGTTCAGCTGAGATGTAATGAGCAAGAGTCTGGCAAATGATTTTGATATAACTTGGTTCAGTGTCAATGCTGCTTGGGAAACCTAAAGTAACTGAGGGGAGATTATGAAAATCTAAATGTAAATTTTCACAGTTTTGCTCTCTTTTATTTTAATTTAGCCTAAGAAAGTATACAAAATGACACCTGAGACATCTCAGTGTAGATGTCCATGGACTGTGATATTTTCAGATCTCTTTAAGTACTGAAACTCCTGGATTTCACCCCTGGCCAGAGCTTCTCTTGTAATACCATTGTCATGAATACACTTAGGCCGGCTGCTGTTTGCCATTTTAATCCCAATGGAGAACCATTCATTGATGTGCAGCAGGAGAGCCCAGTCCATGATCACAGGGCCAGTGACAGACTAGCGAGAGAGTGTGACTTACTGTCCTTTCCAATGCAGGTTAAAAACCCAGGATGGAGTCTTCCCATGATGACAGACAGCTTGCCTTTGTTTGAAGCACACTGGGTTATAAGCCAAGGATCAGGGATTTTTTTTCAAGTTTCTCCTAACTTTCCATTTTTTGTTTTCTTTCTAAGAACCAGCAAGTGGCAATTAAGGGAAAGAAAGAGGAAGAGGAAGAGGTGAAGGGAAAAGAGCAGGAGAAGGAGGAGGAAGTGATGGTGATGATCTACTATGAGAATAGAGTAAACCAAGAAAGCTTCACTCAATACCCTGGCTACCATCCTCATGACAGGTGCAAATTCCGACACTTTTACAGAAAAGATCAAGAGTCCTGAATCAAAATAGAAAACAGTACCTTTCCCTAGTATCACATAACTGAACTGTCTTACATCAGACTGGGGTCCCAAGTGACTCAGTTTATAATAATTCTCACAGATTTTGGGAAGGTATCATCTTAAGCTATTTGTGCAAACATACTCAAGCTATGCATATTAACTCACTTAATTTTCATAGCAATGAGTAAGCTACAAACAGCTTTTATCACTCGAGTTTGCAGATGGGAAGTGGAGTGTGGACGATGGTGGAGAGAGAGCCTGTCTATGATGGCCCCAAAACTGGTGGTGCCCTTAAATCTCAGGATAACTGTTTTTCTATCGAAAGCCAAGCATGCAGTAGTGAGATCAGAACACCAGATGTCATTCCACCTCGGCTTGTCTGTCTTTACATGAGACAAAAGAAGGCTAATGTGCACAGGGCTGCAAACAAGAAGATTCAATAACACTACTGCACTTACTCAAAATTCTGAAGGAAAGAAGTCTTAACTGAAAGACACAGAAGAGCCTCACTTGCCCTTCCAGGATCTAGGGGAAAGTCTGGCTTGCTTCTTCTTCTTCTTAATTCTTCATCTTCTTCTATGGCAGATGGTCACACCACAGCAACCTCCAAGACTATTTTCACAAGCCGTATTCTGTGCCTCCCAATATGTCCCCTTCTGTTCTTGTCGGGATACCAGCCATGAGGTTTAAGGCCCAATCAAATCCAGTAATGTTGCATCTTAAGTAACAGCATCCTCAAAATCTTTATTTCTAAAGTTTACACCTATGTATGAGCCACAAATCTAATGACTAACACTTCTTATAAAATAACATTCAAAATAAAATAAAATAACATTCATTGATAAAGTAGCCTGTTCAGTCACCCATATAATCTCAAAACCCAACAAAACATCATTCTTGTAAAAGAGAAGTAAATTATTCCTAAAAGATATGCATCTCAATATGTTTGCTTGACCTTAATTTCTCTAGAAGAAATGGAAATCTTGAGATGTTCGCATCCAGAAAGAAAAGCTCAATGACAGCGGTAACTCAAAACCCCAGCGATTGTCACCGATGTGGCATGGCATGGTAACTAGTTTTCTGAATCTCTCTGAGCAAAGTTAAGGAGACATTGTCCTTCACTAGCAAGGTAACTGCACTCTTACAAATACAGCACATAGTAAAACTCAGATACCTAATTATATGGAAGGTAGAGTGGGAGTGATGTGTAACCTTGGATCATTTTAAATGTCTCCTTTGCTACATGTGACATGGATGTGAATATGATTCTCCAACTAATGGAATAACCCCAAGCCCTGTGAAACCTAAAATACTCCTTGGCTTAGAATGGACTCTACCTGAAACTGGCCTTTCATCATCTCTGTTTCCTGTGACAGTCTGGATTGGGTCTATCTGACTGATTATTTCCATTATCAATACTTAGAGACTATTTGTGCTCTACTAAGACAGTCTACAAATATTTAACCTTAAAAATAACTCTGTGAAGTGGGTGTCATTATTTTTATTCCCAGTTCAGCTAAGAGGCACCTAAAAGCATAAAGAATTGTCCCAAAGCAATAGAGCTAAGCACAGGGACTGGAAAATGCAGTCTGGCTGCAGAACCAACACTCAACTATGCATCCTTAATGCACAGACAGGTCCACCCATGACATGCTCCCTTCATGTTCCAGACTTGCTATAGCAAAGGCTTATTTACACTCTGCTCCTTGTAAATGAAAACAGGGCTGTGGATCTGTCTGCATGCACCATTAACACACTCTAGAGTATTTATGGATTAAAAATGCACCTTGGTAGTGAGTGCATCCACTTCTACCTCTCCTCAAGATCCTCAACTCTGAATTATACTATTGACAGATCTCTTCATTTCTTTGGTAAGAAGTTTCGGGTCATGAGCACAAATCCCAGCAATTTCTTCCTACTCTTCCCATCATCTTGCTGCACCATGTCTCTTTCTCTTCACCTGGAATGTCCACAGTGGGGCTCTCCCTCCACTTGCAATACAAGCAGGATATTTATCTCACCCCTACCCTGGCAGTTTCATGGTGGCTCTCTCCTTGACCCAGTCTTCTTCCCACCATACTGTTCTCTTTTCCCTGCCTATCTAAGTCCTGCCCTATCAAAAGGCCCAGGCAGCTTTCTTTATTAACCAATGAAAGTAACACAAAATATAGAAGAACCCTCCTAAACCACACCCCCATTTCTCCCTCTTAGATCAAATCCATTCATCTTCTCTTGCGCTTTCTTTAAGGTCGATTAATCAGGGCATTTTTCCTCCAACTCTGTAATCTCCTGTGACACAAACTGGACTTTGCACACATTTACTGGAAGATGATATCCTGAAATAATGCTAGACCCTACATGCACAGACTTCATGCAGAATTGTTACACACTATGGCTTATGTAGAGATAGTACAGTTGTTTTAAAAACGAGATGCGAGAACTAGGGAAATGGCTCAGTCAGTGAAGTTCTTTCTAATTAAGCATGAGGACCTGAGTTTACAACTCCCGTGTAAACCAGGCATGTGGTGCATTCCTGTAGTTCCAGCCCTTGGAGGAGGAGAGATGAATGGATCTCAGGAGTTTGCTCGCTAACTAGACTTAGTGAACTGATGAGGTACAGCTTCAGCGAGAGACCCAATAAGATCAAGAAAGTAAGAAGGACAGTAATAGAGGAAGGACACCTAATGTAAGTCTTGGTTTCCAGTCACAAACATGCACATTCACCCCCACACATGTGCACACACATAAACAGACACACATATAGATGTGCATAAAGGATACATTCTATGAATGACTTGCAATAATGTCACCTTTAGAAAGAAGTGATCACAATATTTTGATGGTTCTTCATTTTGCTTTTGAGCAGATGTAGGGGATTAAACCCAGGACTGTGCATATTATAGACAAGTGATCTAGCCCCCACATACCCATAGTTTGGGTATAGGGCAGAAAACACTTTTTATATTCACATGCAGTGAAGGAAGTACTCTGTAGTTTTATGTGCCTTGGTCTGTGTGGTTCTGTAATTTCTCTTTAACAGGTGTGAGGCCCTTTCTCTGACCTACTGGAAAATGAGGATCTGTTACTTACCAGGAAATGACCTTTCTCTGAGTGATGCTATGAATTATGATCTGCTTTCAAGAGCTACACAAATATCACCCATTTCCTAGCTTTACTTAGAACTGCATGTTTAAAGACAAATCCAACAGTGAAATCTTCTCTGTTTTGGAAGACCCTCCCAGTGGGCATCAAAACAGAACACAACCGAGATCATTTTGGAATCCTAGAACATTCTTTTCAGCTTCAGGAATGACCCTGAGAGCCTGAGACTCAATCTGAGACCCACGATGACCTTCGATCCAATTTTAGCTCTCATTTTTTTTCTTAAACCTAAAACTCCATATTGTTCAAAGTCTTTTCTTAATTTATCTGTAAACACAAGTCCATGTGTAAAGAATGGTGGCTATTCATAATTCTGTTATAAAGAGTTCTTAAGCACAAAACATACAGTTTACATTAAACTTTGCCAAAGACTACCAAATATGGCATTTCTTCAACTGTGAGAGCCTTCCAGTTTTCCTGAACTTATGTCCCCATGTCCTACAATCATGTAAAATGTCAAAAGGATCTTAAAATATCCAATTTTAACAAACTCCTCAAAAATCACATAAATATCCCTTCTAAGTAAAAGGAATAAAAAGAAGTGGGATGATTGCGAATGCATCCATGTTAAATATGTCTGTTACACAAGCTGTGCTGCCTGCACCTTCCTGCAGATTTCAGAGGCCTGTAAACAGAGATGCATAGAAACAATTCAGATAGTGGATTGCCTGATATTCTTGAATCTGAGCATTTTCCAAATCTGTTCAGCCAGTGTTCTGAGGCTGATCCACTCATGCAGGATTTGAATGGAAGCTCAACTCCTGGTCTATACAACCCAACAATGCTGATAGCCTTGAGTCTCTGCTAAGTTCGAGGCAGTCAAAGAGACCCAAAGCTCTCAGTGTGCACATCTACATTTCCTTCAAAGTAATACTGTGGATGGAGAATTCCAAATAAATGGAATACTACCTGGCAGTCTTATTCCAAGAGGGGCCGGGTTAGTAAACGCCAAGTTTTCTCAAGGGGAAATTTCTGACCCTCCCCACCCTACCCAACCTTACAATGGCTCCCAACTGGCTCCCAGTTGGCAACTCAGTGCAATAAAATATAAAAGGTGTTCCCTCTCCCAAGGATCTTTGCATACAAGTCATTCAAATTTTATCTCAACCATTCTTCCCTGGAATTTCAAAATTCACAGACAGATTCAGAAGAGATGAATTATAGTGGGAGTCTGACATACCTCTTGGTTATAGAATAAAGGAAAAGAGGGAAAGAGAGGATGAGGATCTCAGAAGGTCAAGGATCAAAAAAAGAAGACGTAATTTTCCAAGTGGCCTCCAATTCAGAGAGTAAACACAGCATTTGGGCACTGCTATAGAAAGCAGCCTTGAGAAGCCGCTATGGTGCTGAGAAGGCAAAAGAGTTTTAAGGCAGGAGCATCCGCAGGAATCAGACGCTAAGCAGCATATTTTCAGCAGCATCTACACAATTTTCAAGGTAGTTGGTCACCCTATAGACAGCCTTCCTTGAGCAGAAAAGCACAGTCTCCCAAATAATGAGCAAGCAGGCCCACATCCTTTCTCTACCAGAGAGAGAAGAAAAGGTAAATAGCACAGCAGCCCAAACCACCTTCCTAATCACAGGACTGTTTAAAGGGCAACTCAAAGGCCACACCAGAGGGCATTATCACACACACAAAAGGGATGAACTAACAGGAGTCTCTGGCATGAAAGACAGCATCCTACATGGAAAGGAGGCAAAGGGGAGATGGAGCATGAACACACTGTGGCAGCTTTGGGATGAATGAAGACAGCCGGAGGAAACAAATAATAAAGCCATTTTTAAGTTGAAGCTCTTTATTATTCATACACACCAAAACTTCTTTCTGACAGCTCCCTCCCCGCATTGTTGGCCTTCAATTTCCTTTATCAGGGAATTTGAAAATCTATTTATGTTCTAATAGTAAATATGTTTACTATTGCCCCTGTTTTGGTAGAGCAGCTAAGAATACACTGTATGGAAATTGTTAGGTGTGGATGCTAAATTGGCTGGGGACTCTCTGCCTGATAGGAAATGGCTTTATTAGTGTTTCCTTGTTCAGCGCTAGAAGATGCCTTCATTATTAAATAGAATTGCCTGAGCTGGGCAGTGGTGGCGCACGCCTCCAGCACTCAGGAGGCAGAGGCAGGTGGATCTTAGTGAGTTCGAGACCAGCCTGGTCTACAAGAGCTAGTTCCAACACAGGCTCCATAGCCATAGAGAAACCCTGTCTTGAAAAACCAAAAAAAAAAAAAATAGAATTGCCTGCAAAATGCAAAAGAATTATAAACTATCCTCTGTCTCTATGCATAACAGGTGTTAATAAGCAAGATCAGAGCTTTCTAAAGTTAAAGGATTTTTTTTCATATTTTTCTTAATGTGTGCTAATGAAAATCCAGTCACCATGGGACAGACACACATACACACGACTTTCCCTACTGATACCCTTGCTTAAATTCTCCCCCAGCTTCTTCAACATCTCAGATATAATCAGATTTACTCTGAAGCTGCTGTTAGCTTTGTCCAAGGTTAATTCTGTAGTACAGATGTGGTCTCCTGGCCTTTCTTTGGCAGCTTGTTTTGCCACCTCCTGCCTTAGAGCCTTGGTGTCTTTAGAGTCTTCTGATTACAAATGTTGATGTGTCACCAATGATCATGTGTTTGGTGTCCTTTCATGAAGCCCTTGTCGCAGCACCCTCAGGGCACTTGGTTCCTTCTCTGTACACAGGCTGGAGTTTCTTTGTCTCAGTTCAGGGACAACCATGCTTTCTGGCCATTGTCTAATGAGCACTTTTGTCCCTGACCAACTAAATCTTAAGCTCCACAAGGTATTACTTTTGTGCATCACTGGAGCCCCAGGCTCAGTGCAATAGCAGCCTCCAAAACAAGTCCTGCATGAATAAGTAATATACAAATGCACTTCTAAGACAATAGAACAGTGAATTCTAGCAGGAAACAGGATGTACAACCTCAAATGTACTTGGAGAAGCCTTAGTGAAATTTCGGTTCACAACATAGGTGGAATTAGTGACCCAAGAAGATGAAGATTTTGTTTTTCAACACCAAATATACAAATATAAAAACACCTTCATTTTAATACAGCTTTTTACTATATCAAAGGTATGCTAAAACTCATACATTTTGATGAAACTCTTTGAGTTGTAAATCCAAAGAATATCCACAGATGTTTGGTAGCCTCCACATGCAGAAGCAATTTGAAATGTCAAAGTGCACAACCCGTCTTTCAAAGGATACATGGACAAAAGGACACCACTGAACAGGTGATCTTTTGGCCACTGGTGAACAATGAGTCGGGCTTTTGGCTCTGATTTGAAATTGCATGTGTGAGTTTTGCTTACAAAGGAAAATATACAGAATTCTTGTTATACGATTCCCCTCTGTATGTTGTGAATACCATTGGTTAATAAACTGTTTTAGGCCTGTGCATGGCAGAATAGAGGATTATGAGGAAAACTA
>JAQHUG010000009.1:2098853-2140178 GCA_028555095.1 Dicrostonyx torquatus | reverse complement strand
GGGCAGAACAGTAACCCCAACAAGCCAGCCTTCATGTTACAGAATATTATATCCTTCTGGAGTCTTTGATAAAGTTGAAGAATAGATAGTTATAGTTTTCCTTAGTTATTATAAAAGATAAAGTAGATATAAATGTTCTATCTGTAATTCTTGCTTGATACCTGTTTTGTTATAAGTAATTTTACTATGTTAAAGTTAAAACCTTCGTTTTAGTTTAAACAGAAAAGGGGGGGGGTGATGTGGAATTCCCCTCTGTATGCTATGAATACCATTGTTTAATAAACTGTCTTAGGCCTGCACAGGGCAGAATAGAAGTAGGTGGGGAAAACTAAACTGAATATTGGGAGAAAAAAAGGCAGAGTCAGAAGAGATGCCATGTAGCCGCCGGGAAAAGACGAGTCAGAACTTTGCCGGTAAGTGACAACTATGTGGCAATACACAGATGACTAGAGATGGGTTAATTCTAGATGTAAGAGCTAGCTAGCAATACACTTAAGTGATTGGCCAAGCAGTGATTTAAATAATATAGTTTCTGTGTGATTATTTTAGGAGTCTGGGCAGCCAGGAAACAAACAAGCAGCCCCCTACAACAAATTCTTACACAGTATTTGTTTATAAATGATGAAAAAAATAAGTATAAAATAACGTTATTGCTTAAAAAGCACATCTGCATGCTAATGAATTATATGTTGATATTTTATGTAAATATTTATTTATTTATGAAATTTTTTACTAGCTTACAAAGAATTTAATTTTATTACAACATTTTTCAAACAAATTTTGTTCTTAGTTTTTCTCTCCTTCCTTTCTTTCCCTATCCCACACTAGCGGCCTTCGTTCCACTTCCAAATCACATTTGACCATCACTTTCTCAATATCGTTGCTCCTCTCTCTCATCCTCACGTCTCATTTCACAGTTGGACACTCTCTCCCGACCCATTATTTATAAGCATTTGAACATGAAAATCGGGGTCCCATATGAAGAATATCTGATTTCAGTCTTTCTGAGACGGGATTACCTCACCAATAGAACCCTTTCAAATTCCATTCGCTTTCCTCTGTTCTCACAATTCGTTTTTCTCAACAGCTGAGTAAAATCCCATGGCTTACATGTCATTTTTGAAAGAACTAAATATTTTATCATTTAATACAATGAATCAAAAGTTCAGATGCTGCCTTAAGCCTTATAAATTACATTATGGCCTATCAATCCTCAAGAGGTTTCTGCTTTCTTAAAATAACAAGAAGAAGAACCAGGCTTTTTTGAGTGTCCCTGTGAGACATCTTTAAGGCTCCTGAAATTGAAAAAAAATCATAGAAAACCAACCCCAGACTCAAAGTAAAAAATCTAAGCATGGCTCAGTAGACACAGATATGTCTAGAATTCCATGTGTCAACAAGTGTTGGGATAAAGTCTGCTAACCCTGGAATTCAAGCACCAATGCTCCAAACAAGGGAATTCACATGCTTCTGCAACCTGCAGCTGATGATAAAGGAAAGAAAACGTCCTACAGTGTGAACAGGATATTAATAGCTTAATGAAGATTGACCTAGAAAGCAGATTTTTATTTTTACCAACGATGGCATATGAACTGCTTTGAGTGGTGTATTTTAGGAAAATTGATAACTCACAAAGTATGGGGATCCATTCTAACCTTAAGTTACTGAAGACTTGTTTTAGATTTCCTTAGCAAACAAAATGAACATAACTTCTGCTCTGAAACTCAAAGATTCAGTGCATGCATCTTAGCAATTCCAAATAATAGAGAAAACCTCTCCCTACTTGATTCCAACACTAATCCCCACTGTTATCCATCTTGAGCTTTTTTTCAAGACATTTAGAGGCTGAGCTACATCCGCTACCATTTCCCTTGAATACAGATGGCCGTGTAATGGTTCTACTTGGAATTATTTTGATAGTGATAGGAGGACATGCTATGCATTCAGCACAAGCAGAGCTTCAGATGCTGATCCTTTCCTGGTCTACCAATATGTGATAGTACTTTCTTATCTTTCTCAATTATGGGGAGAGAATATAGCCCACACTACACAGTGCGCAATGTTGCCAAGTCAGGGCATGCATTATGGTGAGTATATCTAATGTTCTACCAACTTGTGGGGAATTGTAAGTCATGGAGTGTCTTCATTGAATGATAACGCATAAGCAGCCCAAAGGTTCAAATTTGCAAGTGTGTACATGTTCATCACTGACATTTCTCCCTCCACTTAAATCATCTAGAGCAATGCTAACAATAGAAAGAGCATGCACTCCAATACTTTCCAGTAGAAACAGGAATATGGAGAGTTTAAAGGAATGCGGTTTCAGCTTTCCTATTTGATTAATATTATAGGTTCATAAAAGTGCTAGATATAAAATTGCTAGCTGTGCTTCATTTCACAGGTGCCAACTTCACTGTTAACAGAGAAAACAATGTCCTTGTCCCAACAGTATCTTCCCAAGGGTTTTCATAGGAAGGAGAAAGTTTCTAAGCATGAAATGAAGATCAGGCAAAGCCCTCTTCATGCCAGACACCATGAGCTTTCATGGAGGTAGTGAGCTTCCTTGCATCACACACAAGCTCTGAAGCTAAGTGCCCTGCAAAGAAAGCTAATAATGGTCACTGAGCAAATGTCCTCTTTCATCCCTCACTTTCAAAAGGGAATGCATCCCTCCAGAGGAACAGTCCCGTGAGATCAAATGGAGTAAACCCAAAGACATACAACAGCACAGCCAAGCACAGCTTCATAGACACCAAATGACAGGGTGAGCCTTGTACCTCTCTCATATACATAGGCTTTAAAACTGGGATGGGAATCACGGCATTTTATATTAACATTTTTCTAATGGGAAAAAATGACGTTGGACTTTTTCTGACTGTGAGGACAATGCTTTGTTTTCCCAATTAGATTACACCCAGAGCATTTCCCCTAAATTAAGTGACTTAAAATCACAGTACCAGGTTTGGACAGACATCAATGTATGATAAAAACCATATATCTGGTCTAAGTGAAGACCTCTAGGTGAGTCAGGGAAAGGAGACCGCATTTTCACTTTGCATATTCTTGTATTGTTTAGTTCTTTCCTAAACTAGATGACAGTATTAAAATTGAAAGTCATCAAATACTTTCAGCAAGCAGGTGCCACTTTTGTAATTTAAAAACACAGAGGGGAAAAATGTAAGTGTAGTAGAATAAAATAACCTTTTAAAACAATCTAATATGCCACAGTAAAATTATCATAAGATTACACCCTCCTTTGCTCTACCTTAATTGCTTTGTACATGTGCCCATTGTTTGAAAACAATAGCTAACTCCTTGGAGAACAAATTCTACATTTGCCAAGAAAAGCTGTTTCTGACTTTCACTAATAATGGAAAAATCACTCGGGTACTGAGCAAAAAACTGCACACTGGTTTGTTCCTAACTGTTGACAAATACCAAGGTTAAACACATTCTGTAACCTCAATACTTACTTTAAAAGGGGTGAGGGGACTACCCTTTTCTTTCCCTCCAAGTTTAATTAGAGGAGCAGCCAGAGTTCCTGTGGTCCCAGCAGCTGCCCCTCACAGCTCACAGCTTTTCTTTAGTGTTATCTCTCGCACAATTAATCATCCTCTCCAAAGAGAACTGCTAGCAAAGCATTTCTAGAAACAAATGCATTAATACCATCTCGACTGCCTGATCAAAATCTCCACTGTGACGACCCAGACAGAAGCTGAGAAAAACTTTAGTATCACTCAGAACAAAAGCACCCCCCATTCTCTATTTATCTAACTAGCCTAGAGTTTTGGATATGAAAACTAAGCTCACCAGCAAAAATGTATATTCTGTATAATAATCTCAAAGAGTTGAATCATTTTTATTAAATGACTCTTGATCATCTTCATACAATAAATGAAAATATGAATTTTGTCTTGATTTAATAATCTGATTCACAAAACTCTTCTTTTCTATCTGCATGAGTAGATTAAAAAGTATACCTAAGTTCCTTGGGGCTCAAAGTCTATTGCTATAGTTGGGAGCATGAACCAGATACAATGATATTAAACAGATTACCTTTTATTAGACTTCAGTGTGTTTAGTGTGCTGGTGCTTGCTAAACATTTTAATTATCTTGGGAAAGTACATTACATAAACAAAGAATATCCTTTCTAAGGACAAAATCCAAGTGACGGTATGAAGGATACCCCCCCCCCAGTTTGTTGCTATAGAGAAAAATGACTGTCCCCTCCCTTCTTCTCAGTGCTTGCATCTATTATCTCTTTCTTCAAGAGGTTTTTAAGGAATTTAATTCTATCTTAATTATAATAAAAAGTTTAAGAAATACTCTGTTAGAAAAAAAACAATACATCTATTAGAATATCCTACCAGCTAGCCAAATGTAATAGCACATGCCTTTAATCCTAGAACTTGGGAGGCAAAGGCAGGAGGATGGAGACAAAGAACATAGCCTGGGCTGTACTACAAGACTCTCAGGAAACTGACAGGTTCTCTTGTCACATGCTTCTAGCTCCACATTCCAATGTTTCTTCAAATCTGTATCCTGGGATCTCTAGAGCACGATCTCATGTCTCCCATTAAAAAAAAAGGAAGGGGGCAAGGAGCAAAACAAGGTAACATCCAACAACGGTGCAGTCCAAACACTGCTGTCCTCTTTGCAATTGATCTCCTCCTTCTGCCACCATGCAAACATGCCCATGAGATAGTACGGAGTCTATCCTTACTATCCTGCTTGGAAAAATTTCTATATACAAGCTGTAACACGGGTCAAGAACAAAGACAGTCATTGAAAAAAATTTAACACTATATAGAAACAAAATGTGTGACTACGAACTAAAACATGTTTTGGGGCCAACAGTACATACGTAATAGAGGGTTGACTCAAGGGTTTGACTCACAGGTTTTCTTCAAGTTCTTCTAAGGTTTCCCAACTGCAGACCTGGTACTGGCACTGCACTGCACAGGGAATGGCACCTTTCTTCTCAATGATGCTAGAGAGGAGAGAAAGGCTGATGTCCCCACAGACTTTCTGAGCTTAAGGAGGATGGGCCCGTGACATCACTGCATTAACTCTCATGACAGAGGCTAGACAGACTGCTGTAACACTCCCACTGCACTTATGAGAGTCAATATAGCACTAATCTTACAATTATAACTACATTTTCAATGTAAAGTTTTTCAAGGAAGGGATCAATTTTGTCTTTTCTGTGCTTTTGAAGAGATTTTATAAATATCATTCTATAAGCAGAAGGGAACTTAAAATCAACTGTAATAAAACAGCTGGTTTCATGTCTGAATGCCCCCTTTCAGATCCATATAAACGAACGGTTACATTTTACATGTTTATGATTACAGCGGATGTGCCCTGCTTTATTTCTCATAATTTAATATGTAAACATTTACATATTGCTCCAGTTTCCAACTTTATTCATTGCGGCACTCCACCACTTCATGGTGTTGAGACATCAGGACTTCCTTTCCGTTCCTTTTTCTTTTTAAATCATCGAAATGCTTTCACCTAAAACACAGCCATCACTTATTTCCTAAGTAGAACTCTAAAAGTTAGTTTTGTTTTATCCAGAGTTATTATGATTTCCCCTTTGCATTGAGGATGTTTCTTTCACAAAGGTTGCAATAAGGATGCTGCCATGCTCCTCTGCCTTACCATAGATGTCTCGGCTCTGACACTAAGAACATGACTGAGGGCACCAGCCACAGTACACACACCTTACCATAATGCGTGCATACTACCGGCCGCAATTTAAGCAAGCTAGGTGAGTGAAGGATGCATACCGACAGAAGACGCCTCACCTAAAACAATAAAAACAACAGAAACAAGTGTGTACACAAACACAAGTCACAAATAGGGAAAACAAAATATGCAGGTGCTTGCCCCTCTCGCAGCCTCTCTGTGGAGCAAATGTTCAAATTGGATTTGCAATGGAGTTTACTCTAAAACGAATTCAAAATGAAATAATTTCAATTTCTTTTTTTCTGTTGTTGTTTTGCTTTTATGATACAGGGTTCTTCTGTGTAGTAGCCCTGACTATCCTAGAACTTGCTTTGTAGACTAGGTTGGTCTTGAACTCACAGAGATACACTTGCCTCTGACTCCCAAGTGCTGGGACTAAAGGTATGTGCCACCACTCCCAGCTGGTTTTAATTTCTTACCAACATTTTAACATTATTTCTGTAAAATATGGGTGCACACAGTTTTCCTCTCTAACAAAAACTTTTAGTAGAGAATGCAACCCAAGCTCTGTCCTCACATGAATGCAATCTCCCATACATGGACTTTAACTTGCTTGTTTTTATCATATGCACAGGAACAAACATAACAGAATGGCAAGTGCCAAGACCGTGACTCATCCACCTCTAACTGGCCCAACCCAACACAATTCTGATCTTTCTATTGCACCTTAAATAAGTCCCAGATACCCTGAAATAAAGCATCAATAATTTAGAGTGAATCGCTAATGGTGTTTTCTTCATAACATTTCCAAAATACCTAGATAACCACCAGTAATTCCTCAATAGGATTAAATGCCCAGCATCCAAGTCTGTTGATTAAGTGTCACGATTAGCTTCTAAAATACTGACTTTTATAAAAGCAGTATGCTGTACTCAGTTCATAGACACTGTGTACATTCTAAATTGTAGCTCCCCTTTGATTAAGTTCAGCTTATTTGTCAACCAAATGAGGTTTATTTCCTGAAGGCTTCTGATCATATCTTCTATCATAGGCTCTTGTCACAGTCTTCCTAATGAGTCGGCAGTACAATCTTGTAGCCTGATAAATTTCAAGACTTTCTTGGGGTAAGACTCCTTCATATATTGAATATCAAGACCTTTAATTAAGTTAATATATGCATGATCACAAAGTTAGAAGCCAAAGAGCAAGATGAAAGTAAATCAAAGAAGAAAACACAACTTCTTGCTCTGTTTCATCACATTTAAAGGAAGAAGGACTCCATTAAGAATTCTGCCAAATTTCAAAGCAACATTATCAAACTGCCCATGTTAAAACTGATTTTTGCTCGTCATTTTTCCTTATTATTACCCTAAATGGATTTTTATCATATAGAATTTAAAGAAGCTGAAAAATAGATCTGAGTTAAATTCAAAACTTATTTCCAGTATGTCATCTATTTTTCACAGATGGTAAACAAACTCAAAGTAAAATTAACAAAGTTTAATGTCAGAGAAGTAGATGCAACCGGTTCCGGCCAGCTGTCAGCTTTGTGGTAAGGGTGGATAAAGACAGAAGGGAACTGTTATTCAGGGCATAGCATGCACTACATAGGGGTAGGAGGACTGGGTTACATGGAGGTGCATATGAAAGATGCAAATACTCAGACCAAAAAAACCCTTCTCCATGAGAAATGACAGACTGTTCACAATGACACCATGTACGTGGACATCAGTTCCATGCTCCCCATTTGTTGTTCAGGCAACAAAAGGTCCCTAATAACCCAGTCCCAGCCTCTTTGGTTCTCCTTCCTGTTAACCCTTTATTCAATCATTTCCACATCTTGTCAGCTTTAAGTTCTTTTCCACATGTCAGCTCTTCTCCAATCCACTGTACTTAGATTTTTAGGAAGAAGAAAGCAAACCTCCATTTTGCCTTCACATTTTTCTCTGACTCACAGTGTTTCTGGATTTGTTGTGTTTTGTTTCTCAAGGTTTTGACTGCATGCATTGTTCTGAGATGACTCCAGAAAGAGCTCAGTAGCATGTTGAGACACAACAGAAAGGAAGCTAGGTGGTGAGAGACACAAGATGAAGAGGTTACTGCTCACCACGAGCAACTGGGGCTGAAGGCTCCCAGGGACATAGGTAAAACTTTGTGCCCTATGAGTCTAGGTTGGGCTGACTGAATGATGTGGAAGATTATTTATTAAACAATGTCCATCAAAATTTCACTGTCTATTTCCTCAAGAGAATACATACCCTCAGTTTCTAAACAAATACTGCCCATGCATTCTCCTGGCATCTCACTAATCACTCTCCTGCAAGAGGCTGGCCCTTGCCTTCAAAGCTTCTCTTTCCTACGTACATCCTCCTCTAAACACGTTTACTCTTTCTTGTCTTTGCCCAGCACACTGTCCTATCCACACCTGCTGATGTGCATGTCTTGTCCCATCATAGTGGCAAACCCATTTCTCCAAATGGTCCTGCATCTCCACCTAAATAGCTCTGTGAGTTTTTCCCCCTCTTAACCACAGTAGAAATATTTTTTTCCATGAAACAAATGATGGAACCATCCTTGCTTTCCATCTACTTGTGAGTTGCCTTCCATCTGGTTAGCCACAGGGGACCATTCCTGCAAGTTTTGTCTCTTCTTCCTTCCTCATGGTAGTGACTCGTCAATGATCCCATTTCATTCTGTTTCTCTCATGTTCCTCTTACTGCTACTTTATTCAGTTTCTGAACTCACCTCTGAACCTTGTAGAAATGCCAGGCAAATTTGTATAGAAACAAAACATGTGAGCCTTCTTGGTCCCCTTTCCTGCTTTGTAATCATCCTCTGCTCACCTAGCTTTCTGCGTTGTCCACTGCTCCTCAAAAGAACAATGGCCTCACATGGTTTGGTGCCTTTTGGTTCTGTCTCCCTAAAACATATCTCCCTTTCAAACAAAATTTTATTTTCTCTCTCTTTTCTTACTTCTCCCACAGCTCTCTGTTTCTCTACAATATCTCAACATAGGTTTATGCCACCAAATCATCACATTGTCTGATATGATCGTGGCATACAAACCACCTTCCTCTCTTCTTTAGGAATTCTCTATTCCTGTGTGAGACACAAGGACACAGATTCACTACCTAACATACACACAATTCTCACTCTATGTTATTAAGCGAAATACAAAATAAGTTAGTGTGACCCTGGTGTTATCTCCCCTGGCAAACACCAGAAATCTTCTGCATTTGAAGGTCAACAAGTGTACCATAAAAATCCAGGGGCAAAACCACCACAGAAGCAGACCATGTGGTAAAGGCAAACACATACCCTGCATACCACAACACATACAGTGGCTGATGTTCTCAACATGAGAACACTGACATTAACAAGAATGAAAGAGCAGGGGAGAACAGAACAGCCAAATATACACCTATGCCGAATACATTAGCTGAAGAATACAATGAGTATTGAAAACAGCCCCACTGGCAACTTCCGTTGTGATAGAGAACAAGGAGGACCTACATGTTCTACCACAGGAAAGACACTATGCTCCTTCACGCAGATTGTAGCTCCTTAGTTGCTCACTTTAAAAGATGAACATTTTTCTTAAATGTGTTCAACATTAATATATGATGCCATAAGCAGCATCACTGATTACAAAGCTGAAAGAGGAGAGTTCATCACAGAGTTATACTCTTAAAAATTCACCTCACACCTGTAGCTGACTACTCCCTTCCCCAGCATGCTTGGGAGTTCCGACTGTCTGCTACAATAAACCCAAGCTCCAAGTTGAACAACATGCTTCGGTTGCAAGGTTCTGCAAATTAAATTTTATTCTCTAGTTATATTTTTGATAGTGGGTTTTAGACTGTAGTTAAGAAAGAATGACATTGTTGAATTAGTTGGAAATGTGGATATATTTTAAGACAAAACCTTCAGCAACTTTCTTGTGAAGCCCGGCTGATTTCATGAAAAATAAAACTGTGACTACTGCTAAAAGACAGATCAGATTTGTTTTGTGTTGTTTTGAAAACTAAAAATTTGCCAGGCAGTGGTGGTGCATACCTTTAATCCTAGCACTCAGGAGGCAGAGACAGGTGGATCTGTGTAAGTTCAAGGTCAGCCTGGTCTACAAAAGCTAGTTCCAGGACAGGCTCCAAAGCTACAGAGAAACACTGTCTCAAAAAACCAAGTAAATAAATAAATAAAAATAAAATTCTACAAACTCATCTTGACATATCTGTGGAGGAGCCAAGTATATGTTATTTACAAGAAATGCAAAAATTAAAATAATAAAATTAAATGTTTAAAATACAAGAAATAAACAGGTATTCGGAATATACTACTAAGAGCAAACCTTCTCTTGAAAAGTATAATAATCAAAAAAGAGACTAAAAGTACATATTTGAAGGTAATTGTGAATATGAGAAATAGCAAAGTTCCAATAAAGAAAAAAATGACCATTTATCAAATTTATTTTATGTATCTATATTGTATTGATAGTGAACAAGGAAAGGACAAGGTAAACAAATCTCAGTCTATCTCACTTGTGAACACAGAAGCAAAATAAAATATTGTCAAGCAGATCTCAGCAATGGCCACTATGACTTGGTATGTAAGTGGGGAACAGCTTACTTTGGTTATGTGCAAAGGAGTCACTTGTAAGATGCATTACAAACCTATGGTTATCTTACAGCCTGGAGGACATCAAGGATAAAGAGAACCTTTTTAACTTGTTCAGGAACGTTTCCCCAAAGCCTCCAGCAGACACTGTGTAACATTAAAACATGAGGCTCATTTTCATTTCCTCTACGGTCAGAAAAAACACAGGTTCAGACAGTTCTGCTTTATTTAGCATTATACCAGAGATCCTAGACAACTTTAAAAAAGTATTAATTCATAGTTATAGTACAAATGGCAAATTGTAAAACAATACACCAAAATGCAAAGTTCCCTGTGTTGTGATGGACCGTTCTTGGCTTGTACATCATTTCTGTGGCTTTGACCAAAGATACAGGACCTTAGCTACCTCTCAAGAAAACATCCGATCTGGAGAGACAGTCTACAAAACAGCCAATGCTCTTCCAATGTGTCAAGTACACAATGAGTGACAAAGGAAGACAAAAACTCTCATAGATTTCATGAGACTTGGGAAACTTGACAACTAAATGCAAGGTAGGATATTGGTCTGGATTCTGGACAAAAAAAATCAGTTGAAAAGGTGGTAGCATTCATGTTATCTGGGTCAGTACTTAATTCATATTACTTAACGTCATACAGTGATCATGCAAGATGTTAAGATTTTAGGAACTATGTGAATACAAGACAGGCATACTCGATTTTTACAATTTACACCAATTGTTTCAAAACTAAGCACTGGGAAAGAAAAGGCTGAGAAGTGGCACTTATTTAAAATGAATGTTATACAGCCATGAAGAAAAATTATATTGTCTCATTTTGCAGGAAAATAAAAATAATTGGAAATAATTACATTAAGCAAAATAAGTTGGATTACATGTTTTTGCTTACACAGAAACTAAATTTAAATACACTCATAAAATGCTGTTACATGAGTATGAAAAATGTGTGTATCCATACCAACCATCATCTACTCCTCCTGGGATGTTCTTTGTTTGTTTTACCATCTTGGGCACACTGTCACTCAATTCCTGCTGTCTGTCTTATTGGTTTCTGGCATTCTGTTAGGATTCTTGTCTCTCCCACTCTATCTGCTGTTTCTCCAAAACCTTTCCAGAACTTTCCTTTGAGTGGGGGATGAAGAAGGAAATCTGCGAGCCTCAAATGCTTTTCCGGTGTCTTTCTTTCTCTCCTGCCTTACTGGCCCTGTCTGCCACGCTCTAGGTTCTGGTTTCACTTACTTCACACTGTAAGCCTGTTCAGGGGAAGCTCCCTGTTACAGCAAAACTCGTAGGATGTACATACTTAAGACTTAATGTGCTCCCCATCTGTATGTACAAAGACCCTACTGACTCTGGGTTCTCTGCCCATGGCCCAGAAAGGCTTCCTTTGAAGTGCAGTCTCCCAGAGTAGTATACCTTCTCTCCACTCTAAAGTACTATTCTCAATACTTCTCAAAGATTCACATTGCAAACCCCACTTATAGAGTTCTATGCCACATCTCCAGTGGTTCTAGCATGAAGTAAATGATCAATGAACAACTACTGAATCATGTATGTATAAATGAATAGATGGCTTAAAATATGTTACATAGGAAAAGAATTATCAAATATTGTGCTATAATTATTGCAGTGATATATATGGCAAGAATGAGGAGCCTTTCTCACCCCTTTAGTGCTACTGAAGCAAAAACACAGTAGCAGATTGGCTTATAAAAAAAAATCAAACTTTGATTTCTTTCATTTCTGAAGATGGTTACATATAAGTACCTGGTAGATTTGGTGCCAGTTGGAGACCACTCTCTTCTTCACAGAAGGTCATGTTTTGCTGTATCAAGTATGGCAGAGGGGGTAGAAGGGTCCTGTGAACTCTTTTCTAAAAGTGCTAATTAGATCTTTTAGGGGGCACCCAGAGCACCATTTCTTATCACCTCCAAAGGCCCCACGGCCACATGCCAAGACAGTGGGGGTTAGTTCTAAAGAAGTAATTTGGAGGACTCAGAAACACTTGACTATGACAGAACTATACTCTCAGCAACGCAATGACAAATTACTGCCTTATCTGCTGAGTCTCCTTTATTTGTTACTCCTTTGAAATGCGTTCTTCTTTATTTTCCTAAAAGATTTTGTACTAATAGCATGTGGGAAGATCCCGTCTTCATAATGTCGAATAATTATGCAAAACTTTGCTGTGGAATATTATTTCCACTTAAAGCAGAGAAAAGCTGCTAAATTGGGCATGCAAATTGGAGTTAGTATAGGGGGCCCCAAAGAAGTCATCCCAGGTTGCAGAGAAATTGGATGTTATGAAACATGAGTCAACTTTGTCTCCTGGCTGTTATTGCATTGTTCCTCAGACCAGAGCAAACCTGTTCTAGGCCAGCATGGATGTACGACAGACAACGGTATGATCACAGATAGAATGTCCTTTTGCTTCTAGTACTAAAAGTGTGGATCTTTTAGTAAAGAGAAAATGAAGCTCTTTATTACTAAGGTTTTTTTGAGGATATTATTAACATTTGTTCACTCCAGTCTATTATAGCCAAATTAATACATATCCAAACTGAAAATACATTAGCCCTCCCCACCAGGACCAAAGAAGACCTCATATCAATCTAAAACATAAGCCCTATCAATGTTGCCATCTTCTTTTCCCTGTACTCACTGCTCTTTATTTTTGCCTAAATTATAAGGGTAGTAATAGTACTGACATGTACCCATCCTGAGATCAGTGTAATACTGCATCTTTATATCTGTGATGGAGACCGAGAACACTTATTCTGACACATGAATGTGGTTACATTAAGTGCTAAGGAATATGAAATATGTAGTTGTGTACTTGTTAAAGAAAAATGGCATAATATGTTAATAAGAATGCTTCCAACCCTGGCACTTTGAAAAGTAACACTCATGATTCACCCACAATATATATCACAGGCTCTAAAGCTTCAACCCAAAGATTTGAAGAAATAACATTAAAAATCTAAGTCCCATCAAAGTCCACACACACACACACACACACACACACTCACACAAATAATCACAAAAGAAAACAAAATTCAAACTAAGGGCCAATACTGGATCAGATTCTAATATCTAATCAATGATATAAATTGCATCAAAATAAGAGTGCTGCATCAGAATTGATCAGAACTGTTTGCCTTTGATGTAAGAGAAAGCAGAAATCAGATAACGTGGTGGCAATCTAGTGCATTGAAGCTCATGCTTCCTGCTTTCTGCTCTGCAGTGTAAGCCCTTACCTTCTCACGGCCCCCAGCATGTGCTCAGGCTCTGGACACAAATCCATATTTAGGAAGAAGAAAGCAAAGCAAAATAACACTGTGGTTGATCAGATCTATGAAAAGATAGCAAGGGATACCAGATGCCACTTAATCTCACTGGTCTTGGAGCTGTATATAGCTGCAAGGGAAGCTGGAAAATATAATTTTCATGTCTAAAGAAAAATGTTCTCATTTAAACAAAAAAGAAACAGGGATAATACATTTGGAGTAGGAAAATAGCTGTCCTTGTCATGCCTATGAGAACATAACAGTCCTTTTTTTCCACATTTTTTTATTAACTAGTACATGAACACACTTTAAAAATATAAAGGATAAAAGGTTTATTTAGCCAGTGAAGATTTTCACACCCACCCATCTCCATCTGCCAGTTTCCACCCACCACAAAACACTTTTACTCATTTTTTTATATCTCCTTCTAGTTTCTTTAAGGCAAAAAAAATAAATGTACAAAAGATTATTCTTTCCTCCTCTCCCTCCCCGAGGAGCTATTTCCAAATCAGTACATAGAGCCATCGTGCTTCTCTTCCGCTTTGAATTGCCTGTTACAGCTGCATAGTACTCCATGGCTGTGTCTATCGGGGCTTATTTAATTAGTTCCCCTGTCAAATATTTTATTCACATTCCAGTCGTCTGTTTCCCCCAACTGTGTGTAGGTGAGTCTGTGGGATAAACTGCAGAAGTTTCACTTCCAGAGCCAAGGGCAGATTTATGATTTGGATAGACATCACCAACATTTCCTCCATGTATGCAACAAACATTTAAACTGCTGTCAGCAGCACATGAATGTATCTGTGTCCCGCAACCCCACCTACAAAGCAAGGATCAAAGTACCAGTCATCTGTGCTCTAAACACTGCCTGTCAGCTTCTAATTAGATGAAGAATATCATAAATACTACATGCATGCAAAAGCAGAATTGCTGGGCCAGACTTGAGCTTCATAAAATTACACAACAAATGTTTTAGCAAAGCTATAGATACACTGGCCAGCCATTGTAAAGTTATTTTCCTACTAGGGTCTGCTGGTTCTAAGTGGATATTAGACCATTTGCTCAAAACAAGCCCATTTCCATTGGAACACCCAACAGACTAGTCATCTTGGACACATTCCCTCACCATCTGCCTCTCACTGTACTGACCAGAGCTGGACAGTCACCTTCTGCCCTGAACACACACATGCACTCCTTCTTACAGTTTCTCTGATCATTCTTCCTGTCTCTTCTACATTTCCAATTCCTGCTGTCACTCAGGTGGCATATGTCCCCTGTAGCTGACACAGGGTAATACTGTCTCCACAGCTGGATTAGGAGCAAGGAAGACACCCAGCCTGTCTCTGACCTGAGGGTACAGGCAATGATGCATTCTTTTTCATGGGGTCAAAAGGTTCAGGAGAAATGGCTTATGGAAGACTTTCTTCCGACACCACTATATTCCAAGGGGGTGATGTCACTGGTCACCTGCCCTTTATGTTGTTTTCAGTCATTTCACCTCCCCATTCAATAGTGTACAATTCCTTGTTTTGGTCTTACATGTTTTCCTCTTAAGTTTGAAATTCCATTAAAATAAAAAGTATCCCCAAGATCTATCAATGTATTAACTGAAAGTCCTTATGCATATGCTCTTACCTCATTAATTTGTTTCATCCAAAGTACTACCTTAAACTCCCGTGACATCTGTTGACTTGCTTTCCCTGCCAGGACATAGCTTCTATGAAATGACTGAGTATGCAAGACACAGGGCAACTATAAACAACCGCCTAGCCAGCCTCCTCGCTGGCCTAGGGCCACTCTCGTAGGAAAGGACATTAAATATTTGAAACCACTGAGTGACCTTTAGTGAACTGCACCTTTTAAAAAAGCCAGTATATTTAGAAAAGCACAGATCACCTCCAGGTCTCTAGTTACTCATTAAATGACTCCCAGTGACCTAAAGAGTTAAGGTTAACCTGTGAACGGTCAGCTTGAAGTTGGGAAGTAATTTGGGCATCATGAATAGAAAACAATCAGGACCATTATGTCCCTTTTGGATGTCTTAGCCTATAAATCCTGCCGCCAGCCAACCTGGAGGACCAGCAGTCAAGACAACAGTTTGAAACCCCCACTTGACTCTCCCATCATAAACACAAAGTGCTATGTGGGTATCAAGCTCACTAACCACAAAGCATACCATGGCACGGATGGGGAAGGTGAAACTATTACAAGTTTCAAACTGGCAGTGTTGGCATTTGGGAAAGAATGGTCAGGAGTTTTCTAAGTGTAAAACTAAACAATTTCACATAATCAAAAAAAAACAGCATTAATCTGAGTTTTTTAAAGCATGTGTATAAAGGGGATATCAAGAGGCGACTTATCTGAGAATTTCAGGTGGTTCGTACACTATCTCGCTTAATGATTAGCCAGGTTTCATGGAAAAGGCACGGGGGTACATAACTGGTAAAATCGGGGAGGGGGCAGAGCATGTTGCAGTAACACAGGGGAATGGGGTCACCTGCGATCTCGATCTACGTGGAAGACCTCTGATTCTAGAAGATGGTACAGAATCAGTAGTTCTATGTTTCTGTGTCTTAATGTATCAGTCTGTGGGAAAAGGAAACGAGTGGGGTGCTGTGTTCACTACCAATTCTGGATACCCTAGCAACGAGCCAGTTAGTCTTGTCACAGCCTTGAATCCCAAACATTCGGTTAAAATTCCCCTCCCTGCTCTTCCTTCTCTTAGACCCTTACTCAGCTTGTTTTTAGAGCAAAGCAATCCCAAAGTGTTCAGGTTCCCCAGTGGCTCAGCAAAGAACTGGGAAGTTGTCAGCTCTTACGTTCTCCCAACCTGAAACATAACTAAACTCTTGAAGAAATCTTACCATAAATAATACAGTGTACAAGATGTGAGTGATGGAAAATCAAATACATAGACATAACCCTGTTTCTTAAGAATAATGGATGATAAATTCTGACCAACTTTACAATGTAATTAAAAATTTATTCAGCCACAACTTCATTGTTTTTCCTATGACTTGGCCAGATTGTGTCTACAAGCATCTTTGTTACAAAATAGAAAGGGAACTGTTTCCCTTCTGTAGTATCTCTACTTCCAATAAAATTAAAATTAAAATGTCTATGTTTACATGTATGAGTAGAATATCTCCTAATAATAATAAACTAAATATAATACATATTTTCAATAAATTGTATGCATTTAAGTATGTACCTACCTATACATGATGTTCATCCATACCTTTATGAGGAAATAACTACTAAAATGAAGCAAACCACTATGTCCATCCCCAACAGTATTCACTGTTCCCATTGATAATAGATATAATTTACCTATTTAGCAAAATAAATTAATAAATAAAATTTTGAAAATATTATGATTTCAGAGTCTAAAACTGATTGGTTCAATAATCAACTCTGAAACTCTTCATTATATCTAGCTTCAATGTGAATACAAGGTACAGGCAAACTGCCACCATCACCAGCCCAATACATACTAGACAGTAGCAATGGACTTTTTTATTGCTTAGCTATCTATTTTAACACTTTCTTTGTTACTGTACATACACTAGGTATTACTAGAGTCTGGAACTTGAACTTGATAGTATATTAAAACTATCATTCATAGTAGTTATGTAACAAGCGAAGGTGGGAAAACTGCCACCACCACACTCAGTCTCCACTGTGGCTTCTGATTTTGATTTCTACAGGCATAAATGCCAAGGAACGATGGAGAAAAATAAATTATGAGAACTCTATGAAGAAAACAGGCAGGCTAGCTGTTGTCATCAGCAAAAATGAATGGACTGAGAATGTCTTGCTCCACTATAAAATGTGAGTATAGAGAGAAACCTGTGAACCAAATTAGAATTGCATGGAAGAAATGGGAAGAGCAGGGGTGGGGCAGAATAACAGATATGCTCAAAGGACACGGGAGCTGGGTAGTGGAGGTGAAGCAGAGACAGGGGTATTTATAACTCCAAGGTTTTTAACATGGGAAGTACAAGAAAGATGGCATGGAGAGCTAAGACACAGATGAATGGTAGGAGCAGGGGTGGGAGAAGGAAAATATGATCATGGCGGGTACTGAGTTGGGGGGGTCTGTAAGATTACAAGGCACAAAGGTACACAGGCAACTTGGAACTAGGTTGGGCATAACAGGTAAGAGATCAGAGCTGCACACTGAAAAGGGGGTGACAGTTTGTGTCATGGTGTAGGTAAGGTCATTTGAGAACAAATACAAAGAAAGAAGAGGCTCAGGATGAGCTCTGGAAGAAAGCATTATTACATGGTCATGCAGAAAGCCAGACTGATCAAAAGCTCAGACTGCTGAGGTCAGAATACATTAACACATTTGTGCTGAAGACAAGACCTACAATGATGTTCAGAGCCAGGGATGGACCCCAGCAGGGTAGTGCATACCAGTCTCTGCCTAGGAGATAGACTTCCTGAAAGCTGACTTTGACTCAAAAAAAAAAAAAAACAAAAACAAAAACAAAAAACAACAACTTTCAGGTTTCTCAAATCAACCCATCTGTTCTCCCTCAAAATTTTACCTCAGATTGGGGACCTCTCAGTCTCTCTGTACCCATTGTATCATGACTTTCTTCATCACACAGGAACTTCCACTAATAGCCTCTTGACATACTTAATCCCATCTTTGTTTCCACTTCTTAAAAGTTCTGGACAATCAGAGGCACATAGAGAAACTGGTGACATGCCTCACTTACTGACAATCATCAGATTATAACAGCGCTGTGAGTAGCAGCAAACTAACAGATTCGCAAAATGTGAAAACACCTCTGGCACACAGAGAACGTTCTACATAAAGCTGATATCACAGTCACTATAAAATAAAGACATTAAATGGCCTACCTCACTACTAAACAAGAATCATAATTCAAATAACAAAACTATGATAAAGAGCTAATATAATTGACACCAAGTGCATGCACAGTGTATGAGACTAAAATAAGTTCAATAATTTTGTGAAGTAAATTTTAAATCAAATCTCTTTCTCTGGGTATATTCCATAATGAAAAGTTGGAGATAAAGCTAACACCAGGAAAAGAATGTCAAGTTAAAAGACACCTTAAAAAGCAATCCAACTCTTCCACTAAAATCTACAGACAAAAGTTAGAAACAACATTAAAACATTTTAAAGTTTCTCAAGTGAGAATCATGGATAAAGTTATGATTTAATCATTCATGCAGAAGTTTAGGAAACAGAACATTCATAAATATTCAAAATGAACTAGATGATAAAAATTGGCCAACTAAAAAGGAAATAAAATTTAAATAGTTATGAGTGGAAATTACATAACTAAATCCATAGATGTTTGACCCCGTCTCTTGTAAGAAGTAGCCACTGGTAATTGACTGGAATGGTTTAGAAGTACAGCGTCACTTCACTAGTACCGCTTCCTCCGCATTCCTGTTCACACAAGGTAAATGTCAAGAAGGTCACATATGTTCTTTATGCAAACACATGGCCTATTCTTACTCCCTCATCTTATTACCCACTTTCTGGACAAGAGCAAGCTAGTGACTAGTGTATGAAATAGGTCACTGTTCACTGGTACAGAGAGATCTCTTTTCACCTCTGGGTAATCGGCAAAATCCTGTATTGTAAGAACAGCCAACAACTTAGTCAACTGGTCATCTACCGACGGGCATTTACATCATTTCTAAGATAGGCTATTACAGTGCTGATATATATATATATATATATATATATATATATATATATATATATCAGACAGTTTCATATATATGATATAGATATTATATATCATATATATGTATATATATGCAGCATTTTGTGTATGTGCAAACACATAGAAGAGATAACATTCCAAAGAAAGGCTACTGAGTAAAGCTACACATATTTATAGCTCTGGTAGATCTCACTAAATTACCCTCAAAAATAGAATGCTAATAGCACTTTCCCCAGAAATACACGCATGATAAGGTCTGTTTACTTGGCCTTACCATTAGAAGGTGTGGTCAAACTAAGAGATTACTGATACTAGTGTACAAGAAATGAAAGCTCAGTATAGTTATAATTTGTACTCAACTGTTATGAATGGCTCCGGGTTTCTTTATTTTTATAGCTAAGAGCTTTCTGCAGTTTCCACTTTAATTGGATTGCTGGAATTCTGACAATTAATTTTAATCCACTTCAAGAATTATTACAGAGAGCACCATGGCGTGGTAGAAGCTTTAAAACTATTAAAGCTAATCCCTTCAGGGAAAGGGAGGGTGGCATGAGTAAGAAAGAAGCCCCTCTGAGGTAGCTTCTCCATCTTTCATAGCCTAGATTAGATATGGACGCAAGCTAAATTTTAGTTACATTAATAGCAACTTAAACTCCAAATTTTTCAGAATCATTCTAGCTTTCTGTAGTGGTTCTCAATGTGTGGGTCACAATCCCTGTGTGGGTTGATAACCTATTCACAGGAGTTGCATTTCAGAGATCCTGAATATAAGTTATTTACATTAAGATTTATAACGGTAGCAAAATTAGATATATGAAGTAGCAACAAAATAAATTTATGGTTGGGGGCCACCATAGCATAAACTGCATTAAAGGGTTGCAGCATAAAAAAGGTTGAGATCCACTACTCTAGAAGGATCTTTTGGAAACTATGCACCATGAAAATGTTACCTGGAATCTACTCATTTAGGTTAAATGCAAGCCTTTTTTATGCTTATTCCAAGGTATCTCACAGTGTTGGTCAGACGACTTCCTGGCACACGCTCCAACCATTCTAAAACCATTCCTACTTCCAGACTGTCTTCCCCCATGCATGCAAGAGGGCCAAGTCTCTGAAACCAGAATCTGTACAACTTTCAGTGTGCGCTCCTGAGTAAAAAGTATCATAATCACTTGTAATGTCTTCATTAAAATATCATGATTCAACATCACTGTTACAAAAGTAGCCATTATTAAAAAGTAGGTACATTCATAATTCCCAAGACAATCTACATAAAGAATGGAAATTACAGCCACAACAAGAAAACCACTGTTCCTTCAAAATATCTAAGGGTAAAAGTTATATTTCAGTTGTTCTAACAAAATAAAACTTGGAATCAGGAACCAAATTTCATCTTCATGGCCACTATCATGGTAATTCTGAACGCAGGTAAGATTTAACTCATGAAACCTCTGTTTCAGAACCATACAGATACATGCACACTGACACATAAAGACATACATAGATCATGAGTAGAGCTGACTCGCAATTCATTACCTTCTTGCTCAAGTCCTGTCCCAGTTACAGTTTTACTCCCAGAGTACCTTTGGCTCATACAGTGATAAGCCTAAAGACTGACATTTATATTTGGCATTCTTGAACTTATCAAGGGAAACTAGCTAATTGCAAATTGGTTCTGCTTTATTTTTAAATCCTTTCCTTTCTATTGAGACTGTCACACAGGCGAATATGCTGTGATAAAGTTTAACCTCAATTGCCTTCACTGGCTTCTCTTTTGCTCCCTTTACCACTATCCCATCTCGGTTTCATCTGTTTGGCTTTCTTTTTAACTCACTGAGTGCACTTAGCCCTGACAGTATGTACAAGGTTGTAGGACCATCTGCTAGAGCAGGGGTAGCCTCTCAGGGGCTGTATCATTGAAAAAATAAAACAAAACAAAACCAGAATACCCTCTCCCCAAAGTCATCAGTTGACAGTAGCTCCTTGGCTGGGTGGGACTTCATGTCTCTCCGACCACTCCATGCTGAGATTTTGTCTGGCTTGCACCTGTACATGTCTTCTGCAGGCTGTCACAAGTGATGTAAGTTCATATGTGCAACTGTCCTGTTGTGTTCAGAAAGCAGTTTTGTTGCTGTGTTTGTGGGTTTGTTGTTGTTGTTGCTTTATTTTATAGCCGTTCAATACCTCTGGCTCTTACAATCTTTCCATCCCCTCTTCCACAGCAATACCTGAGTCTTTAAAAGAGGGATATTTTAAAGATGCCCCATTTAGGGCTGAGCATTTTGCACTCTAGAAGGTTGACAACTTGTGGATCTCTGCGTTACTTGGCAACTAGTGCCAGAAGAAACTTCTCTGGTGAAGGTTGAACTGTGCAGTAATCTGTGAGGATAGTGATCAACTATTAGGAGTCATTTTACCACTGTGTTCATTTAGCAAAACAGTCGTAATAGGTTTCCCCCAGGAACTATGACCTTCCTAGACAAACATTCTTGGTCCTATTATCAGTAACAGGCATGAGTTGTACCTTGTGGAATAGGCTTTAAAGCCATTTAGAAAGTAGTTGGTATTGGTCACTCCTGTGATATCTGTACCACTACTGTATGAGTGGGCATATCTGGCCAGGCCAGTTGTTATTGCAGCACATAGGGACCACAGCTGGGTAAGACTGAGAATTAACTTTCTTCTCCAGCCAGTAGAGAACACGGGACCTTCCAGCACTACAAAAGCCAGACAGTAGCAATGAAGCTTCTTAGTCAGTACCAGCTTGATTTTTCCCTGTCCTGTGAGTTAAGGATATGATGCCCTCAGTGCCATCAAATTCTGGAGGGTAACTAACATCAATAGCTTGTAATGTTTGTGGTCCTAGGGTATACTACTGACCAGTAACGCAGTGACCACTGTCTTAGTAGTATGCGGGAGGTAATGAGGTGTCAGAGTTGAGTCTAGACTTCACGTACTCTTTTGTGCTCTGTTATGTTCTATAGACACTTACCTCTGTCCAGAGAACAAATTCAGGCTTTCCAAGTAGAAGACAGCACACCATATAGAGCAGCACAGTCACCCTGTGCCTTCTAGCTCCTGTTCCACTTCTGGCACTGGACTTTTAATTTGAGAGGATATGGTATCTAGGCGAGGCCTTGTCCTCCACCCCCACTACATAAAAGGATAACTTCTATTAAAATCTGCTCACATGTGCATGTATTTTAAGATGCTTCTACAGTACTAAAAAAAAAGATAGTTATTTTCAATACACTACAAACCTATCAGGAGTTCCAAACCATGCCTCAGTTATTTTAATATCCTGAATAGTGTGACATTAAAATCCCCTTCAGGTATTTGCTTCATTCGTTATTACATGGGAAAAAAACTGAATTGCAAAGCCACACACATGGAATTTTATTATAAGTTGGGTGGAGGTGACATTAGTCAAATTTGTATTGTACTTAACAGCTGAGAAATACATTTGCAAATATTTCATTTTACTCAAACAATTTTGTGATTTGGATAATAATGTGTCTTCTGTTTTGCAAATAGTGCTCTGAGAACATTAAATGAAAGTCACAAAGTGAGGACCGAAACCCAGAAGAAGACAGGGATGACCACTTGCTCCGCAATCAATGAAACGAAAGCTTTTTTCATGACTGTAAGAGCAATGAACAGAAGTTCAGAGCAGGGGTGCTAAGTGATAAAGCCAAATCTTTCCTCATGTCCATGGGCCAAGATAATGGTTCTGAGTTCTAGGCCAAACACAGATTAATGAGCCATCCATCACATGAGGTTTAAGTCCTATAAGGTTTAGGCAAATGATTATTTCACTCAGCTCCATATCTTGTGAAATGTACATGTGTATATGTATACTTTGTGCATGTGCTTGTATGTATTTTTCAGGTGCATGATCATGCCCCACAAGGGGTTAAGTATATCTGTCATTTTCACTAATGCGTGAAATTATTTAGTTACAACAATACAACATGTATTGCTGTAGCATGAGATGGTTTCCTATAAATATAATATTACTGATACTGAGAAGGTAGTAACTCTAAGAGCAACTTTTGAGTTTCCTTTATCATGTGCAGATTTGGGTATTCCCAATATACTCAAACATGGAACACCATCTTCACTACAGGGTCCCTCATATTGCTGTCTTATTGCCACTTCTCTACCCTTCCTTACCTACACCTGCGCCAAATTCCTGACAGCCACACAGAGGTTGCCCATGCCTAAAGATTTTCTTTATTTTAAAACACACACACACACACAATAGCCCATTGCTTATTTGTACTTTATGTACCAGCTTTAGTACAACTATGAAAGACATCAGAGCAGTTTTCAGGGTGAGGCTGTTAAGGAAAAAGATCTACTATAACCATATTGATGTAAAGATACTTTTCACTTTCTCTGCTGCATGCTGAGTAGAACTGCTGTAGAATACAGCAATACACAACTGTTTTCACAGAAAATACAGCCAGCTGTTTCTCAGTCTTCTTTGCTATCTCCCATTCCTGCCAGCAGTGCACCAGTGATCTGATCTCTCCACTTCCCAGCTAGTCACTCCCTCAAGTGGGGCTCTTGATAGTTGTCCAGTGACATCTCACTGGGTTCCAGTTGGCATTTCCCTAGCACATTTTATGATACCTTATATGCTATCTGTTTAGACACATAAAGAAGTGAACTGTCTTTGTATAGCTTTTATCAATTTTCTTGGTAAGTCCTTGTTTTAGTATTCTGCTTTTATCTCTTTCGAGTTTTATTTTCTTAATGAGACAGGGTACCACAAAGAATCTCAAGTGGACCTTGAACTCATTATCCTCCTGTTGCAGTTTCTTGGCTGCTGAGATTACCCTATGTTTAGCTATAGGCCTTAACATACTATCTTTACATAATTTTGAGTGTGAATAATTTTAAGTTTATTAAAACGTGGTTATAAAGAACTGGCAATGAAGATACAGCAAGCAGTGAAATTAATTAGATATAGTCTTTACATCTCAGTGAATTAAAACAGCCTTTCTGGAGTGGTGCAGCTTTGCAGTAGATTTTATATGTTCACTATAAAATGTATTTTTTATTCACTTATTCACCACCAAAAACCAAAATTTTCACAACAGTGTTAAAACTAGAAAAAAAACAGTAACAATTAACTTGATATCATTTCTCATGACTTATATCTCCTTTACTTGCATTCAGTCCTCTTTCCCCACCACGAAATATTTACTTTTTCTTGTTCTTCTTTCTACATGTTAGACTGTGCCCACATGAACATTTGTTTACATGAGTGTGCACCACACACACATACACACACGAGGCACACACATGTAAAGACACATGTGTGCACACATTTTCAGGGTAGAATCTTCTTATGAGAGGAGCACATGGTTTTATTTAGCTGAGACTGTGCAACTTCACATAATATTAAATGTCTTTATTTCATTCATTTTTCTAAACCGTTGTGATTTTATATTTTTAGAGTCGGACAGTGTTCTATTATGTATGTTCTAGATTAGCCACCTATCAGTTAGATGGACAACTAGGTTGGTTCCAAATTTTTGCCATGGTGAATTAAGCAATAAATTGCCAATAAAATGAATAAATGGCTGTAATACAGCTGTCTTTATACATTTTTGTAGCAGCCATTCTGGCTGTACACTGGTCATACAATAATAACATATGTGATTTATCATGGTCTATAAATATCAATGTTTTGCTGCTTTACTTGAAATTTGGAGATGATTTCACAGCTACTTGGGTTTTCTAACTCTCCCTTGCCTTACACAGAATTTTCTTACCTATCACACAGTAACATAATTTAGTTTCAACTAAAAAGTATGACTTATAAAACTTACAAGATTCTATTTCTCTCCTTCCCAGTGTTTATTTCTTTCTCCTGGCCCTTCTCTTTCAGCCTGAACAGTATGTTCCTGCCTCCCATCTTCTTGCTCTGACAGTTCAGTCATCAAATGCTGTTTCTATAGACCACTGTTCATTCTTTGGCTGCTCCAGGGCCCCTCACATTTGGCTCAGCTTACAGCAGCTAAAGTAGGATGTACATTGATGGCAGATTCTCTCAGTTGATTCTGATTGAGGTTAGCTCAGATTCTTGGATCTGTAGGTTCATGTCTTTCACCAAATTTGAAAAGTTTTTAGCAATTATTACCTAAAATACATTCTGTCTCTTTCTCTTTTTGGGACTCTGGTGAAAGAAAGTATAGCTGTTTTGTTAACTGTACCACTTAGGGCCATTTTCAAAAGTTTCATTCCTATTGTGCAGCTTGGGTGTCTCCTATGAATGTGCCCTCAATTCCCTGGCACTATATGTCATCTCCACCCTATTACTGATCTCATTCAGTGGGTGCTTTTCTTTCTTTCTTTTTTTACTTTTTTTTTAAAATTTACACTTCTTCCCTTTCTCCCATTCCCCTCCTGCTCCCCCACTAATCCTCCCCTCTCCCCCTCCAGCCTTAAGAGAGGGCAGAGTACCCTTCCCTTTGGGAAGTCCAAGGCCCTCCCTGCTCCAACCCGGCCTAGCCAGGTGTGCATCCAAGTAAACTAGGGTCCCAAAAAGCAAATACATGCAGAAGAGACAGGTCCCAGTGCCATTATCAATGGTTTCTCAGTCCGCCCCCATTAGCAGCCACATTCAGAGAGTCCAGTTTGATCATATGCTCCTTCAGTCCCAGACCAGCTGGATTTGGTGAGCTCCTGTTAGATCAGAGGCACTGTCTCAGTGGGTGCACCAACCCCTCGCGGTCCTGATTTCCTTGCTCATCTTCTCCCTCCTTCTACTCTTCAACTGGACCTTGGGAGAAACCCAAGAACTCTACCAAAGAACTCCTACAGCTGGTAAATACCTTCAGTGATGTGTCAGGATACAAGATAAACTAAAAAAAATCAGTAGCCCTCCTATACACAAAGGATAAAGAAACAGAGAGGGAAATCAGAGAAACATCACCTTTCACGAGGGCCACAAATAGCATAAAGTATCTTGGGGTAACACTAACCAAGGAAGTGAAAGATCTATTTGACAAGAACTTTAAGGCCTTGAAGAAAGAAATTGAGGAGGATACCAGAAAATGGAAGGAGAGCCCATGCTCCTGAATTGGTAGGATCAATATAGTAAAAATGGTAATTGTACCAAATTGTACTATAATTGTACTACAGATTCGGTGCTTTTCTTTTGACTACTGTTTTTTGTTCATTTGTTTGTTTCATTATCTGTATTTGGTTCTTTTTCAAGGCTTTTATTTCTTTCCTGGGACTTCTACTTTTGCACTAAATTCAAATAATTTGTAGCTATCAATGTGTTATTATGATGGCTTCTTTAAAGTTCTCGTTAGATAAGTCCAACATGTGTGTTGCTGTGGACATTAGTCTTTTCTCTCTCAAACTGTAAGTTAACTAGCTCTGGGTTTAATGGGCTATCTCTAGAACCACTGGAGGTGAGGGTTTTTCTGTGCCTCCTACTGCAGCAGCCAGGGAGTGTAGTGTTGCAGGAGGAGCTGGCTGCTAGTCATCCCGGCCTTCCCGCTAACTTACACCTGAAATAATCACACAAAACTGTATTCATTTAAACACTCCTGGCCAATTAGCTCTAACTTCTTATTGGCTAATTCTTACATCTTAATTTAGCCCATTCCTATTAATCTGTGTATTGCCATGTGAATGTGGCTTACCGGCAAGATTCTAACAAGTGTCTGTCTCAGGAAGGAGATCCATGGTGTCTGCCACTCTGCCCTTCTTCCCAGGATTCAGTTCTGTTTACTCTGCCTACCTAAGTTCTGTCCTATCAACTAGGCCAAGGCAGTTTCTTTATCCATTAACCAATGAAAGCAACACATGAACAGAAGAACCTCCTACACCAGTGTAGGATACTGGAGGACTTGGGCAGGGCAGGGGATACTCTTCATCTACTCACTGGGGACATATGAGATGACTCTATGCTGTTCCTATAGCCCTAACATTACAAACCAATGTGTTTCCCCCTCAGTATCATAGTCATCCCCATGTCACCTTTCTTTTCATGCTTTTTAATATTTTTTTTTGAGACAGGGTTTCTTTGCAGCTTTGGAGCCTGACCTGGAACTAGCTCTTGTAGACCAGGCTGACCTCGAACTCAAAGAGATCCGCCTGCCTCTGCCTCCCAGTTTTTATTCTATTTTAAAATTATTTTTATTTTTCATTAGCATATAAAACTTGGGTACCTACTATATATTTTCAAAGTTTATTTTAGTGCTCTTCACATTCCTACCTCTTCTTCACCATCTGCTACCACTTTCCACACTCTGTCCCCATCCCTTCTCCACAATCATGTCACCTGTGTCTGTCTGCCTAGACTCCTTTCCTGACACCTCATTTTACCTTCCTTTGTCCTCCCTTCTAGCTTTTACTAGCTCTACCCACATTCATACCTGTTGTAAGTGGGGGAGAGGTGTGGGTTGTGTTCCCAGCGCCTGTCTCCCAAGCCCCCAGCTGCTGGCCCGCTCAGCCGCTGGTTGCTTGCTTATGCCCAAAATAACCACATGAGACCTGTATTAATTTAAATACTGCCTTGCCCATTATCTCTAGCCTCTTCCCGGCTAGCCCTCACCTCATAAACTAACCCATTCTAAAAGTCTGTATGTCACCACAAGGTGGGTGACTTACCGGACGGATCTACGGTACTTCCATCTGTGGCTGGAGCTTCATGGTGACTGGCTCTGACCCAGTCTTCTACCCAGCGTCCTCCTTTCTTTTCCCCACCTATCTAAGTCCTGCCCTATCAAATGGTTTAGGCAGCTTTTTTATTTAACCAATCAAAGCACAGAAATACAGATGAACCCTCCTTCCCATACCCATTCATACACACACACACACACACACACACACACACACACACACCACACACTTTAGGATTCATATGTGAGAAAGTATTATGTAGGTTTTTTTGTCTGAGCCCTCAGATTTCCTCATTTCATTTTTCTTTACAACTGAGTAAAATTCCATACCATTGTGGAAATACGGCACATTTCCTTTATCCATTCTCCTTTCAATGAACATCTAGGTTGATTCCATTTCTTTACTATTGTGAATCGAGCAGCAATAGCACCAACATGCAAGTATCTCTGTGGGAGGACATGCGAGTATATGCCTAGGACCCACAGTTACCTCTCTTGCATTATTTCTAGATTGGCCATTGAACTCAGCAATGAGTTCATAGAGATGGATCTATGCCATCCCTCTGGATGATCCTGTTTATAAAATACAAGCCCATTCTGCCACACCTTTGTCTAAAACTTTATAATGGTTTCAAATTTTATTCAACGAAAAGCCAGCCTGTAAGCCAGGAGTGGTGGCTCATGCCTTTAATCCCAGAACTCCAGAGGCAGAGGTAAGTGTATCTCTATGAGTTCAAAGCCAGGCTGGTTCACTAAATGAGTTCCAGGACAGTCAGGACTGTTACACAGAGAAATCCGGTCTTGAAACCCACCCACCTACCCACACACCTCAAAAAAGAAAAGCAGAGAAAAGCCAGTCCCTAAACAGGTTAATAATACCAATGTAATTTTGCCCTTGCCTTCCAGTGTGCTCTCTGACCTTGCCTCCTACAATGTTTTCCAGTTCCCATTCACTTTGCCCCAGCCAACTGGGCTCTTCTGTGCATCAAACTCTCTCAGGTATTGGAGTTAGGGTATGATAGTGGCAAGGTCCTTGCTTAGGACAGATACAAGAGGGATTGAGTTCTATCTCTGGTACTGGAGAACAACAATAGAAGAAGAAACCCAGCTTCATACTTACTATTTCTCTGCTTCATACCACACGTCAGAGGTCAGCTTACCAGAAATGCCTTCTCCAGCCATACATACAATAGCCCTTCTCAAACTCTCATTATGCTCTGTAGTCGGCTGTCACCCTCATTATGCCTGCAGGTGGTTGCATGTCACCTGGGATGGCACTGACACACAAAAGTGCTGACGTTCAGTAGATGCTCAGAAACTCTAAGTGACCCACAGCCTGAACATTCCATCCACAGACCCAGCCCTAGCTTAGTGTGGTCAGAATGGCTATACCAAACTGCTCCTTGGGAAAGAACACACCTGAAAAGAAACTGCCCTAGAACATTAAAAGGGCAATGACAGGTGGGATGGTTCCCAGCCAAATAAATGTTCAAGGGCAATCAGTCCTTACACAATATATCAGGACGAAGAAAGGCCCGCCTTGCAGTTCACTACAGGTTTCTATTGTCAACGGGACGTGTCCACAGAAGAACATCTATATGCATGTATGTATAGAACATCAGTATAGTTTCTTTCATTTTAAAAAGCAAGAGTTATTCTCCAGATGACCTATATCTTCAAGTTTCAAAACTATACAATCTACAGTGCAAAAGAATGTGAAGAAGCACATAGTGCATCCAGTGTGGTAAACGCTAATCCCATACACCATATAAACCATGCAGTCTCAACCACTGCCTTTCAAAACCCACTATCATTATCTTCTTGCTGTATATGTGAACTATGGGGCAAAGAGAGGTTAAGCCACTTGCTTCAGCTGACACAGCTCAGAAGGGAGAGGTCCAGGTTACATGCAGACCGAGGCTTTGGAATCTTCACATTATGCTAGGCACTGCTTCAAACGCAGCCATACATCTAAATCAGCTTCTCTCCTAAGGGAGAACTCGTGAGCAAATACAAGAGGTTAACTTCAAGTACCTTGCCCCAAACCTTCAGCGTAAAGTGGACCTTCAGCAGCTAGTTGCCCTACTCTGGAGGGAAGAGTTAAGCACAAGAAGTCAGGGCTGATTCTTGGAAACTGCATGTCCTCTGTTGTCTATGAACTCTCACAGTACACACAGATGTTTCCGAGTGCAACCTCTGCCATTAACAGCAGGAAGTGAGCTCCTCTTTCCCACACCTGTCTGTACCAGATCCTCCTCCATGGTCAACATGAGGCGGTCAACCTAGCGACAGTATCAATGCTGATCTTTCAGAACGACAGTATGCTGCAGCCCACAAAATAGCCTGTGTTTGATCATTTGTGACCTGTAAATAAGGCCATTCCCTGGGTCTTAACCTAACAAATTCAGAACTTCTCTATTAACTTCCTATAGCCAGTTTTTTTGATTCAGTTTTTATGTTTAAAGAAAATTAAAGGTCACCTGTATTGGGTGCTTTTTTTTATTATAATATTCTCCTCCAGGTCAAAAATCAACAAATAAATAAAGGCTACTCCACAGTCTATTGCTTTTGGACTTCTAAATTTATTTTCCTGAGAAGTTATAGAAAATGATACAATTTTCCCACCCTGGCCATATAAATTTAAAACTTTAAATTTGATTTTAAATAGATCTTTAAATAGATCTTCCTATCCCAGTGTACCCACCTAGACCTGGAAAGAAACGAAATTATGGCAAATCAAACATTCAATTTTTCCCCTTTTTCCCTGCTTTTTAAATTTTATATGTGTTTTAAAAGATCCAAATATAACTACCTTTGACTTGCAATCTTCTATGGAAAACACACAACCACCAATATTGTCTATCTGTCCTGACAACACATAAGGTTCTTGATTAATTTAAGCAGACATAGCTATCTACATGTCTTATATACAACAGTAAGAAGAGTAAGGTAGGTGCAAAAAAGAAAATAAAAAGATCAGCACATGGGCATTCCACAGAATCCAGGTAGAACACCGACAAGCCCACTAGGGGGACTAAGTGAGTGTTTCTCAAAATTCCACGGCAGTTTTATAGCACTGTGATAAGTCATTAATAATAGGGAAGTTTTTTCCTGTTTGCTACATCAGCATCAGTACAGAGGATACACAGAACCCAAGTAGAATAGTGACCCAGCCAGGAAAGAGACAAGCCAGTTTCCCTCAGAACTCCACAGGATTAGTGGAGAGATATCCACAGGACCTAGGAGGAACACGGAAACTGGCCAGTAGAACCGCAGAGTAAGTATCCTTAAATCAATTACCTCAAGCCATCTTGACTGATACTCTTATGCCATTACTTCAATGTTAAATTTAAATATATTATAAAAGATTGGTGCCAGATGTCCAAAGAGAAGCCAGACATGATACCTGTTTTTAAAAGGTATACATTTAATCTCACCCTAAGGGCTTACCTTGCCTGGAGGCTTCGTTTAGCTCAAACTACATTCTCCTTCTCAGTCTTCCATTCCTGAGGCTCAGTGGGTTTAGACCAACTTTTGTCTTCATTCAGTCACACCCACTGAGTGCTCGCTTAGTTTGGACTCCGCAATGAGTATTCTGGAGTTCCTAGAGTCTGAGCAGACCCCTTATCATGGAGCATGTCTGAGAGCGGTTAATACGTCCACTGACATTCCTTCAAAATTTGCAGGAAAATGGATGGAGCTTGAAAACATTATTTTGAGTGAGGTAACCCAGACACAGAAGGACAATTATCACATGTACTCTCATAGGTGGATTTTAAACATAAAGCAAAGAAAACCAGCCTACAAACCACAATCCCAGAGAACTTAGACAACAATGTGGACACTAAGAGAGACCTACATAAATCTAATCCAAATGGGAAGTAGGAAGTAGAAAAAGACAAGATCTCCTGAGTAAACTGGAACATGGGGACCTTGGGGGAGGATTGAAGGGTGAGGGGAGCAGAGAAAAATGTAGAGCTCAATAAAAAATCAATAAAAAACAACAACGTTCCAATTTCTCAATCAGATTAGGCAGACTATGGACCAAAATTACTTGATCGCCTGTTAAAACTCAATTTCATGCTTACTAAAAATTGTACTGAAATTGGCTAGCAGCTGGCTAAAGGAGAACTTGCCGTGTGTGCCACACCAAGCATTTCACAAGGTTCCGTGGAAGTGCATGTATTATTCCCATTTTAAAGCACAGGGAACCAAAGCCCAGACTGGCTAAGAACCTTCTGCAGAGACACATACCATGCTGAAGCCAGGGTCTGAACCAGAGTGTTGAGTCCACGGCCTCAGATGGGGCACTGCACAAAAGAACAGTTATGGAGGCCGTGACCTGATTCTATAGACACAAAGTGGAGAGATGGAGATAAAGTGAGCTCTTCATGCTCGGAAGCTCCCTACTCAATATAAATCCACTAGATAAGGGCCTTCCGTCCTTCTCACTGCATGCCCTGTTGGCTCAGGTAGATATAAATACGCTGATGCCCGCATCTTCACCGAGCACACTCAGCTTAAAAAAGGATGAGCTCAGAGCAAGAACTGATCCTTTCGCTTCGTTGACAGAGACTACCGCCCTTGCCCTGAGCCAAACGCGGATGGTTCCCATCTCAGAAAAATGCCTGTGTGGCCCAGGCTCTGAGAGGACTGGAATGATTTCTACCTCTTCTGTGGAAAATTTCCCATGACCATTTTCCAGCAGTGGAGAGTTTTGAGGTTTAATTCCTATTTTCCCCAGCTATTTTAACAAGTTTGAGGTACTTCCACATTCTTCAAACAAACTTTTAAGAAAAGAAGACTACGGAGCACTGAAAGAAAAATCACCTGAAAACCTTCAGAGGAGAGGACCCTGAAAGTAGAAAGGTGAACACAGTACAAGATTGGTAACAACTACAGTAGTTAGTTTTGTTTATTTAGTCATCTGCATTTAAGCCCTGACAAAACAGACAAGGCAAACCTCAAACTCACAATCCCCCTGCGTCCACCTTCTGAGAGCTGGGATTATACTCCTGACTTAGTTTGATTCATCCGCTATCCCCAAACGGTCATGTTTTAAGGCTTGACATTATTGAGGGATGATGGGACTTTAAGAGGCATGACCCAGTGAGAGGCTTTTTAATTCTTTCAGCGTGCTTTTGCGGGGGACTGTAACACCTCTGCCCCTTGCCCTTCTGTATCCATCCATGACATGAATGGTGTTTCATACTGTGCCTACTCATGGCCATCCGGCTCTCCACCAGAGGCCTAAAAGCAATGCATTCACTCGATGGCAGACGGAATTTCCAAACCTCAGGGCTGTCCCACATCCTTTCCCTCCATAAGACAATTGTCTCTGGTATTTGTCATAGTGATGGAAACCTGACTAAAACAGCAAGTTGTGAGTCTAACAAGGGACGACTGTTTCTCTTACTTCTTACTAAGGCCCTACCCACCCATTTTTCAGCAGGTCTGAACCAGTGCCTGGTTTCCACAGCTGTCACTGGGAAGAGGGTGGGTTCGAATGGAGCTTGTTTCTCTACTATCCGCCAGGGATCTTTATGCTCCTTCCCAAGCATCAGCTAGGGTGTGGAGAGGGTCTACCTTCCCGTCGTGGAAGAACTTTAAAGGGACATACACAACTGGCACATGTGCTTGGCTGGGCTTTCATATCGCTGCAGTGATTCCAGATGAGGAAGGAAGCAATTGTTCTCTGCCACCGAAACAGTCCATTAACATACAGAAGACAATCGACTGAGTTAAGACAACTTTTTAAAGGGCCTTTCTGAATGTGGTTATATAACCATTTTTTGATTAGATTTCTTGGTAGAATAAAACACTGCATTTCTTCCAAATAATAGTCACTGGGTACCAGCAATGTGCTAAGCATAGCCTTGACCCATGGGAACAATAGTGAAGGGGTCAGACACACATCTGTGGTAGTGGTGTGCATGCATATGTATAGCAGCTTAGCTAACTGCACAATGACCTCTCAAGTCCACTTTTAGTCACAAGGCACTATGTCATGAAACCCCTCATAACGAGAATCAACAGCAGTTGTAAAATTTACAAACAGCAGTTTGTAAAATTATTTTATTGTAACTGAAATGCAAGGCCAAAAAAGATGGAAGTCGTTTAAATGGGAAACAACACACTGCCCAAGCAAACAGACACTACTGAAATGATGTCAAGGGGAAAATAATGTCCTCCATCCTGGTAAATGGAACAAAGCACAGTTAGTGTGGTTAAAGGACAAAAGACGAGGGACCAGTGACCTGAGAAAGGTGGACAAGGCTGTGTTTTTAAAAAGGAAGACTTTTCCCATTCTGTAGGCTGTCATTGTGTCTTGTTGACCGTGTCCTTTGCTTTACAGAAGCTTTTCAGTTTCAGGAGGTCCCATTTATTAATTGTTTCTCTCAGTGTCTGTGCTGCTGGGGTTCTATTTAGGAAGTGGTCTCCTGTGCCAGTGTGTTCAAGTGTACTTCCCACTTTCTCTTCTATAAGGTTCAGTGTGGCTGACTTTATGTTGAGGTCTTTGACCCATTTGGACTTGAATTTTGTGCATGGTGATAGATATGGGTCTATTTTCATTCTTCTACATGTTCATATCCAGTTATGCCAGCACCATTTGTTAAATATGCTTTCTTTTTTCCATTTGATACTTTTTGCTTCTTTGTCAAAAATCAGGTGTTCAAAGGTATGTGGATTAATATCCGGGTCTTCTATTCGGTTCCATTGGTCCTCCTGTCTGTTCTTAGGCCAATAACAGGCTGTTTTAAGTACTTTAGCTGTGTAGTAGAGTTTGAAGTCAGGGATTGTGATGCCTCCATAAGTTCTTTTGTTGTACAGGATTGTTTTGGCTATCCTGGGTTTTTTGCTTTTCCATATGATGTTGATTAATGTTCTTTTGAGGTCTGTGAACCCCCACATCAGACAGAGATGTCCAAAATATACAAAGAACTCAAGAAATTGATCATCAAAATAACATATAATCCAATTTTAAAAAATGGAGTACAGACCGAAACAGAGAGCTCTCAACAGAGGAGGAATCTAAAATGGCTGAAAGACACTTAAGGAAATGTTCAACATCTGTAGTCATCAGAGAAATGCAAATCAAAACAACTCTGAGATTCTATCTTATATCTGTAAGAATAGCCAAGATCAAAAAACACTAATGAGAACTTATGCTGGAGAGGTTGTGGGGAAAAGGGAACACTTCTGCATTGCTGGTGGGAATGCGAGCTGGTACAACCCCTGGATGTCAGTGTGGCGATTTCTCAGAAAATTAGGAAACAACGTTCCTCAAAACCCAGTCATACCACTTTTGGGTATATATCTAAAGGATGCTCAATCATGCCACAAAGACATGTGCTCAACTGTGTTCATAGTAGCATTGTTTGTCATAGCCAGAACCTGGAAATAACCTAAATGCCCCTTGACCAAAGAATGGATAAGGAAAATGTGGTACATTTATACAATGGAGTACTACACAGCAGAAAAAAAGCGATATTTTCAATTTTGAAGGAAAATGAGTGGAGCTAGAAAACATTATTTTGAGTGAGATAACCCAGACACAGAAAGACAATTATCACATGTACTCATTCATAGGTGGTTTTTAAATACAAAGCAGAGAAAACCAGCCTACAAATCACAACCCCAAAGAACTTAGACAACAATGAGGACACTAAGAGAGACTTACATAGATCTAATCTACATTGGGAAGTAGAAAAAGACAAGGTCTCCTGAGATCTGAGTAAATTGGGAGCATGGGGACCTTCGGGAGGATTGAAGGGAAGATGGGAGAGGCAGGGAGGGGAGCAGAGAAAAATGTAGAGCTCAATAAAAATCAATTAAAAAAGGAAGATTTCAGCCTAGGAAAATGGTGCTGAAAATGCAACAGGAGCAGAGCAGGCAGCAAGCAAGGGAGAATACTGTGTGATTAAGAAATGCTTGCCCTCAAGTATCTCAGGTGCAGGGTATTGTAGGAGGAAATAAAATGAAGAGCCATGTGTCTGGGTAGAGAATGAAGAACAGATGTGGAAACGTGACCAGAGAAGGGTTGCTATTCGGCTCCAGGAAAGCTGACTGAGATGAATAGCTAGGGAGGTAGAGAAACATTACAGGAAAGGAGGCAAACTAGCTAAACAATTCCAGGAAGATGGTCTATTCAGGAGTGTAAGACATTGAATTACAAAAAAGCACCCCAAATTCTAAGGATGGTAACTGAAGGAAGGATGTGGACAGAGAACAGGTGAACATCAATTAAGGAGCAGATGAACTCAGAATCGAGAGTGTTTAGATTTCTACTAACAGAAGTTTGATAATAATGAACAGACAGAAAAGATGCAACTGTGATGGGCCAGGGTAAGAAGAGTTGTCTGTTATTATAGAAGAGGCATGCCATGGTTAATACAGGTGTACAGATCCAGTTATAGAGGAAATGTTGATAAAACAAAGTCATGAGATTCTCATTTGTGTAAATTCATTGAGAAGCCAGGTTCCTGGACCACACGAGTAGAGTCCACCTGAGCAATGGGATAGAGAAGAGGAGGAGGAGATGAGAGCGGGGACCTCTGGAGCTTTTGGAAGCAGGTGAGGATGTGCTACTACATTTTCCCATTGTCTCTCTTCTACAGAAGGTTGGAGGTCATATAAACTGCTGAGGGAGGCAGCCAGCAGCTGAAACAGGGAGACTAATGAATGAACAAAACTTGACTTTGGACACTGACAGATGGGCCTTTTACTGCTCAGTAACCTTTACCCCAGACAAGCTACTGTACAACCTTCCTGGGTCTCAGTCATTTTCTATACATGAGTTGGACAATTATCGTATATACTAGCAGCATACTAGAAATAGGTAATGTTAATTGGGTTGAACTCAAGGGCGCCACCATCTAATGGGCAAGCAAAAGGGAATTAGACAAAACTAACACATCACTGAAAGGGCAAAGGTGAAGAAAATTAGGAGGTGTTCTGTAGTACCAAAGTGAAATTCCACTCCAAAACATAAGAGTTAGAAACAGCATTCCAAGGAAAGAACTGCTACAATTAGCTTGCATCACACTGCTACAATTAGCTTGCACCACACAAGCTAATTGGTATAAGTCAAGGCCACCCCATGCACATAGACATGCTCTTTGGACCCACTATCTTTCAAAATTGAGCCTTGGATACCTTCTTTATAGTAACACAGAACTGACTAAGATAATGTTTTCTGCAGGATTAGCTTCCTGGTTTGACTCCCAACAGTTCCATGGGAATGAAATAACAAAGTCTGGTCCCACTAACAGTACCTATAACCCCATGATCTAGCAAAAATAAAGAAAGCTTCATTCTCTGTAAGATCTTATAAACATACTATCACAAGGAAGCTGTGTACTGGCTCAGAAAAACCACTTCAAATCTCTACTGCATTCAGCAATGCCCATTGAAATTTTCCACCATAATGGAAATGCTACAAAATGACACTAGCCCAGAGGTTTTTACAAAGCACTCAACTATGGGTACTATTCTGAAGGAAAGGAATTTTAATTTAAATTAATTATACATTTTAATTTGAAAGCCCATATATGCCCACAGAATATTGTATCAGACAACACAATGCAGTCAATGCTCACTACAATGAGCATGAGGTGAAGCTAAGCCTCAGGTTCCACAAAAGAAAGTCATTCTGCCTAGTATCCTGAGTCCACCATTCTTATTTCTTTTAGATTGATAGACCGATTCAGCTTGAGGTCCTCTGCCAAGGAGTCATGCGGATAAATCTCACCTAGCACAACGCCATGTGGGAGTCACTTTGGAGTAACAGCCTTCTAAAGTAGAGCAGGACCCCAGGGCACATATTTCAGATCCATATTTCAGAGACAGGGGGCAGGCTTTGAGAAATAACTTTTATTGAAAACACTCAGGGGCAGGACTGATATATGTTGTTCTTCAGCCATGTTTTCTACTGCGAAACTCAATCTTTGTGCCACATATCTCATGGCTCACTGAGACGAAATTAGCCGCATTCCACATGAAGCTTCACAGTCGCTAACCTACTGAAGATTCCAGATAGGCGGTTACCAGAGCAGCTTGAGGTTTATGCTTAGTGACCTCATGAGCAGACAGGTTCTTGTGAATTAAGTAGGCTGGCCTGCTGGGGACCGGCAGATTGGATGTCACATGCCCTGACTATGGCAGGCATCTGCTGTCCTGCTCTGGCCAATCTGGCTGGAGGGGCCTACTAGACCATATTACTTTGTGATATTTGTTGGAGAAATTTAGAATTACATATAAACTCCCTAGCTCTTGAAATGTGAGCAATTCGTGTGTACGCATCAAAAGCGTTGTACAGACGAGAGGAAATCTGCTTATGAATGGGTGCGACTCCCAATTTGTAGTCTATAGAATACAGATATACAAAGTCAGAGCGCCTGAAAATGAAAGCTTCGCTAGCAGTCACTAACGAGTGTGCCAGTGTATACACCATACACACCAACTGACAAGTCTCAGCTGCAGCTGTGTCTGAGGGCTTCCTCAAAGCCTGAAATTTGCTTGACTTATGGCCCTGGATCAAGGGGACAAGTTGGCAAATGAGCGGGGGCAACAACTCTGGAAGAGCTGTCACTTACTCTGGGATTCCATGGATGATTACCCACTTCCCTCTCCTCTGTGCTGTCTCCAGAGTTCCCCAGAGGAATGGAATCTCTCATCTACCATGCTAATGTACTTCATCGCTTGCTCACATTAACAGCCTTTGCCTGCCTTCCTCCCGTGCTTGCTGGGTGTCCACATTGCAAATAGTCACCTGAATAAAGGTTGACAGCTGAAGGAATTCAGCCAACACCAAACCTTGCTGTGGTGTTTCATTTCTCTCTTTGATTGTGAACCATGTAGGGCACAAGCCTATGAGGACGCTGAAATACATCTAAGGTTGTGCTTACCCTGGTATTCCAATATTGAATATCTCAATATTCAAAACCTAATGCTGAAGCTGCTGTCCTCTTGCATAATGAAGCCATGCAAGAGGAACAAATGTTCACCTAAAAATAGAATCCATTATGTATAGCAGCACAGTCATTAGCTTCTTAGTATAGCAACTAGTTCTGCCTCATAAAACTTTTCATTGAAGCCTTCATTTCATCCAGGTGCACTGCTTGTCATGGCACAATACCATTTCCAGACCAGGGACCCGAAGCAGAGTTCTGCACAGTGCTGGACGGAAATCTCATGCAAAATCATCCTCATCCGGTCAGCAACCCTCGCAGAAGGCGGAGTGAAAACGAAGCACCATAATGAGAGAATTGTGAGTTCGCTTTGCCCATTTCCACCATCTAAAGATGACTCAAAGGCAGGCGTCCGACCACATGTAAATATGACCTGACTTCCCATGGTCTCTCTGGCTGGGCATATTTGTAAATAAAGGGAATGTTCTCATAAACTGGCAAGAAATGATACAATGTTGCAACTTAATAAGATAGAGTCCAACTTCCTAAATGAAAGTTTAATTATAAAATTAAATAATTATACAGGATTTACGTTGTCTTTTCTTTTAGCTCTTTTGTCTTTCTTTGGTTGTTTTGGTCTGGATTATGTGTGCTAAATACTGACCAGGGCCTGTACACAGTAACACATACTCTGTCACTCTGGCTGCCTCAGATCTTTAAGGTCATTCTTAATATCACATTCTCATATTCAAAAGGGCAGCTAATTTAATTATGTCTCTTTATCTAATGGGGAATCTAACAAATAAGCACAAGGGGGCATAACCAGGCTGAATGGGGAATTTGGTAAGCACAGGACAGAGGGATAACACCTGAGCATTTGGGGAAGTGGAAAGCTAATGAATTTTAAATAATTAAAAATATAACCCCCAAGTCCTATTCTGATCCACTCTTGGATATTAAGAAACATTCTAAAAATGCTAGTAATTTCTTGCCTTACTAAACACAATATAAGAGACATCATCCAATCATATTCAACTAATTCAGAATCTTGCCAGACCTATGGGTCAATGTCCATGCTGAGTGTTACTGCTGGTGAAAAGTAGGCCATGGCACAGACGGCTAGAGCAGTGTGTGCACAGCCTCTAAGTTTGCTGAATTCGTTGGTGATACTCACCTGGCCTGTGTAATACAAACAAATGAAGAGCTTTTTTTAAAAATTAAGTGCACACCACATACCAGCCCAGCAAATCAGAATCCTCCGGAGTGAGAGGCAAACAGCAGTGTTCTTTGTAGCTTTCCAGTGATTTTTAATATGCAGCCCAAGTTGAGAACCTTTCTTCATATTCTCTGTCTCCCTTGGCAAATGCACCATGCCTAGTAAGGTTCTTTATAAAACAAATCTGAGGAGGAAAGTCCTGCATATAAACAACCGAACACTTTAATCACCCTCTTTAAAATATAAAGTGTGAAAAGCAAAGCCATATGGCCAGACTGACCTGCCTTGATTCTATTTCTGACACTGGTCAACCACATAACCAAAGGGCAGTACATTACCTCTTCATGCACTTATATTTACTTGCTTATAAATGGGGATAATTATAGCACTGACCTTCACAAGCTTATGGAAGTTATTAAACACTATATACATTATTATAACATACAGTTATACATACATAACACTTGCTATATAGTTTTTAAATATACAATATAATATATTGTAGACTAGTATATGTATAATACAGTATTCTATTATATGTATACTATTCAAACATTACAATATATAATAGAATATATGATGATATATTGAATAATAGAATATTTATATTAAAGTACATAGTATGTGTATGCACATATACATACCATAAAAGTTCACTGTAGAATCATGTACATGCTGTCTATGTCATAAATATATACTATAGAACAATGTATTTATCTATTTAAAATACAATAATATAAACAATAAATCTACATACTATAATATGTATATATATTCCCTTCTCTCTTTTTCTCTATTATATTTCATGAGGACAATATCACAGGTGTATTTGCTGTTACTTGTGCTAATGTCAATAACTACACTCATGAAAATATACAAGCAAACACACATACTAAGAACAAGCATTTCCCCAGACTTGAATCCGTATGTGATTAACGACTTTTCAATGAATTGTTTGTTCCAAGGTTACATTTTTCTCCTTTTCATATTATTTAAATAAAATAAATAATAATGAAAATGCAACAAAATAGGTATGTTGCCTGTTTCAGTCTTGTGCAGCAAAAAATTCTTTCAAAATGCAGATCTAAATTCAGTTTTACCAAAATGGAGAGAGAAGTTTGTTCTGTTGATTAACTATAGAAAGCACTTGATGGGAATCCCATGAGTAAGGACCAACAATCTTGCCTTGGCCAGAAAATAAACCACTAAAGAACACTCACAAGCCTG
>JAQHUG010000009.1:2087789-2097922 GCA_028555095.1 Dicrostonyx torquatus | reverse complement strand
TGCAGCTCAGATAAGATAGCACAGTTTTATGTCAGTACTGTGTATCTGAAGTTCTGTTTCCTACAAAGGCCGATGATTGACCCCATAAAAGGAAATAAAATTGTAAACAACATACAAATGTATTTCTTCCACATATTTTTTCAATTCCATACCTCAAATCATGCTTCTATCAAAATGAATTGCGCCCCACATAATAGCTTCAGAGTATGGAAAATATCCCATTTAATTTCTAAGATTGAGAAGAGCTAAATATAAGCAACTCATAAAACCAAGCATAATTTTGTAATTAAGTTATATTGAGAATATTGAATTTAGAATTAAAGCCAGAGTGCCACCATATTTCTAGATTCTTTGTATCATTTACATGTGTGTTGCTATTGTTGTTCCCATAAGGACACACAGTGATGGTGACATAGCAATCCTATTATACTGGAAAATGATTGCAAAGAAACTGTCATGGTGCCATTTCATCATAACTACGGTGATTTTAAAATATACTTCAAGAAACTGTGCTTCATCCGAAATTCTATTGAAATGTCACGAATCACCACCCACCAAGGATTTGTAAAAAAATCCAATCTAATAACATGAACGCTTAAGTTGTGTCTACAAACATTAGGCCTGAGTAAAACCTGGCTTTCCCATGCTAGCCAGTGTTTTTGGAAGTGGGAATCAAGGGGAGCTCCTCCTGGTGAGAAGACAGTTGATAGCAATGGAATTTAAAGAGAAATTGAGCTGATGAGTAGGAAGATTGCCTGTTCCTAGCCATCTGACTCGTGGCTGTTTGCTTATGCTCAGAATCCTAATTTCTAAGAATCAAGTCAGTGTGGATGAGAAACAGTGCCTGGTACCAACACAACGATGATAATCCTAAATCGTCTTTTTCCTGGGAAAAAGACGCAGGCACGTGTGCAGCATCTGAGTCTCCTAGAGGATATTAGTACCATTTTCTCTTATCAAAGATCTCTAAATCATCTTAAAGTTTATTTCATGAGATGCTTCAAATACCCTGAGGTCTAAAATAACTTTCACCTATGATGGAGGATTTATTAGCAAATATCCTCAGAGGAAACATCTTCCTGGCAATAAGTCCATTCTTTCGGCTTCCATGGCTCAGTTCCCAAAACATTATGAAATGCAAACAAAAACAAACATCTCATTTGCCCAACAAGCCCCAAGCTTCAATGCTCTAGATCAAAAGACCACAGTAAAACTGAATATAAAGCAGGTCACTGTTACCAAGAAGATAAAAGTGAATAAGAATGCAAACATGGTGACTTGGTTTTCAAAGTAGCACATTTATGGTCCCTAACGATGCATGAGGAACAACTGTGTAACCAGAGATTGTTTATATTTATAGCAAAAGTCACCACGAAGAACTAGGCATTCATAAAGTAGTAGGCATGATGTTATTGTTCACAGTGCACCTTCCTACCAATCCTAACTCAGCAATACTTTTCTTCTAGATGAACAAAGCAGGATCTAGGCAGTTACTGAGGTGACTCGAATATATATCAGACTCAGAACTCAATGGCACATGTGCCACGGCAATTTAAATTGCTTCTGTTGAGGAAAACCAGCCATGGCTGAAAGTAATGGATCTTACATAAGGAATACTTTGCCAGTCTCAATCAGGAGGCATCTACACTAACCTGATACCCATAAAAAGACATCCCCAGACCAGGATTACTGTGAGAACAGTTTACTTTTGAATTCATTCTAGGATACGGTGGGAATGAGACAGAAAGAGAAGAAACCCTTATAGAGTGCTGTCAAACAAGTTAACGATGAAGTGGGTGGCCTTTATTCTACAGAAATGTTTTAACGTTATTCTGCATGCACCTCTAGGTGGACCAGCCAAAGAGGAGGTGCAGGTGTGTCTGATATGTACTCACCAGATCTCATTGATTAGGGTGGGTGTTACTCACCAGACCCTGAGAAGCTACAGAGGATGCAAAGTGACTTCTAACAGCTGGGGGAAAAGGCAAAAGGATACAGATGCTGATGGGACAAGGGAACACAGCAGGGGTCCTGTGGAAGGGCAAGGACAAAGTAGTACACTTGGAACTGTTTCTATCTATCTTCATTGACAAAACACATGGAAAGACAGAGAAGAGAGAGGAAAGCACTGACCACCAGAGCTACCACTCTGCAGCAACTGGTGCTCTGCTTTGGGCCAGGGAACAATGACAGTGCCCACAAGGCTGCATCACGTCAATTGTGCTACTTGCTAAGGTGATTTCATTTATTGTTTGAGACTCTAGAAAAAGTCAACAGATAAATGAATAGACTTCATCCCCTAATTTATAATCAGATCTTTATGTCCAAGCATGCCATCAGTTTTGGAGTACCACATGAAAGGCCAGAAGTGATGTCCCTGGAATGCACTTGACAAGTGTCTACCAAAGAGGAAGTCCACTGCCAAGCAGTTCATCCTGAAGCTGGTGCCCACCATTTTTTATGGAGGCTAGACTGGTTTTTCATAGGAAATAACATGATTCTTTTTGTGAGGTTTATGATTCATCATCTAAAATATTTCTTAGCTCTGGACTCCTGTTTTAAAAATATCACCACGGCTTATGTAAATATTTAACTTCCAAACTTTTCATTTGAACTCTGTATAGAAATCTCAAATTACAAGAGAAGGGTATCTACATTTGACATTTATAGAAACGTCAGTCATCGGCACTCTTTCCTAGGGGCCCACAGGCTGTTTCAAGTCCTGGAGGAGGAAAGAGTAGCAGAGGGAGCAGGTAGCATAGACAATCCCTCCTTTGCTACTTCCCAGAAATAACTGAATATGCGGGTGTAGATGTATGCCACACTTTAGATCATGGATAAACAGAAAGGGTGGTTATTGCTCAACCAGAAAATGCAAAAGACAGAAGGTAACTAAGAATGAAGTAGGGAATGACAATGAAGAAGTTTACACGTGCTGACATCTGAAGCTATTCAAGTCAGGTATGGCAACAGGGTATCAGCTCATCCAGCTGCCTTGTCATGTACCCTTCACACACTAAGGCAGGAAGAAGGCCCCAAGGCAGATGGTGCCATGGGGTGCGACCTTCCCTGGCTGCAACTAGAAAGTGTAGGTAGCCACCAACCCATAGGATGACCTATGTGAAGAAATCTAATTTGATTTCTTGTTAATTTACAACTCCAAATCACACCATTCATCAGTATCCATTACATGTGGATTCCAAACCTTAATTAATAGTAATGATAGCAATAAGGAGTGGGAAGTCGTGAAGTGAAATTTTGAGTTGCATCATAATAAATAGTGTGATTGTAGTGGATCAGACAGTGATAAATCATGTGGATGTGTCTAGTTGTGGCATACACTACGGAGATTGGGAGTCTCTAACTTTAACTTAAAAGGTTAACGCTCTAAGCTTCGTAATGTACTAAATTATTGCTAGAGATCAATCTTCAAAATTTTTTAGAGGGACTATTTCAAGTACAATGGGTATAAAACTGTGGATGAAGAGTCAGAAGAAAAGGAAACAAAGAAAAGTTGAAATGGGACTCCATCAAACTTTAAGACTTCGAGCCATCTTTTGTCACGCATGAATTAGATGCCGGGGAATTCAAGACAAGCCTCAGACAGAAGAATGCGTTTGTAAAATTCACAACAGCTAGCACACAAGAAGTATCAACACAAGTGCAGGGGATGTAGCAAATAACCCAGAACAGAAATGGCCAGTCATGGCTGCAAATATGCTCAGTTTCCTGGCAAATCCAGTTGGGGCAGATTAAAACTTAGATACAACAGTTGCATCAGTCAGGCTAAAGTTGAAACGTTTCCTAACAGTGTTGATTGGGGCAGAAGAAAAGAGCTTCTCTCACAGAAGATTTCACAGGTGTAAACGTTTAAAGCCAAAGACTAAAATGCAAGATATGTATACCTTCCAAGCAGCATTGATACTTGTGTTTCCCTTGGGGAATCCTTGACCCACATACTCACAGAGACAAGGCATCAAGTTAGCCATTACCCTGTGTCAAAGGAGGTTTGTTGTTTCCCCAAATTAGAAACAAATACCAAAAATCCATCAATGGGAACTTTTTTACCATTAAATATGTTTGCAATCCAATATTAGACCACAATAGAGCAAGTTAAAAGAAGGGGTTCATCTCGAAGACATTCTGTGTAGTTAAAAGTTAAGTTCTGAAATAGCAAAAACAACATAACAGGATAAAATAAATTTTAACAAAACAAAAGGCAGTATTTCCACATATTGCAAACAAAATGCATATTCAAATTCATGAAAGAAACATGGGAATAAACCAGAAAGATGCTACTCATTCTTGACTGGAAATAAAAAGAAAAAGCTTGGATTGGGATTATCAGATTATCAGACATTGTTGAAAATATTTATACTGCTTTACTCTCTTACTAAAAGAAAATTATTTGCATATTATCTGCATCTAAAGAAATCTGTATCAAAATAAAATAGGATGGTTTTTCCTCTCATTCCTTTTTAAATCTTAATTGTCCTCCCTTCCCCAAAACTCCTCTTTTAGAGAAAGAAGTAAAAATTTATTGAACTTTCTTGAGCTTCTTAGATCTGAACTAAACTGGTTTTATTTTTATATCAAAATTGGCACAGAATCAGGGCATTAAATTGCAAGACAACATTCTCCTGTGTCACGGTCTAGATAGGAGTTTGTGGGTTCTTCTATGTTGACACTTTTCTCATATTCTCACAGTGACATGGATTTTGTGGCTAGCACTCCCTGTATGTCTGCCAGTGTCCATGTGGAATATTCTAATACTCGGGGTGCATAGAAACTTCTTCTCACTCATAGCTTATAAATAAATGCACCCTTCTTACATACTCTACACTGAGACCAGAAAATGTTGTGCTAAAAATAAAGTAACCATATTCAGTAACTCGCTCTTGCTAATTGTATTCAATCAACTTTATAGAACCAACAGTAAGTGGAAAAACTGTCAAAATAAGTCCAGCAATGGAACAAAGTATGAACATTTACCTCTAAAGGTGATATTCACAGTCATCTGCTTACACTAACCCAAATATCCTGTCAGTGTTTCACTAAACACATTTCCGCTCTCTAAAAATGACTGCCAGCTCTGGTTTTCAATTCTGAAATCTATCATCTGTGCTGTCTGTCTTCTTTGTCACCTATCATTTCTATGGTTACAAGTCAAAGAAGCGGCTGGGTATGGCAGCATTGCATTTTCTACAGGAGGAAGCCAGCAGCTTGAAAACAGTGGCTCTGCTACAAGGTGCTGTGTAGTCATGACAAGAAACGGACATCCACTAGAGTCCATGAAGATGAGGGGTTGCTTTCAGAGTTATACAAGGGAAGCTCTTATACCAAGGCTCTACTGAGGTGCTCTTTTTTTGTTTGTTTGTTTTTATTTTTCGAGACAGGGCTTTGCTGGAGCTATCAAGCCTGTCCTGGACCTAGCTCTTGGCCTTGAACGCAGAGAGATCTGCCTGAGTGCCCAGATTAAAGGCATGGACCACCACCACCTGGCTCGTATACTACTCATTTTCCCTGTGAACACAGGAGGCTTCCAATGATGGCTAATCAAGGTGTTTCCACATAAAGCTGCATGGAGCAAAGGCAGAGCGTGTTGGCAGAGGACTTATAAAGATGAAAAGCATCTTATAGTAAACACAGTGGAAACTTCCCAATCATGGGAAACAAATGTGTAAACACAAATGCTAACCTTAAAAGTATTATATTGTTTTCTCTGAGATCGCTGTAACACGGAAGACAGATTCTTAAGACTAACTGCCAAAAGGAAAAGAAAAAAAAACAAAACACTTTAAACAAGTAGTCCTCCAAGGAGCATCATAATCGCGCCACTCAGTCCAGTTGTTCCTTCAAAGGATCTTATACACAATCTCAACTAAAAGCCTGGCGTGCTGCCCTCTGTTTGTGTGCAGAGTTTTTCCAGCCTGCAAAGACTCTAATGCATTGTTTACAGTCGTCCAAGACCAAAACGTGGACACATCACTTGATCTAGTTCCAAGACTGGGCTGAAAGCCAGAAAGAAAATGACAAACTTGAAAATGTGGTAAGTTTCTTTTATTATTATTTTCTTAAATCCTCTCATCTTTTAGAGTCTAAGATATGTGGTCATTGACCAAAAAATAAACCTCCAAATTGATAAATAAGGAATTATTAAAGATCTAAAATTCAAAAAGTAAAATTTACCATGTCTTGACTAAGATTAATATCTATAAGAGGAAAAGCAATAAAGAGACAGAAGAAATCCCTCCCCCTTTCACCCATTATTTGTTCCCATTGGTTATAAGCAGCATTGTGACCAAGAGGGAAATGCTGGTATAAAGCATGTAAAGATCTTTTCTATGCTGAAAATGTGCTTGGGTCAAAACATTAGGCTTCTAGAACAACAGAGATGCATCAAAAGCCTTTGTTCCTACCTGCTTCTCTTCCTCAAGCAAAGAAATGTTTATGATTGGTCTTCTAGTGGAGCTTAACTGAGTTGTCATGAATTATTTAAAAACCCCAAAATATCTTCTGTTGCTTTTATGGAAATTTGATTTACAAGTTGAAAAAATCAAACTGACAGTTTGGTCTCTTGTACAAGCACCCAACCTTTAGAAATGCTCTAGGCATTATAAATAAATCTTTCACAAATATAGCTGTGACTGTTCTAAAAATAGTCTTTAGGAGGAAAAAAACTCTTTCAAGCCATTGTTTTATACATAACAGCAGGAAACCAAACAGAATGTCTAAGCCAATGTAATTAACACACCCAGTAATAAACATGAACATTAAGTATGAAATCTTACCCACACATAATTTTTGACACTGGCAAGTTCTATGGTTTGTTCCCACATCTATGACCATAGAAGTTTGCAGAACACACAGATAGTAGTTAGATGTAGTCAGGTGTACTCTAGGACCATCGGGGTAGAATTTGCTTCTTGAGAGATTGGGAGATGGCCAGTCTGGCGCTGACCTTGAGACCAGGTGCTAACTTTTCAACACGGAAAATTTTTTGAAAGAACCCACACTCTCACAGTGACTCTGTCCAGGTCAGATACAACCTGTGCTCACAAGTTTAAGAAACTGCCCAAGGCAGCCTTAGACCATTATCCAGGAACTTTTGTAACACGAGGGTCATGCTCGTTAGGGTTACTGTCCCGCCCAGTACCCCACAGCCGGCAAGCCCCAAAGAAAATCACACAGAGAGTCTATATTAGGTTATACACTGATTGGCCCATTAGCTCAGTCTTCCTACCAGCTCCCATAACTTATATTAACCCATTGTCAGCCACATGGCCAGTACCTTGTCTCAGCTGGGCTGCTACACGTTGCCTCCTTGGAGATCTGCTCAGGAATGCCAGGGAAGCTTCCTGCTTCCCAGACTTTCTCCTTGCCCTGCCTCTACTTCCTGTCTGGTTGACTCGCCTATTCTTCCTACCTGGCCAATCAGCATTTATTTAAAACATATTGACAGGATACAGAATTGTCCTGCACCACTTTGGATACCTGGGACACAACATGGTGTTTCAAAAACTAGTATTTGTAACCCATCACACAGTAATTGAGGAACCCATAGCTGTTCTAAGTGCATTTAGTACTCTCCAAAACAACAACAAACTACCTCCTCAGATATCAAAACTTAGAGGATCCAAATATTCTATATACTGGGTCTCTTAGGTGCCAGTGATTTTTGAAATAATAGTCACTTCCTATGAATATTCTTGTCTAAATGCTCATTAATCTTCAGATAAATTTTATGATCTGCAGACAGTTTTTAATAATTTGGTATAGAACTGTCAACTGACTTTATCAAACCTGTACTATTAAATTCTTAGTATTGTGGGCAGAAAGCTAATGTAGGAAGTTTCTTGAAAACTCAATAAAAAGGTTAAAGGAATCTAGCTTTAATTTAACACTATTCTAGTTTCCTCTGTGTTGCTATGAGAAACACCATGACCAAAAGCAACTTGAAGGGATGGTTTCTTTAACTTACAGATTAGAGTATATAACCAAGGAAGGACCTCAAGGAAAGAGTCTGGAATCAGGAACTGAAGCAGAGTCCTCAGAAGAACACTGTTTGCTGGCTTGATTCTAGGCTCATAGGTGCCTACCTTTCCTACAGAGGCAGGCTCATCTGCCTAGGGATGGTACTGCCTATAGTGGGCCTGACTCTACTAAATAAATTTTAAGTAGTAAATATCCCATATATATGTCCACAGGACAAAAAAAGGAGGCAATTCCTCAACTGAGGTTCCCTCTCTCGAGAAATGTCAAGTTGACAACCACAATTACCTATCACAAACATGAATAAATTATCAAGGCCAAATCAGGCTACTACTGGGAGAACTGTTAATTATAGCACAAAGAGAAGAGAAAAAAAAAAGATTGACTGTTGAACCTTTGACCATCAAGGTCAAAAGGCATTTTCTCATCGTCTTTCTTCATTCTGCATTGGAAGGGACTTAAATCAATGAATGCTCAGGATCATGTTCACCAAATGCAATCCACAAAGCCTGAGTTCTTGACTTAAAGAGAAAACAACAATTATTCTAGGTCTAGTGAAGTCACCATTTCATACAAGCATCCATGAAAGGTCCTAAGACTTTTAGCCTGAGTTTCTGAAAACAGAATCAATAAATACACTGCAAAAGTTTATCCATTAAATGGGTGGACTTATATATAAAGTAAATACTTTGTAAATAACCAACAGAATAATATAATGAAGACATCTTATTTCTTACCTTGTTTTGATCTGTCCAGTAAAAGAAAAATCCCTGAGGATCAGTCCTCAAAATAATAGGAGAAACAATAGTGGAGTCCTAGAAAAATGGAAGAAGAAAGCATGCATATCAATCCATGTCCCTGTGGGAAGTTACTGAAGAAGTAATAATTCATAAGTGATTTTCCAAGGTTATTAATTATTAAGAAAAGTTTCAAGCAAAGTAGACATAGTAATTTTTACCTTCATAAAATTATTACTCAGAAGACTGATGTGATGACTCATGGGGAAAAGTGATTGCTGTACAAACACGAGGACCTGAGTTCAAATCTCTAGAACCTATGTAAAGGCAAGTACGGTAATAGATGACTGAGTGCACCTGAGACAATATGGGAGGTGGGTATGAGAAAATCCCCAGAAGTCCCTGGGCCAGGCAACCAGTTGTAAACAGCAGTGAACAATAAAGAGACTTACTCCAAAGAGGGCAGAAAGTGAAGACTGGTACACAGTGCTGTCCTCTGACCTCCACACAAACATCATGGTACATGTAAACACTTGCAAATACACAATCATATGCACACTCATGAACCAAAAAATTATCAGACACAGAATTGACAGAGTTAAACAATAATTAGAGCATCTCCACCTAACTGGATAAGGAGGACAGTAATGCATGCATTTATTAAGGAAAAATTTTAAAGACATTGGCATACTATGTGTTAGAAAACTATATTAAGATTTCCAAATAATGTTAACACTAACCATCATTATGTATTTCATCTAATTAAGGTTAATTAAAATCCATGCTTCAGGATAATATTTTAAATTACATTTGCTCCATAAAATGATTTTTAATTGTACCAAAGAGAGTCAGCATAGCATTTGGGCATTGCTGTTTCCAAGGTAACAGTAAATAAGGCCATCTTTTACATATTTGGAAAGATGCATACAAAATTGTTGCAGATTTAAATTCCATATACTAATCTAAAACATCATAGGCAAATAATGCTCTGATTTAGTATACGAGGGTAAGAAGCTAGGTTGCAAGCATTGTGTTATAACAGCCAACATTGTTGAGATGTGTTTTGTTCTCCCCGCAATATTTAACAAGACTTACTTCCTGCACACACATGTACAAATACATCAAATATGGATCTTATGGATTTTTAAAATTTAAACAAAACTACATCATTTCCCTTCCTTTTCCTCCCTACACCCTAATTCCAACCTGTTCTAATTTAAATTCATTGTTTCTTTTTCTTTATTTATTGCACTAATTTAATATATATATATTTTAACATAATGTGTGTGTGTAAACACACAACCTATTGAGTCCATTTAGCATTATTATATATATATGGTTTCAGGGCTGACCACTTGCTATTGGATAATTAATTAGGGGTCTCATCAATGGGGAAGACTAATT
>JAQHUG010000009.1:2058693-2074764 GCA_028555095.1 Dicrostonyx torquatus | reverse complement strand
GAAAGAAAGAAAGAAAGAAAAACCAGAAGCGTGATTCTTTAAATACCATACAGTGTGTGTCAGACACTGAACTAGGGGACAAAAGAGAAGCCTAGACCCTCTGTGTTCCACCTAGACGCTAATTATGTAGCATGTTATCACACAGGAAAACTAATCTTTTCAATACAGCTCTGGTGGGTATCAAGTAACCATCTCATTTGGCTTTAATTTACAATGATTTATTACCAGTGATGTTGAATATCTTTTTATGTACTTACAAACTAGCATGCTTGTGGTGGGCAGGGACAAAGAGGAAGCGAAGCAGGAGAGGGGCCTGATACATTTTAAATCAGTGAAGAACAGAGCATGTTATTTTAATCAGTTGTTCTCAACTGGGGGTGGTTTTATAACTCCTGGGACTCCTAGAAATATCTAGAAACAATTTTAACATCACATCTCTGGCATCTATTGGGTAAAAGTCAGATAGGCCCATAGGCATCATATAATACAGGCCAGAAGCTCACAACAGTATTCCCTGGCCCCAAATGCCAGGAATGTGTACGCTAGAAGCATGTGTTTAATAGCTTCTTATTGACTTTATGTGTAAAAACTTCCCAGGCCAAAGCACTACCCAGGCAGGCTTTTGCTATCACACATCACTATCTGAGCCACCCTTTCCATTTGCTTATCCTGCTTCTCGCCATCAAAGCCCTGTGTTCCTTGAGTCTTTGTGGTATCCCCACATCCTCTCTCATGGGTGAAATACATCCTGTCTGTCATGTCAAGCCCTACACAGTGCCCAGGTCTTCTCATTAATAAAATGTCTCAAAAAGAAACTCCTTCCATACTTTTCATAAGTATGTGTACCTTTTTTTCTGTAACAACCCAATTAGAATAAAATGATACCTTTGCTTGACAAGTATCAATCTCCTCCACTTGCAAGTAAATTCCATGAGGATAAGAACAAAAACATTTCTCATTATAAATTCATAATACTGTGATACCTTTTAAAATGTATCAACATAGGTAAAGCCTGAATATTAACTGTGTGAAAGGATTTTTTAAAGTGTATAGTAGGAAAAGATGCTATGCAGACTCCAAACAATATCACTAGGAGGTAGGGCCTGAACTTGCCAGAAGCCACGGCAAGAAAATTTTCAAAGCAGTGATTAAAAATTTCACACCAATGATGAAGGCAAAGCAAGGCTTTGGAGTGCCGAAAAGGAGTGAGTAGATGGTAAGAGATGGGGAATAGAGGTTACATCCTCAGGGCTGGGGGTGCAACTCAGCTGGTAGACAGCTTGCACAGCAAGCCTGGTCACCCTCATCGCAGTGCAGTGCAATCCAACTCTGCTCCTAGCTCTGACATGTTAGAGGCAAGAGGATCGGCGTTCAAGGGCAAAATCTGCTACACAGCTAATGTAAGAACGTTAGCTCTGGGAGATCAAGGAAGAGGAGAGAAAGAGAAAGTACATCTTCGTTGTGGGAGGGGGAAGAAAGTGAAGGAGGAAAGAGAACTAGGAACACTGTGATGTTTTTATGTTCAGAATATGGGGGCTAAAGGTTTTTGCTTCAGTTTTGACGGTCAATGTCAAATAAAAGCCCATGTGGTAAAAATCCCCATGCCCTGAGTGAGGCTACTGGGAGCTGATGGAGTCTTCAAAAGGTAGGGACCTATTGGGAGGCGTCCTGAACCTTCTCTTTTACTTGCTGGTAATGGGAAGATCTGTTTTTCTTTGACACTCTCTTATGACATGTGAGCTGCCTTGCTCACAGAACCAAAAGACTAAAAGTTCTAAAATTATGAGGAGAAATAAATTTCTCGATGAGCTGATTCTCACAGATACTTGGTATTGTAATGGAAAGCTGGCTAATAAAGCGTATCGATTGGTATGTTCTTAGAAGAGACTCCACAGAAGAGGAGCAGATGTTATCAAAAGACAGGTGGGCTGGGGATAAAAATACCACCTAAAGTCTCTGAAGCCTAGGGAAGGAGCCAGGCTGGGAAATGAAGACGGTGGACTTGCTTCTAGGGCTTAGAGCTTAGAGGAAGAGGGCGCAAGCTACACTGAAGTTGGAATAGGAGGACATTTAGCTGTCTGATAACTTCACTGCTTCTGTGAAGAACAACCGATGCAACTGGAGATTTTACTTTAAATAGAAATTTAGATCTGTAGGTTTATATTATTATTTTCCTCATTTTACCAATCAAGGTAAAATAACTCTCTCCCTGTGAATCATTCTCAAGGCAGAATACTTTCAGACACATCAATCTTTTATTTCTCTGTAATTCACCACATTTAGGAATTCCTTGAAGGGTGATTTTCATTGGATATATGGATGAGCATCTCTAAAAAAAAAGTTTTAAAAAACAAGAAACTGTGGTGATAGTCATAGCACAAGCTAGATCAGGTGGCAAGCGCTTATAAGTTAGATAGGGGAAGGCGGGAAGACTGAGGTCAAGTCTAGTATCTGCTACATAGTGAGTTCAATGCAAGTCTGAACTTGAGCCAAAGACAGCAGGAGTTTGGCAGGCAGAGTTCAATGGGACAGAAACCTCTTTGGGATTCTGATCACAGAGGGATGAAGGCAGGTAAGTAATCACTTGACAGAGTCACCGGAAAGGCCAAAGAAGCAAGCTGTAGATGAGTCTCCATCAATTACTCTAGCCCCTTTCAAAGGCAGGAAAGGCTGCCGAGACCCAACACACCAATTCAGCTAAAGGCAGACGGAGAAGTTAAGCCGATAATGGCCTTTAAGGGGCATGAAGAACTCTTACCCAATGTGCCAAATTTTCACTATCTCACAAAACTGCAGAAACAATACAATGTAGGAAGTTGGCCTCTTTCACACCTTTGACTTCCAGGATTCACTCATATCTATCAATTTAATATGCAGTCGGAATCTCAGCCCCAAGGCATTCTGGCACATGTAGTTTAGATGCCCATTCTGTTACAGGAAGTCCTACCATGAGTGTGTGGGATGGATGCAAAGACTCAACCACAATCAACTGTACAACTGCACTGTTTACACCAATCACTTTTCTTGAATCAGCTGGACCACTTGCTGACTTGCTCTGTGTACTTATTGCTCCTTTTTAAGCTTATAAAGCCTCTCCTATTACATGAAAAAAAATTAATTTTCTGACATTCATTTTGTAGGTAAGTCTAAAAAATTGACTTTTTTTTTCTTTCTTTTTTCAAGATAGGGTTTCTCTGTGGCTTTGGAGCCTGTCCTGGAACTAGCTCTTGTAGACCAGGCTGGTCTCAAACTCACAAAGATCCGCCTGCCTCTGCCTCCCGAGTGCTGGGATTAAAGGCGTGCGCCACCACCGCCCGGCTAAAATTGACTTTTTTTAAAATAGCAAAAACGTCTCTTTGAGTCGTCCAGGCCCCAGAGCTGTCCCGTAATACACCCCATGTCCAGTCCAGGTGACAAAGTTTCCTTGCTCACTGATCCCTTTCCCCCTGGACTTGCTCATAAAACTTCGATGCAATAAAATGAAACAAAACACTGTGAACTGAGAAAGCCCTGGAAATGGAAAACAGATGTAGGATGTTTTTAATTCTCATTTAATAACAACTACTTATTGTTCTCATTTTATATTAAATAGTCTATTTACCAACCTATAATATTTTAGCTTCTTGGTAGATGTAAGCATTTAGTCAATGTCAATTAATACGTAAACTCAAACATTTTTCAAGAATACAAAAATTTTCAACACATGAAAAGAAAAAATGAAATATTAGGCCTTCTAAAAGATCAAAGGGGACTGGGGGAAGCTCTTGAATAGCCGGCATTCTTTGTATCCGATTTCAGCTCTTTTTGTTCCCCCTCAAGAATTGAATGTTTCCTTAGGATCCTATGAGTAAATAAATGACTTCAGCAATGGGTCTCCAGGTCCTTTGCTCCAGAGACAGAGGCCATCCGGCTCTGATCAAGGACTCAAACGTTGTAAATCTGCAGTGCATATGGAATTTGTGATATGAGCTGAGAGGCTCCAGGAACCTAATGCCAGCTCAGGTAACAGGAAAACTGATGTTTTCAGCTAGCGAGGGTTTACATTTAAGTGCAGCCCCACAGCGCCAGGCAACAACTAGCAATCGATCCCCTTGCAGTTCTGCTGCAACTTTACCACTCACAGTTACGTGAGACACTTTGGAAAAAGACACGTTTAACCACAGGTTATCAGGTTTGCCATTAAAAAAGCAAACTGTTCCTATTCCAATTATGCTTCGCCACAGGTAAGTACAATTTGAAGCAATTTATTGATAGGCTACTTTCAAGGGAAATAGTCAAGAGATTCTAATAGCCAGCAAAAATTACGATAAGGCCCTGGGAGTAGACAATGTCTGCATCCAGTGTTAGGAAGGGGGAATGGCCTGCAGTTAGTGCACTTCTATTGGTACCTGGGGTGCCAGGGAACTGTTCCCTTTAAAATGGTTAGTTTGTGTTATGCAAATTCTTCCTTAACTTTTACATGCTATAATAAAAAATAAAATACTAAATTACAAAAATGAAGGCTGGGTACAGCCAACTTTACAGTGTCTGATTAGCATATATAGAGACCCCGAATTCAATCTCCCGCACAGAAAGAGAAATGAAGGGAGGAAGAAAGGAAGGAAGAGAAATGCATCCTGACAGCAGCGCTCTATGAACCTGCTGAGCTGTGCCTAGCTGCCTGTGTGCATTACTCTCCCGGCTAAATTCCTAGAGCTGGGTTTCCTCCTGTGGGGCCTTCTCCACACCTGCTACACTTTCCAGGCTCAGCCTCGGGACAGATAAAGACCTAATCAGGGGCCATCTACACGAAGGTTCAGCCACTTTTGTTGCTGCTGTTGAAGATAGGGACAATTTCGGCAATAATACAAATGCTGTAGGCTGGAGAGATTTGGTTTAGTTTCCATTCAAAATAAAAATAGCTGTGGTAGATTAAAAACAGGCGTAGCCATCTATGGACTTACCAGTCATAAAAAGCTACCCAGAGGGTAGGGGATGGTGTTAAGAATGGACTCTGTCTTCTCAGGCTTGCCAGTGATGATGTCCCTAGAGAGTATGTTAGTGACAAGTGACGGCTCTGTGCACATGCATCAGGACACAAGACTTGTATTTTTTTTCTTATATGCATGCTAAACTATGAGACAAACCTTAGCTTACATTCTTCATCTCTTGCTTAGAGAAAAGGATATTTTTGTATTTATTTAGATTATTGTTATTAATGGTTGTCAACAGAAAAAAATCAGAGTTTCTTGACAGACCAGAAATGACATTTGAAGGTATTTTTTACATTTTTACTCATTTTACATGTATGTGTGTACGCATGCGCATGCGTGCATGAGCATATTAAGTACACCATATGCATGAAGAAGTAGGCCTTTGAGGTCAGAAGAGAGTGTCAGAGCCCCTGGAACTGAGTTACAAACAGCTATTAACAACCATATGGAGGCTGGAAACTGAACCCAGGTCCTCTGCAAGAGCAGCTAGTGCTCCTAACTGCTTAGCCATACTCCCATCCCCCGTGGAAAGGTTTAAGTGGCTCTGTAGAGGTCAAAACCTCACATCTGTAGCTGACCCAACCCGGACCACCTGCTGTCAATTCAGCTGCTTCTTCCCTTCCCCATACCCCTTTCAAGGAGAACCTGCTGACTTCCCATTTCATGGCACCTTTCACTCTGCTCCCTTCATTAATCTTGTCAGTATTTTCTCATCATTTTATTATAGAAACCAGAACTAATTCTACAGAATACTGAAGTTCTAGTTATTCTTTTGTTTAGGATTCTTAGCTATGGGGTGGTTTTCATTTGTTTGTCTGTTTTTTACCAGTTTGGCCTATCATTTAGTTTTTTTGTTGAGTGGGCATTGAACAAAGGAGGGTATAACCTTTTCAAATCCAGGGGGCATCATGAATATAAACCTAGGCGTCTAAGCTTCCATAACCATTCCCAGCAACAACTCAGCCCAGCACTCTGGGCTTCTGGATGGTAGGCTGCACTTTCAAAAGCAGCATGCACGGTGTGGAATTATTTGTACGTTCATGTGTGCACAAGTGCAGTGTGTCTGTACAGGTGTAGAAACAAACTTCTGGATAGGTTGTAGAGACTGGATTCTGTTTGGAATTACATAGACTCATTTTCTCTGGAACATCTGAAAATTTTAGAAAGGATAAAAGTAGATGCTTTCCCTTCTTAAAATACAAAATACAAAACTGAAACACATATTAAATGGAATGCAAGGAAGGTATGGCTATTACACCTGTAGAATCAGAGTGGGATCTTACTAAGTACCTTCCCAAAATCCGTATCTCCTTTCATAGCTTGGTCGCTTTTTAAACCTCCCTTCTGTCTGGGTTCCCATGTGCCAGAAATGATGCAAGGAAAACATATGAAGTTCGGTAGCTCTTCTGTGATATGCAAGTGCAACAGGCATGTTACAGTAAAGAAACATGAGGTTGAAATATACTAGGCAACTTGCCAACAATGTGACATGAATTTGGGAAGCAAGGCTGAAAAAAAAAAAGATAAAAGAAAAAAAATCCCATTGCTGGCCTGGTGGTACATGCCTTTAATCTCAGCACTTGGGAGACGCAGGCTAGAGGGTCTTCATGAGTTCGACGCCAGCCTAATCTACAAAGAGAATTCTGGGACAGCCAGGGCTGTTACACAGAGAAATCCTGTCTTTAAAAAAAAAAACCAATTAGAAGAAGAGAGAATAGAAGGAATAGCAAAGAGGAAGGGAGAAAGAGAGGGCAGGAGATAAAGGGAAAAAACTCCTCAGAGACCAGAAGATAAAAAAAAATAAGGTCCTATGTTTGAGAAACCAGCAGCCCAGAGGCTGGGGTGGAGGGGCTTTTAACACAGTTTTGGATGATTCCTTTCCTATCTCATGTCCAATTGTTGAGTAGCAGTTTTCTCAGAGATTAAAACATTTCATCCTGCAGGGAAGCTTATTAAGCCATAAGATAAACAACTTGAAATAGTTTAGGAAGTCCCTGAAACTGACCAGATTCGCTGGGCGTCTTCCTCCCTAGAGCAAACAATAAAGACTATTAAGTGTCGCTCTCACGCACGCCAAGCAGCCAAGTAGACTCTAAGGCAAGCTACCTCCAAAAAGCAAAAACCAGCCTAGTGTGCAGTGTGCTCCAGGTTCACCCAGGCTGAGGTGGGCTTTAGTGAATGCAGCTGTCAGTCATTTCTGCTTCTGCAAGTAACCTCTCACCCACATTCTTGTAAGTAATCCCAAATGAAACTTACTGTTCACCGAGGTGGACTTTGGTGGCACCTGTACTTTGACGGGTCATGGGCTTCCTATCTGAGGTGAGTAGAAATGTATGCAGCATCTTCTCAGGAAAAATTTTGCCCCACAAAACCAATCCACACAGAAGTCAAAACTCAAAGGAGACAAGCACCCAATTTGTAATAATCTCCCTCTTTCCCTATCTAAGATAAAGAAAGAAATTGCCATCCACTGTCTACCTCTCAGCTCTCCTGTAACACCCATAGTACAAAGGGTTAGCCATGTCCCACCTTTAATCTGGTCATATGCAAATACAAAATAAAAAAACTGTAATTTGCTTTATTGATTGTTATTAGTAAACAAGCAGTCACAATGATTCAGCTTTCTCATTTCACCAAGTTCAGGAAGACAGCGTCAGCTCTGATGTGACATTAGGTCCACAGCTGCTAGTTTTATAATATTCCAAGATTCCAAACCTTCCCTCACTTCTAAGGACTCCCAGATCTTCCATAATAAGGCAGCAAGTGTCTGGCTGAGTACTAGAGTGACTAGATACCCTTATTCTTAGCTGCTTGATACCTATTGTCATCTCTTAGTGCCTTTGTCAATGACAATCATCCTTAGAACATCCACAACCTCCCCAAGACAAGTTGTGCATGGCACAGCATTGTGTAAGTGACACCTCCCGTTCCAGATGGTGGTCGACAAAACATGACTAGTGGTTATGCTATCTAGCAGCACTTCACCATCCTAAATAGCCCCAACACATCCCTTTCAATTCTCCGTATGCACTGTACTGTCTAATAGGAGAGTAAGAATCTATGGGAGTTACCCACACTCCCTCTACCGCAGGCTTTTACTGCTTCCACAGTACAGCGGGTGTACAAAGCCTGGTAAGTTGTCTGAAGCATTTATGTTTCTTCTAGACAAGGAAATGGCATGTTCTTTTGGGGTAGAAACAGGGATCATTCCCCCCCCAAGACAGTGTCAAAAGTTATAAGACAGAAACTCCCATAACTTTATGACACAAAATCAAACCAGAAACTCTCTCAAACCTGGGGAACATGAGAGGAAGAAAGGGAGAAGGGAGGGAGGGAGGGAGGGAGGGAGGGAGGGAAGGAAAAATATAGAATTCTTCACTCATGACCTATTAACAGTTCAAAAGAAGTGTAATTCTGTGGGTTATTCCTTCCTGTCTGAGTATTGATGATGCTTCAGTCAATAACCCCGTCTGGGGTTATTTATCTAACAATACTGCCACTGGAGTGTTCCCAATTTCTAGATGAAGAATCTCTCAGAATGTAACCATAGAGATAAAATGAAACTCACTAGTCAGTGAACATTTGCGCAGGCTAAGAAGTCCCAGCAACAGTTCATTCACAGACTTTCCCCTTGTCATATACAGAGTGTTGTTTCTCAGACTGGCAGCAGCAGCAGCCGCCATATCACCTACCTACCGCGCTGTGGGAAAGAAACACTCTCAACCCCTTCCTCAGAGCTGAATCAGAAACTGGATGGACCCAGAAATTCCAGGACTACCAGACCTTTTGGATGCTTCTGAGGGGGTAATTGGGGAGGGTGTGGATCACCGAGGTTTTCCACAAACTATTACACCAAATGTATGGGAAATACAGCACTACCAGCTTTGCACAAAAGACAACAAAAGTTCAATGTGATTACTGGTGTAAAGTCACACTGCTAACAGACGAGAGAACACAGACCCCAGCTGGATTCAAAATTTGGTATTCTTTGTCTGGAAAGCACCACTTCATATACATGCATTAGAAACAGCCAGCCAGATCAAACTGACTTGGTTCTAAAAGAAGAAATACAGCCTAGGAAGACGAGAGAGGGGGTACACAGGGTCTACAAATGATAACTAGAAAGTCTGGATGCCTCCTAGGGCACAGATCACAGAGAGCAAGAGAGCAAGAATGCCTGCAGGGCACTTCTCTGAAGTCCAGTTAACTCATCCTCTGGGTGCAGTCTGTTTTCTCTTTAAGAAGACTCGCTCTCTCCAAAGTGCCTGCCTCCTTCGCACAAGCCTCCCCAGAAACTCGCTGTTGCAGTGATGGGGGATGCTTCCCACCTCTCCTTCTCCTGGGGCTGACTAGTGGCTTCTCCATCACTCCCAGAGCATCATTCAATCTCTCCCATCTGCGTTTTGATGATTTGGGTCTCTTCTATTTAGTACGCCTAGTCAATAACAGGAGAGGTTTTATCTACTTTCTCCATCACCCCACAATGTAGTTCAAGACAGGCACTGATAAATGAGTATAAAATGTTTGTTACATAAATACATGCAATACAAGTCACCCACCTGGTTATCTATATCCTTCCTTCTCAATATGTTATTACCTCACAAGCCAGAATTCATGGAGGATTAAAATATATAGTTTAAAAACCATGAGTTTCGTAAAGAATTCCAGAGCTTATGGCTGAAACTACCCCCTTTTTACCCTGGGACTCTGCTCTCCTCTACCCACTTCTCTCTGCTTAACATTCCCTCTCTTTTGCTGATCCACCATTTTATTAGCTCTTTACTTAAGTACGTCTAGATGGGCAAGAATATTTTCCTTGTTGAACTGGGCTTTCCTTTTGACATGAAACAATTCATCTGCATCTGAATTTGTTGTTGAGATTCTATTCCATTTATAACAGCATCCGGTCCAATTAGACTGGGGCAGAAAAGAGAAGAGTGCAAAGCGCACGGTAAAGAGAGTGTGTTTACATCCTTGCCTGCAACCTTTAATAATTGGCATGAGACTTTGAGGAGGCTGTGGCTCATCCTGCAACTGGACAAAATGTAGGCGCAGATGCACTCAGCTAAGTAATTGGATTCACTACCTGGAATATTTAAATTGTTTTCAGACACTAGAAATTGGCTTAAGAAGATTAAAGTAAAATACCCCGGAGGATAACAGGCTGTAATTTACAAGGTGGGAAATCTTCTCAGTGAGAAGACCAGCTCATTCTCCTACAGCTGCTTCTGATGAGAGATGTATTCATCATTAGGACTTAATTTCTTTAGAACCTGACAGCTCGGGTTTATTCAGGTGAGTTGTTCTTACCAAACCTTTTGGACGACACCCAGGAAGCTAAATTGATAGTGTAATGTGCATCCCATTCCCGTTTTCAGTAAGAATTCTTTAAGTGTTCTGAAGGCAACTAGGGTAGAGGAAAGGGAGAGGTCAGGGGAAGTCCTGGGATCTGGACTGTAGGTGAAGCAGTGAAGTCCCAGGGCTGGACAGGATCTGTCCTATACAGGAGAGGGTGCAAGTAGATGAGAGGGTGAAGTTGGGAGTCTATTTCCAAGTAGAGACTTAAGCAAGCTCATTTCTCAAAACTCGGCGCTCTCTGCAGGCCCATTCTGGGCTCCTCGGCCCTAACAGCTTCTCATTTGCCCACTAATCTGCCTCTAGTGTGCCCTCTCCAGCCCTTCCCAAGGCCCCTCACTCCGGAAACAGGCGCTAAAGTTTGGCATCAACGACCACCTGTCGACTGTACCGCTTTATCTTCTGCCGAGTGGCCAGCATAAAAATGCTCAAGGGCTATCGGTAACTGCAAGGTGTTGGACCTGGGTGATAGATATTCCTTCTTGAAAGAGGGCAAAGGAGGTAACAGAGCTCCTTAGCCAGCCGAGAGGGGTACGTCTAGTTCTTTCCAGCGCTATCTGGCTGGTCCTAACTTCATGCTCTTTTCAAACTCTCAGGACCCGACACCAGGTAAAGCCTTTCCCTCCAGTTCCACTGGCCCCAAAGACTTAAATCCCTCAGGAGGCAGGCGCTGGCCAGACTCAGCAAGGATGTCAACTCCAAACCCCCTAGGAGGAAGAGAGCGCGCGCGAAGCTGTCACCCTCTGTCACCCAGTCGGGCAGCTGGCAACCTGTGCGCCCCGGGCTGCCCGCGCCCGCTCCAGCGCTTCATTGCATAACGCGCCCCTCGCCCCACCCCCACGCAGCCCGCCCTCGGGTGCCCGGCCCGCGCCCCACCGCGCCGCCCCTCACTTACATCATCCCACTTGACGAATTTGGTGCCCTTCTTGAGGCTGTCGGACACGCACACTGGCTTGAGTTGCAAGGCGTGCACTCCGGGCTGTGCCCCAGCCATCTGGGCTCATCGGGGTTCCGGGCAGCCCGGGCGAGCGCGGCAGGGATGGGGAGCGGAGCTCCGGGCACGGGCGGGCTCGGCTCTCAGCTCAGCAGGCTCTGGGCTCCGCTGCCCGCCGGCCTCCCGGCCTCTTGGCCTCCGCACCTCTGGCCAGAACCGCTCAACAAGCGGGACGCGCGAGGGCGCAGCAGCCGGCCATGCCCCGGGCGGGACGCAGGGTCGAGAGCCCGCGGTGTCTGTGCTGCCTCGGAAGACGCTTAAGGAACAGAGCCCGGCAGTGCGAGCCGCCCGCCGCCGGATCCTGCTTGGCCGCCGCCTCGAAGCGCACCATTCAGCACATCCTCCGTGCCCAGAGGGAGCGCGCGAGTGACACGCTCCGGTCCCCTCCTCCCTCCGCTCCTCCCGCCCCTGCTCCGCCACCCTCGCTCGCGGTCCTCCTCCCCCAGCTCCCTGCCCAACTTTGAGCGCTGGGTCAACGGCGGGAAGCGGGGACGCAGCGGCACCTCCCGGCTCCTGGGCCCCACTGCAGCCGACGCCTGCGCCACGCGCCCTCTGAGCATGCCCCGTGCCGGTGGCCGGCTGATGTTCCCGGGGCTTTTCGGGGAACCAGGGTGAGAGCATGGATGTTACCTTAGCAGATCCTAACCTCTAAGAAAAGAAAAGAAGGACGTTGGGAGGAATGGGGGAGAGAGCCTTTGTCTTTCCTTCTCTCTAGTGCTCACCAGTCTTTTCAAAAAGAGGGTTATTATTCATATAGAGAAGCACTTGAGAGATTAAAAGCAAAAACTCCATAGAAAGCTCACCCCGCCAGAAAGTTGGCAGTGTGCTAGTTTGGATGGTTCGAAAACTGTTTTGAAAATTAAAAGTTCACCTGGGGGGCGGGGGTGAAGCTTTTATTTCCCAAGGAAGATGCAAGGTGTGAGGAGCGGGAAGGGGTGGGGATCACAGAAACATAGGTGCCAGGATGTCTGTTTTCACCCCAAGGTTGATAACGTCAAGGGTTTGAGAGGTTGGGGAACAACCTTCATCCGTCACAGGGGTGGAGGGTGGGGGGTAACGTGGTAAATCCACTTTAGAAAGTAATTTCTGTGTAGTGTTAAACATTTACTTATCACACAATCCAGAAATTCTATTTCTAAGTTTTTGCTCAAGAAAACCAAAAACATGCTCACACACACTTAACCACCAATGTTAAGGGCAACTAACTGGAGAGACAAACTTTAGTGTGCTTGTGTGTTCCCCAAATTAGAATACTATTCCTTGATGAGAAGGGACAGACACTTAGGAACAGAGCCATGAGTGTACAAGGTTTAAGCTTAGTGAGACAAGCCATTCAAGAGTGTGCAACAAGATGCTGTGTTTAGGATCTAGAGAATAGGCAAGGTGTTCTGTGGTGACAGGAAGTAGATCAGCTAGGTGCCTGTGGCCAGGGGTGGAATGATTGGCACAAAAGACAAACAGGGGCTTTTGAGAATGATGGAAGCATTCTGTATCTGTGTGTTTACAGTTGTAAAACCTCTCAAGACCAGACACATAAAATGAGTGAATTTTGTTGTAATAAAGATTACCTTAAAGGCTAATTTTAGGAAAGAAGAAACTATATGAAGACTAGGTTCTACTCTAACCAGTCAGGGCACTTGCCAGCAAACCTGAGAGCCTCAGTTCCAACCCCCAACTCCACATGGAGGAAGGAAGGAGAGAACTGACTCCCCAAAATTACCCTCTGACCTGCACACGTATACCATGGCACACTAGGGTAAATGTGTGTGCTTGTGCGTGCATAAAAAGAAAGAAAATGGGGGGAGCATTACTTTCATTCTTCTTTCTCAATGTGCTTGGTGCCCGCATCTCTGTAGATCATAGTTTATAAACCCCATGAAAAGACTACCAAATATACCTGAAAGGAGGGTGTATCCCAGGCTAGATAGCTTCCCTTATATGCAGAGAATACTGGTGTGAGCCCCAAGTACCACCATTTAAATATACATAGGTAGACAGAAAGATGACAGATTGATTATCAATAGAGCAATATTCTTGGAACTATAATATAAGACCACTAAATCCTGTCGTCATTGGAGGCCTTATCTTGTTCTTGGAACAACTTGCCACAAAAAAAAAAATAAAAAGCATTATATCTTATTTCATTCTGATGCTGCATTGCCAAAATAGAACAGGAACTTGATAGCCATAGTCCTTCAAAAATAGTGGCCTTGACCCACTAGTTACCTCCTAGGGGACAAGGCTCTCATATTCACATTGGTCTTTATTGTCAAAGACCGCAATAAGTCTCTGCTTTGAAGGTCCTTCTCAATTATCCTTACAACCCACCCTATCAGGTTATTCTTCTCCGGTCTGCACTTTCCTTGTCTTGTTTCTCCATCAATTATTTCATCACCCATTGGAGTAATTATTGATCAGGAAGCTTTACCTATTGGAATGCCTTAGGAAGTCAAGATGGATCTTGGCTGTTCCCTGAACTTCAGGCCAAGGCACTGAGCTGAACACTTCCCAGACCCTCCATAGTGGAATCCATGCTATCTGTCAGCATCTCCACCCTTTTCATCTTAAAAGCAAACACTAAATTGTTTAGCTGGCAACCGTACTTAGTGAATCAATTATGAAACTAAGTATAATTATCCTATTTTTCTCCATTGACCTTTATCTGTAACTGGTAGAAAGGGTACTTAAGGGACCCAAATTTAAGGAATAAGGTGAAGATTGGGTGCTTCTTGGGGAAATTCCTCATGTTTGCATCACTCTTTCCCTGTCTTTCTTCTCCTTTTGTTCTCCCTCTTCCCCCTTCCTTCTACTTTCTCACCACAGAATAGAAAGATGCAAAAATGGAAAAATAGTGTTCTTTCCTGGACTCTTTAATCCTCTAAACTGTCTCTAGATATTCTGATATGTATCCTAATACATATCTTTATTGGTTAATAAAGATATAATCTTGAGTGTTACTCTTAGCTGACCTGCCAAATAAAATAACTAACTGCTTGTAATGGTTAGTTTTCATGGTCAACAAAACCTAGAATCCCTTGATTAGACAGTCCCCACCGAGTACTTATCTATATCAGGTTGGCCTGGAGGCATATCTGTAAGAGACTGTCTCCATGGTCAACTGCTGTAGGACCCAGCCCACTGTAGGCCCATTTCCTAGGCTGTGTTCTGAGCTGTAGAAGGGAAGAAAGGCAGTTAAAAGCAAGCAAGCGAAGATTCATCTCTTCTCTTTTATCAACTGTGGATGTGTTCTGCCTCAACTTCCCCAAAATGCTGGGCTATGTTCTAGGTCACAGAGCTAGGAACTGATATTGACCCTCAGGAAGTCTGATATTAGAATCCTGACTTACGACACAGATATGGGTATGTTTTTTTCTAATATGCACACACAATTATTCTAGATTCTGTAGGAATGGTATTGTGGTACTGAGACTTGCTACACTGAAAAGGATAGGTGTTTGATTAAGCACTGTCTCTTAATAACCAGTTACATCAATTACTAGCTGTGTGAACATGGGAAAATGATCACTCCTTCAGAAATGAAATATGCTAATATAGCTTTATTTTTTAAAAAAAAACAGAACCTGGAAGTAACATCAGTCAACCAAGGAATGGATAAAGAAAATGTAGTACATCTACATAATGGAGTATCACTCAGCTGTTAAAAAAAATGACATCATGAAATTTGAAGGCAAATGGGTGGAACTAGAATAAAATCATCCTAGATGAGGTAACCCAGACCTAGAAAGACAAACATGGTATGGACTCACTCATAAGTGGATATAAGCTATAAAATAAAGGATAGCCATGCTATAATCCACAGACCCAGAAAGACTAGGTCACAAGGAGGGCTCAAAGAGGGACCCCCAGATCTCCCTGGGAAGGAGAAATAGGAAGAAAAGAATTCTGAGGGGACTGCGGGTGGAGATGGGAACATGAGAGATCAGGTTGGGATGAGTGACAGAGGAGGAGAGTACTGAAAGAGACTACTGGAAATTCAGGGCATTTCAGCATCAGGTAAAAACCAGGCAGAAGGGAATATCCCAGGAATCTACAAGGATTACCCCAGCTAAGACTGTTAACAATAGCAGATACTGAAAAGTAGCCTAAACTGGCCATCTCCTGTGACCAGGCAAGACTTCAAGGGGAAGGAATGGGAAACCAACCCAGACATGTAACCTTCAGCCTACAGTCTGTCCTGCCTATGGGATGTGCTGGGTAAGGGAGGCCTAGAGATTGAGGGAGTGGCCAACCAATGACTGGTCTAGCCTAAAACCCAGGCCAGGAGAGTAAGACCACCCCTGATAAGACACTAGGACTAAAAGACTGGATGACCCAGAGACCAATGATAGAACCAAACACGACTGAAGGAAAAAAAGTCAATGTAATGATGCCTAACGATATTCTTCTATACTCGTAGATTGATGCCCAGCCTAATTGTCATCAGAGAGGCTTCATCATTAGTTGGAACTAGGGGAATCCTGTTGAAGAGGAGACGAAAGGATTGTAGGAGCTAGAAGGGTCAAGGACACCATAAGAAAACCTGGTCTCATAGGGGCTCACAGAGACTTATCTGACAAGGGAACCTGCATGGGACTGACCGAGGCCCTCTGCATATATGTTATAGTTGTGCAGCTTGGTCCTCTTGTGGGACTCCTAACAAGTGAGAGCAGGGGCTGTGCCCAAATCTTACAGGCTTTTGGGGCCCTCCTCTCCATACTGGGCTGCCTTGCTCAGCCTTAATGCATGAGG
>JAQHUG010000009.1:2009526-2025160 GCA_028555095.1 Dicrostonyx torquatus | reverse complement strand
GCTTATTACCTTTGTTCTATATATCTTACTTTTACTGCTTCTCTGTGTCTGGCGTCTGTCTGGCTTCTAGCCTGTGTACCTCCCTCAATCTCCTCCTCCTTCCTCTCTCCTCATTCTTCTTTTGAGTCTAGGTTTCTTTTCCTATATATTCTCTCTGCCCACCAGCCCTACCTATCCTTTCTCCTGCCTAGCTATTGGCCATTCAGCTCTTCGTTAGACCAACCAGGTGGTGTAGGCAGGTGAGGTAAAGCAGATGCAACACAGCTTTACATAATTAGCACACATCCTTACATTATTAAGTAAATGCACTGTAAACAAAAGTAACTCACATTTACACAGTTAAAATAATGTTCTGCAGTATAAACAAAAGCAGCACATCTTTGTCCGATTATTTTAATATTTAATATTCTACAATTCTGGGCAGTCAGGGTTTCCTGCAGTTATGAAAGGAGACTGAGGGGAATGGCATGCAGAGGCTCCTGTAAGTACCCGGAGGGTCTGGGTTCTGACGATAGTGTTCCTAGGGCTTTTACTGATGAGTTCTATTATCCAACAAGTAATGACGTTAGACATCATTAAAGTTGAAAGGCTGTGCTCTGTGAAAATTTTTCTTAGAAAATGAAATGGTGCAGTGTGGAAAATAATATATTTCTGTTCCACTTATCAAAAGGAGACCAATATCTAGACTATAAACACAAACAAACCACCATTGGAGACCAATGTACCAATTGATAGAATTTTAGTTATTCCTCCTTTTCTCCATGCCCTTTGTTTAGCTTTTTTGCTTTTCCAACTGCTGAGAACTTACAGTGTTATGCCGAATAAGAGTAGCAGAAACAGGGTACTTGTTCCATTCCTGTCTGTGTGGAAATCTTCCCTTTAAGTAAGATGCAATCTTCGGAATTTGTAAATAAAACTGAGCAGTTCAAACGATTTGCCTTATGTCACTCTCCTAATAATTCTTTTTTTCCCATGAAGTGGATCTTGAACTTCCTGTTCTTCTTTATTGACATGTGACTGTCCTTCACCGTGTTAGTACAGCATCGTTATTTATGTTTGGATGTTCAATGATTCTCTAGCCCAGGAATCAATCCCACTTGACCACGTTTACTATTTTTTGTAAATATTGTTGATTTCTTTAATATTGTATTAGATACTTTGTATTTATACTTTTCTTTCTTAAAAAACAGTCTCAGTGGACACAGAGGGTTCCCCAGGCTCTCGGGTCTAGGGGGCTCCATTCAAGTAACAGCCCCTGGGTCAACCTGGCCTGAATTAGCAATGGATACAGAGCCCCCCCCACGACCCTTGGGTCTGGGGTTGAGGGATGGGAAGGCACTCAAACCCTTCCTTGGGGGTCTGAGTTGGCTATAGTCACAACACAGCTCAGTGGTGGGACACTCTAAGGATCCCCTTGTGATGAGGACACATGGCTCATCCTTGCACCATAGTGACTGGAATGAGAAGGGAGACACACCCCAGGCTCAGAAGAGAAAATAGGGGCCCACCTGGTACCTTATAGTACCAGCCAGAAGGCCACTATTAGAGTCAGGAGAGATAAGGTATTGTGTCTTATTGAAGAGAGGGTGAGAAGAGGGAGAGGGATAGGGAGGGACGGGAAAAGGGAGGGAGGAGAGAATGGGAAAGAATGGTTCAGATCCCATGGACAGAGACATATCTGAAGAGAGGAAGGGAGCAGATTGAGATGGTGAGGGAGCTGACCCCTTGACCAGAGACAATGCACACGAAAGCAAACCCTACACTTTGGGCAGCACAGCAGAGATGACCCTGTTGATGAGAGCTCTGTAGACCAGGCTGGCTTTAAACTCACAGAGATCCACCAGCCTTTGCCACCCAAGTGCTGGAATTACAGACATAGGCCACCACCACCCCAACTCAGAAGTTGGCTTTACAAATTCATTTTTCTTTATGGTTAAAAGGAATTGTTTGTATTGGGTGAATTTTGTACTGTGTGTCATTTAAGGAATTGGTTCATTTCACCTAAGATGCCACATCTATGTGCTAGGGTTGTTTATGGCAGCTTCTTTGTGACTGTAAGGCCCATAGTGACCTCTCTTTCCATTCATGACTTTGACAGTTGCTATCCACTTTCTCAGTGTTATTAGACTTTCACTAATTTTATCAATCCTTTCAGAGTCAACTTTTGCTTCATTAAAATTGCTTTTTCTATTCTTGTCTTTATTATTTTCTCCCTTTGACTTGCTTTGGACTTACATTTGCTTTTTTTAACATTTTATTAGTCAGGATTCTCTAAAGGAACACAATGGATAGAATCAAATTGTGTGGATAGATAGATAGATAGATAGACAGACAGACACTATATAGACAGGTAGACATATAGGTGATAGACAGACAGACAACAACATATAGACAGGTAGACAGAGAGAAAAACTGGAATTTATTAGAATAGCTCAGAGGCAATGGTCTGGGTAGTCCAACAATAGCAGGCAATCTCCCAATAGAAAGGCCAAGAACAACTTCCAATTTTTTAATCTGTGAGATGTCTTGGCATTTTCAGTCTGATGCTACAGTCTGGGAGGATCCCTATGTAGATGGTGCTCTTCAGTCTACACGGGAGTCCTGAAGAAGTAGTTTCTAACACCAGTGTAAGGCTGTCTTGGCAGGAAACTAGATTAACTTTCGAGCTGGAGTGGGGGCAAGCAAGCAAAATGTAAAACTTCCTTCTTTCATGCCCTTTCCCATGGGTTTCCACCAGAAGATGCGCCCCAGATTTAGAATAGGTCTTCCTGCCTCAAATAAACCAATCAAGAAATTCCTCACAGGCATACCCAACTGCTTGGATTTTTGTTGATTCTGTGTGTTCAAATTGACAGCCAATATCATCATCACAGTCATTTACATCCTTAGAGTGGAAACTTTTATTATTGATTTGAGATTATTTCTCTTTTTTGTGAATGAACACAATATTCAAATTCTAAATACATTGACTGCTCATAACTTTTGATATATTTTTATTTTCATTCTTCACAAAGTGTTTTAAAATTTTCTCTTGGTTATTCTTCTTTAGCCATAAGTGATACATATACATGTTACTTAATCTCCTTTTGCTTGGAGATTTTCCTGTCATATTTTTTGCTAATTGTATTTAATTTGTGTCTTATGTGGCTAGAGAACATACTGTATCACAACTATTTTAAACTTTTGAGTTTTTATTATATACAATCAGATGATTCTCTCCTGCCTAACTATTCCCAAACACCTGGCAGTTGCTTCCCAAATAATAAACTTGGAGGCTTAATATTACTTATAAATGCTTGACCAATAGCTCAGGCTTGTTAGTAGTTAACTCTTACATTTAAATGAACCCATTTCTATTTAGACAGTGCTATGTGGCAGTACCTTTATTAGCATGACAAGTTCATCTCCTGTTCCCTCTGCTTCTGGCTGTTGATTCTTGACTCTACCCTTCTCCTTCCCATCGTCCTTAGTTTGATCACCACATCTATACTTCCTGCCTGGCTATTTGCCAATAAACATTTTATTAAACCAATTCAAGTGACACATATTTATAGTGTAGAAGAGAATTATTCCACAAAAGTTATAGGTCAGGATATGGTCTACAATGGTATACATTTCTTTGGTGCATGAATAGAATATTATACTCTGTCTTTCAAGAGACTGACAAACAAATGCTAATCATATCCTGTTGGCTAACAATGTGGAGAGTTTTTATATATGTTTTCCAAACTGCCATCTAGTTGGTCTATCAGTTGTTGCAACATGAATTTGATGTCTCTAATAATAGCTAAGGCTCTGTTCTCTTTTACGTTCCATTGGTTTTATTTTCATCTATTTAGCAGCTCTGTAGAATTTCTAAATGTTCATGGAAGATTGATGATTTTGTCAATATGTAATATCTTTATCTTTAGTAGTCTTCTTTGCTACTTTATTATTATTAAGCATTATACTATATTATATATTATACTTTATCTTTATATAATAATATTATTTATTACTTCATTGTTCAATCTATTTTATTGGATATGATCTATATCCATTTCTTACTTGAAAATAATCTTTTCAATATTTCTGCCTCTGTTCTGTTGTGATGTTAAATATAAAGTTGATTTTTGAAGATAGCATATATTTGGGGAATGATTTTATTTATGTCTTTTTTACAGTGTAATCCAGGCTGGGCTTAAACTCATGATCCTCCTGCCTCGGCCTCTTTAACTTATTCTACCATTGTGCAATACTACAGTCACTTGAGGGGATGTTTTTGTCAGTATGTATCAACCATGTACAGTTGATATAGTTGTATCATTGTTATATTATAGTTATAGTTTCTATTTTATATTTTCTTTACCTTTACTAAATTTTGTTCACTGATGTGCTGTTTAGAATTCTTTTGTAGCTTTCTTTTAGGGGTTATTATAGGTATTGTATCACATATGCAAATGTAATTACGCTGTACTAGTGAAATGATTTCACCATTTTGAGTTATGGATCAAAACTTTACCTCTTTTGATTTCCCTTTGCCTCTCCATCCTTAAAATGTCCTCTTTGTTTTGTTTTCATTTTATACCACATAGGAGAGTGTTATCATTTTATTATTCTGCAAAATGCATGTGGGGTGCATGGTGATAAAAATAAGGTGCAGCATAACCAGTAAGCACCTTAGAAGATGGCCACTATCATTAGTGACTTGAAACAACTCATACCACAGTCAGATACTACTTGGCAACAACCTTCAAGACAGCTATGTTTAAAAAGATAAATAGTGCAAAACTTGAGAAAAAATATAGGTCATCACATTTTGCTCATAATAAGATGATTTTACTTTTTTACAACAGGAAATTCTTCTGCATTAAATATACAGTTATCATATAATCCAGTGATGCCCCAGATTATAGAAAATAGGCTTATAAAATGTGTATACCTGTGTTCATTACAGAATGACTCAAAATAGCTTCTAGTTAGATACACTACAAATGTCAGTCAACTAGTAAGTACATAAAAAAAGTATAGCATGTAATGAAATATTTAACCATAAAATTTTATTTAACCATAAAATAAACAATGTTATAAGAATAAACCCAGAAAACTTTGTACTACATGTTAAAAGCCAAAGATGAAAGACAATGTATTGTATGATTCTATTTTATGGAATTTCCAGATCAGAGAACCCCTTAGAGAATGTCGCTTGGGGATTTCCAACAACTAGTAGGCAAAAGGAATGGAGTGAAAAGTTACTGCTAATGCCTACAGAGTTCTGTGGAGGATTGTGGAATGTTCTGGACTAAATAGTGGCAGCAGTTGTGTAAGTTCAAGATGGTATTTCAAAATACTGAATTGTGTGCCTTTTGTTCTATGGGCAAGTTCTATGGGATTTAATTGTATCTCTTTCCTGTAAAGGAAGCAGAAGGTTTCTGTCACACAAGTAATTCCTCAGTGCTGCCTCTTCAGTCTTCTAAAAAAATTAAGTTATTTATTTATTTTTAATTAATTCTTTCAAAAATTCATTCACTATATTTCTATCATATTTACCCTTTCTTCAACTCCTTTGAGGCTGACCATCTTCCAAGCTATACAACTTTGTTGTCCTTTTTCTTTTGGTCATTGTTGTTTTGTTTTTTTATACCCATCAGGTTCAATCTGTGCTGCCCATATGTTTTTGGATTTATGGACTTACACTGGAGCAGGACCCACTTACCAGAGGCTAAGCTTTTAAAGAAAATTCACTCTCCCTTTTCCAGCAATAATGTATTAGCAAAATCTCCTTGGCCAGAGGTGGGACTTCCTGCCCACTTCCCCTGTCCATGTTGGGATTTGGTCTTGCTTGAGTTTGCCAAATATTGTACATATTATCATAACCACTGTGTGTTCATATATGTGGTTTTCCTACTGTGGCAAAAAAAAACTGAATTTCCTTGTTGTCATCTACACTCTTGTTGTATCTCTGGCTTTTACAATCGTTGACCCTCTTTTTTAGTGATCCCTGAGCCATGGGAGAATGGGATGTAATACAAATTTTTCCTTAGTTCTGAATATTCCACACTCTCTTATTCTCTGTACTTTGACCAATTATTGTTTTATGTGTTAATCACCATTTTCTACAAAGAGAAATTTCTGTGGTGAGGGATGAGAGGTGCATTACTCCCCGGGTATACCAATAAGTCCCTAAGATTTAGTTTGACACTGTGTCCATTTAGCAAAGTAATAGTAGTATGTTCTCTTCCAGGGCCTATGACCTACTTAACCACAGATTCATGGCCCTGTGGATGTCAGGTGTGGGGTTCATCTTGTGGAGCACCCCTAAATCTAGTAAAAAAGTGATTGGTTCCTGCCATAATTTCCATGCTACTATTGCCCCAGTGGCAGCATGTCTTGCCAGGCCAGTCATTATTGTAGCATTCAGGACTAGTAACTGGGTATGACTGATGATTGCATTTCTTCTCTGGTGGTATTATTTATAAATAAGTATATTTAGTAATTATATGTGTAGTTTAAGGTTGTTAATGAAGATGTGATCTATAAATTGTTAGATAATAGATTTACAGATAAGGTGAAGGTTTAACATTCAGCCAGCATTTACCACAGTAGACTAACAAGTCAAAGAATGAGCTAAGCTTAGATAAGCCACCAACTATTCTAATTCTTCTAGCTGTCCCATGCCAGGAAATTCCCTCTGGGGCTTCAGTGGATTGAAGAATATTAAGATGATTTATAAAATTTCCTTGGACAAATATCCTAAGAAAAGACAATTTTACTTATATTTAAATTGGTCCACATGTCACAAACCTGGGCAGGTAAATATTGGTAGAAACTTAATTTCTTTGCTTTTATTGGTTCATAAGATTCAAACTCAATGTACAGCATTTGTTGTGAGCAAATGAAGGTATTGGTATTTGTGGTGGTTTGAATAGGAGTGGCCCCCATAGACTCATACATCTGAATGCTTGGTCATAGGGAATGGCACTATTAGGGGGTGCGGCCTTGTTGGAGGAAGTCTGTCACTATGGAAGCAGGCTTTGAGACCTATGCTCAAGGTAAGCCAAGCGATACACATTCTCTCCTGCTGCCTGCAGATCACGGTATATGTAGGAGGGTCCATCTTTATTTCTGTGCTTTGGTTGGTTAAATAAAAAAGCTGCTTGGGCCATTTGATAGGGCAGGACTTAGATAGGCGGGGAAAAGAGAAGAAGATGCTGGGAAGAAGACTGGGTGAGGGCCAGTCGCCATGAAGCTCCCGCTGCAGATGGATGTATCTTAGAAGTGTCCGGTAAGATCACCACCTTGTGGTGACATACAGACTTTTATAATGGGTTAGTTTAGATGTGAGAGGTAGCCAAGAAAAGGCTAGAGATAATGGGCAAGGCAGTATTTGAATTAATACAGTTCTCATGTGGTTATTTCGGGCATAAGCAAGCAACCAGCGGCTGAGCGGGCCAGCAGCTGGCGGCTGGGGAACACAACACGCACCTCTCCTCCATTTACAACAGTATAAAGAGAGCTCCCAGCTTCTTCTCCAACACCATGTCTGCCTGCACACCACCATATCCTGCCATGATGGTAATAGACTAAACCTCTGGAACTGTAAGCCACCCCCAATTCAATGTTTTCCTGTATAAAATTGCCATAGTCATGGTATCTCTTCATAGCAATAGAAGCTCTAAGACAGAATTTATTCCCAGTTTTTGTATATATGCTATCGATTTGATCCTGTTTCTAATTCTATAATATAATGAGCATTATTCCCATTTTATAAAACAGAACCAGGGACTGTGCAGTTTGCCTAATACTTAAGCACAAGTGTTTACATTTAATCCAGCTCTCTCTTGTCCCTCAGTGCTTTGGTTGCAGGTTGGTGGACTTCTTCCTAGCTTGATAAAGATGAGGTTCTTTCCAGATCTCAGGTTTCTAAAATATATTGTTTTCCTTGCATGTTGGAGCAAAGGAAGACCATACCTTTATGTTTGGAAATGGAAAGAATCACAGTAAGAGAATGTTGAAATTCATTTTAAAAAGAGAAGGTGAGGTCATTTAAGTTCCATTCCCGCTGTTTAATTATCATTGAAGGATTTGTCGAGTTCCCCTTGACACTCAGTTACTGAATGTTGAGGTTGAGAAATGATAATTGGAAAATTATAATTGTCATCTTCATCTCATTAGCCAATTTTGTGAGACAATTCAAGAGAAAACAGGGCTACAGTCTCCACGCATCGTTTATTTGCTAAGTCACTCTGAGTTGGATATCATTTATTTTTCAATTCAGAGCTACATACATACATTATTTTAAAAAAATACAAACCTGAGTCTGGAGAAAAGATTAGTATGAGTTTGATGAAAAGGTTCTTAGTGGTAATATGATTTGGAAGAGAGCCTATCTCTCTGGAGGGTGAATCCACTTCAAAGCCAGCTATTAAATGATAAGGAGGGGGAAAAAGTAATTTCCCCAGAATAATTTTTACAACAGCAGAAAAATTCTACAGAAGTGGATACTCAGTTCTCTCCAAAATGCATGTTTCTATGGCCTATGATGAACTATTTAAAATACCCAAGGACTAGTATCCCCTGGGAGTTGCAGGTAATACTTCTCGCCTGAATGTTCATTTGTTTGGAAAGGTGAATGCAGAACCCTGGAGAACAGATGCAAGTGACTCAGTGTACGAGGCCTGGAAACAAAACTGTTAATCAATTGTAAAAGACAAGAGAAAATGCCAGTTGACGTCTTTTTCAATGAGGCGATTATGTGAGGTATTTAAAGGGAGTTTTAAAGGGGGAAGTAATATGACATTTATATTTACTGCTTAAATTTTTCTGATGGTATATATGGCTATTAAATATTTGTAGCATTTTGTGCTACCATTACATTTTTAGTGGTTTTAAAGAGACAGAATATACTGTTTTAATTTGGAACACCCATAAGCAAATTATAATAGACATTGCAGCTATTAGAATCAGCAAAATTGGGAAAGATTACAGCAACAGTGAAGAAGCAAGTATTCTCCACCCATTCTGAACACCTTTAAAATAAAGCCACCCTCTCTTTCTCTCTCCAGTCATTTTCCAAGCAGTTTTGTGTTTTAATTCCTATTATAGTAGCCTGAAAAGTCCCTTGAGAATAAAGACTATCCAAAGCATCGCCTGACATGATGTCCAGTTCTGTTTGTCAATTTACAGTAGTGGTTCTCAATCTTTGGGTTGTGACGCCTTTAGGGGCCAATGACCCTTACAAAAGGTGCTGCCTAAGATCATCGAGAAACATGGATGTTTATATTATAATTCACAACAGTACCAAAATTTCAATTAGGATGTAGCAGTGAAAATAATTTTATACTTGTTGTCAGCACAACCCTGTGTTAAAGACTTGCAGTACTAGACAGAGAACCACTGAATTATAAGGTATTACATCAGTTTGAAGGCCTTTGGCTACAATAACTTTATTTATTTTTGTCATTTTATTTTATTTTTAAAATATTTTAATTCTTTGCAAATTTCATACATGCATACAATTTTTGTTACCCTTTCTGTCCGGACTGATGCCTGTATTACAAAGATATGGAAACATTCTTGAGTCTAGAAATTTCAGAGATTTCCATTCCTGGGTCCTCAGTGTTTGGTGTCTTAAAAATTGTGGCACATATATTTTGTTCAATCATTTATGTTTCCAGTGATAAGGCAAATTTGATCTTTATTATTTCATGATTGCTAGAATCAGAAGTGTCCAAATAAGACGTGCCATGTAACACCTCATTACACTTTGAAGAGTAAACTGAAACACAAGAGTAGCTCATACCCTATCAAGTGCTGAAGGCAGGGTTTAAAGTCAGTTATTAAAATTTTGAAACTCAGATATTCAAATTCATTCTTGAACACTAGCCTATACAGGTTTTTAAGTTGGTACTTGAAAGTATGACTTATGTTTAAATTATTAATAATGAAACAGTACTAAAAATAAAAAGGGGTATGCAATCAAAAATATTTTTAAGTAAAATTATGCATACGCAGGCAGGGAACTGTATGTAGATCACACGGAGTAATCAGAGTCCAGAGTTGTGAAGTAAAATGTGTCTGAGAATAGGAATGTCCTAAACCTACTCTGAGTCCCCCATGTTATGGCTTAAATTCATTTCTATCTTGTTCAGCCTTAGCTATTTGAAACTTCTGTGATGTCTGTGCCTGAAGACTGCCGTTCTTTCTTCTCGGTAGTTTATTATGTCAAGGCTGATTAACAGAAACGCCGTCAGCTCTCTCTGTTGGAACAGTGTGAATAGCAAGCTTGGGCGATTCTGTGAAACACTGCTGAGAGTAAGAGGACAAAAGCAGGGATGCATTGCCTAGCATCCACTGCCGTATTCAGCTTCAGTTGTTCTATTCTGAAAACGAAGCAGCGTGCCATTTTATGTCTGACAAATACGCGCAAAGTCTAAGTATTAGACCGCATGTGTCCATACGCTCTCACTGGCAACCACCTTGACATTTTACGGTCCCTTCCCAACGACGATCCTGTCTAATTAACACCATTTCCTGTTGACTCCAGCAGCTGCCAAGCACTCTTCATGTGGCAGCTGAGAAAGCGGTGCTTATTGCAAACCGCAAGTAAAAAAAAAACTACTGGAAGTTTTTCTTTTTCTTCTCACTGTATGTCTAGACATTAATTTGTGAAAACTAATGGCATAATACAGAGTAGGCGCCTAATGACCGACATTTTAGGTTTCTATGAATAAAGCCTTGAGTAAATGCCACAGAGTGACAGAGAATGAAAGGGAAGGAGAAGACGAAATAGAAACATAGTAGCACAGCAATGACCTAAACTGAGTCCACCTAGAAACAGAAATCCAGGCCTCTAGGTAAAACACAAATGATTGGGGGTGTTAGTTGCCTGTTTTGTTTTGGTTTGATTGAATTCAAGCCAGTGATAGATCCAACATGGTCTGGTGAGAAGCTCATGAGACTTTCCCCCAGCTGAGGGCTGCTGGAACTGGCTGACAGAGGGAGAGAGAGTCACTTTTCTTTGGGGCGGGGTGTTGGTAGTTTACCCAGGCTCTAGCGGGCAACCACACATCTTCGTGCATATGATCAGCACTTATAGGATCCAGAATCCAATACTAGTAATAATAATAATGATGATGATAATAACATTGCGAGGGAGACAAACTGACTAGGGAGACAAACTGACTAGGGAGTTGAGGGAGGTTGGGCAGTAGCAGAGAACTTACCTAGAGTATACTCAGCCTTGGATTCTAACCTCATCATCAGAAAAGCAAATGAGTAAGGTCAAGGGACATTATAAAATATTTTAATTAAATACAAATTAAAATAAAACATTTCAAAAATGTTTATACCACTGTGCTCTGTAATTAGCAGTAATATTTCACCATGCAAGTCCTACTTTACAGTGCAAAAGATGCCTTGTATTGGAGGAGGCTGCTTGTTGGTTCCCAGCTGCTCAGCAGCTCAGCCACAAAATAACCACACAGAAACTATATTAATTAAATCACTGCTTGGCCCATCAGCTCTACCTTCTTATTGGCTAACTCTTATATATTAATTTAACCCATTTCTATTAATCTGTTTATTGCCATGAGGCTGTGACTTACCGGGAATAGTTTTGTCAGCTATCTCTGGGGGCTGGGGGACAGCTGCATGGTTTTTTTTTCTAACTCCTTCTTTCTCCCAGCATACAGTTTAGTTTTCCCTGCCTAACTCTATTCCCTGTGCAGACCCAGGACAGTTTCTTTATTAACCAATGGTATTCACAGCCTGCAGAGGGGAATCCCACATCTGCCTTGAGCCTGTCGCCTTAAGAAACTAGAAAACAGAAGAAAGATGATAATGAAAATTCTGGAAGTGAGTGGAATAAAAGACTAGCTGACTTAAATATACAACTGCCAAACAAGTTGTCTGTAGGCAAATCTAAGCTGTGGATTTGAGTCCAAATATATTACTGGGTCATCTCATAGACACTGACAATTGTGAGAAAATATTGGGAGTGGACAAGAGAAGCAAGCAGGATAGGTCAGCTAATAGTCATCAAGAAGTTTACCACTTTGGAAGGCTGCAGTTTGTGACATAGGTGCTCTTGGAGCCAATGTGGAATATGTCTTAAAATTTGCCAACAGAGCTATGAGAAAGATGGTTTCCAATCCAATATTTCCCTCCAGAATTTCTTATGATTCCCCTCACTATAGTAGGCCAATATTAACTCTCATAGGAAGAGAACATCAGGGGTTTGCAATAAGCAGCATCAACATGGAGGGATGAGCCCCAAAGGGAGTAAGAGTGAACTATCAGGAGCCTCAGCTATGCTGAAGTCATGCAGGAACATAGTAATTGTTCAATTGTTCTTGCCAGTTAAATTATCTTTAGAGTGTTCAGTCTTTGCTGGCTGCTATTCAATAGATTGCTTCATCACGTTTTGGTGTAGGACCTCAAATGTTGATATTGTCTTTGGGATGCAGTGGATTCTATGAGGCACTGCAGCTGCCACATGCATGTAGCTGACAGAGAACAGTTCCTGGAGCAACCGCATGAGCTGGATTACCACCTTGAAAGGGTCCTTCCTTAAGAAGTCAAATGCTGATGAGTCCCTGTAGTTCCTTGGATGTGTTTTTTCTTTTTCAAATAATTCTTGTGGGTATTTACTGCAGCAGTCAATTCTTCCTCCTTCATCGTGATCTCTGAGCACAATCATGATGACATTTTTCATTTCTATTTTATGAGGAAACATTTACCATCGGAAATGGAAAGAGTCATTATGCCAGCAAAGATGATCTTCTCTGACATAACATATGATTTCTTTCCCATTAGTTTTAACAACTAATATAATTCTCCTTATCCCAGCTGAGAAACCAACTTTAATGAGCATCAGATACTGAAACACCAAAACAATACATTAACAGGGACTAATTAATAGTGGGCAAAAATCCCAAAGCCTGATGAAAAATAACTGTGTAACTATTCTCAGAAGATGATGGAGATTCAAATGTGGCTTGACAGTCATTACAAAGGGTATCCTGAGGGTCTTTCTGTGTATGGAAGTAGGGTATGAATGTAGGTGATTTAAAATTCTGTTTTATCTTGAGTTCTTCAATGTCCATAACATTTTTCAGTATGGAATGTCCTATGTTAGTGATATATTTTAAACAAAAAAAATCACCCAAAATATATTGGCTGAAAACAATGAATTATTATTATCTAATAGATTCTGTGGGTCATCAATTTGGGTGTGCTCATCTGTGTCTTCTATCAGAAGGATTTTTCACAGGTCTACAATCAATAATGTCAAGGTTAACAAATGGCTCCAATGGCAAAGAATTTATTTGACATTGATGTAAATGGGCTTGACTTTTTCATTGGCTGGTGGGCTGAGAACTTAGGTTTCTTTTCATTTAGGCTCCTGTCGTGCAGTTTATAATATGACAGCTGGCTCACATTAATTCTGATCAACACAAAGAATTGGGAGAATTTGGCACACAGAAGTCAGTTTTTGGAAACTACAATCAGTTTTGCCACACTCTCCTTTGACATGGCTTGAAATGCATCCATCCCATCCTTAAGAAAAGATAATTTTACAAACAAATGAAAAGTCAGTGGTGGGGATCATTAAGAGCTATTTAAAAGGCTACTCCCACCCCACCCCCACATGCAAAAGCACGACTCCTCTCAAAATACCATGGAAAACAGAATTCCCACGTTCTTCTGAGGAAGGGGCTTTCTGTTTCCTAACTCCCTCAAATAAATTAGGCAAAACTGTGTTTCACAGTACAAATGTATTTCACAGTACTGCTCTGCTATGATGATTCAAAGTACGTGGATTATCTTTAGATTTGTTTCACAAATGTAGAGCCAATTCAGTTGTTCTCCCTGGGGGTTCGTTGAGAATATTTAGCAATTGTACACTATTCTAGGTGACTGGTCTATTATTGAGCTTTACTCCAGCCCTTGCAATATGCTAAATATTGCAAAAAGCAACTGCCACAGAGACAAAGTCAACTCAAAGATGCTGACCACCCTGCGGAGATGAGAAAACTGCAAAAACAGGATTGAGGTCAAGAAGACAGACTTTTGTACAAGAAAGTCCTGTCTTCAAGGTTCCAGGGGAAAGGATTGATTGAAACCAAACATTGATCATGTGTGTCCTCCTCTGCTGTGAGTTTTCTCTTGATTTCCCTTAATACACATGAAATGAAACATCCCAATTATTTAAAGCCTCTCAAAGTTTAGTCTACATTGCTTTTCCTGACAGTTCTCTGGTTTCAGTCAAAAAGACATCATAAGGAAATAAGAATACCTCCTGATGGCATCCTTTCATGCCTACTTACAGCTCCATTTCAAATCTAGCTGAAGTTTTCTACATCACAAGGAACCTTAACTCAGTTTAGTACTTTATCCCATTTGCTTAAAAGTCAATGCTGATTGGGCAGTGGTGGTGCATGCCTTTAATCTCAGCACTGGGGAGGCAGAGGCAGGCAGCTCTTTGAGTCTGAGGCCAACCTGGTCTACAAAGTGAGTTCTAAGATGGCCAGAACTGTTATATACAGAAACTCTGTCTCAGAGAACCAAAAAACAAACAAACAAAAAACAAGAAAAAGAAAGAAAAAAGGAAGGAAAGAAGTCTTTGTCTATTTATACCATATTTTGTGATTGTATATTTCATTTCACCAGATGGATTTTAAATCTTTTAGCTAAGCAAACAAACCAGATACTTTCTGCATAATTTTACATTTTACATGCTGTGATAGTAAGCATTGATTGTCAACCTCTGGGCATACCTGTGTGAATTATCTAGATTAGTAAGCCTAGGTTAATTTATATGGGAAAACAGACCCTGAATATGGATAGTACCGTTCCATAGACTGGAATCCTAGATTATATTATAAGGAGGAATATATCTGGCCATGAGTTTTCCTCACCTTTGCTTCCTAACTGCAGATGTGATGTGACCACTACCTCAAGCTCTTGCTACCCTGACTTTCCTGCTGTGACTGCACACTCCAATTGTGAGCTAAATTAAGTCCCACCCTCCTTAAGTTTCTTTGGTCAAGTGTTTTAGCGTAACAATGACTAATAATGACTAACAAGTAACTAATAATGACACAGGTAATCAATACACATGTTGATTATCTCTGATAAGAAGTTTGGAAATGAATCAGTAAAAACAAGATGAACCAAAACCAAAATATTCTACATGGACTTGGTAGATCAAAAATGGACTAGTGTTTCTGAGCACTCCATTAGAAGAAAACAGAAATGTTTAAATTTAGCATTTTATTGATGAGCTGTGTTTCAGCCATTGGCTGTGTGGTTGGTGATCTCTGCTCTCATCCCATACAAGACCATAAGAGCCATGATGGCAGACCTGGCTAATTTTGTTTGCTGCTCTCTGACAGGGTCTATGAAAGTAACACATAAAAGACACTCAAAGACAGACATTGTTAGTGAACAAGGAGCATAACTGTTGCTAATAAGAATTAAATACCTTATATTTCAGGGATGGAGAGCTGACTCAGTGACTAATGGTGGTACTGCTCTTACAGAAGACGTGCAATTCCCAGAACCCATGTTGGACAACTCATAACTCCCTGTAACTCCAATTCTGACTGGCCTCCATGGGCACCTGCACTCGTGTGCACTCCCACATGTGCAC
>JAQHUG010000009.1:1977783-1990754 GCA_028555095.1 Dicrostonyx torquatus | reverse complement strand
CTGTTTCTTGTGCCTTTTCTTGGACTCCTTTCCTTCTGTTTGTTTTCCTCTCATTCCGATATTTTTAGTTTTGTTTTATCTTATCATACTTCGTTTTAGTTCATTATTATCCCTTAGAGGCCTGTTTCCTAGGAGAGACAGAAAGTGGGTGAATGAGGATAGGAGGAAAGATGGGGAAGAAGTGGGAGGAGCAGAGGAAGGGGAAACTAATCAGAATATACTGCATAAAAAAAAACTACTTTCAGTAAAATAAAAAATCAAATTTTCAATATATTTCATTATTTAGTCAATATTATTTTGCATACTTTATTACATAAATAACAGAATGCCATCTGTCATGAACTTTCCTTTGCTTCTTACCTCTATGAACAAAATAGTATAGAGTTCATCACCCATTCTTTCTACTCTGTGTAACGTCCAAGGAGAGCTCTACCTTTCTTGTGATGAATGAAGTCTGGGGCACTGAACGCCCTCATTCATATCTTCCAAGGCATATATCTCAAAAAAAAGCTAGGTTATAAGCATACATCCCTTAAGTTTCATAAAATGCTTTTCAGAATGCTTGTAATTATTGGCATTTTTATCCACTGGGTATGACATACTTGACATAAAGAACCATTTAAAATTCTATCAAGTAGTCAGCATAAAATATGGTTTGATTTCTAAATTCTGTGCTTTGAAGGGTAAGAACAGCTGTTTTCTTCAAATGCTTGTTGTCAATACGAGCTTCTGTTTTGTGAACTGCCCAATCCTTTCATTGGTCTTTTTCAATCAAATAACCATTTTCTGAGAACTTGTAGGAATTTTTATGTAATCCTGGTAACAAACCTTTGACTGCAACTTGTGTTGTAACAACTTCTTCACCTCTGACTCACATCAACTTGTTCATGATGTCTGCACTAGCTATCTGTTGCCGGGAAGCAAGTCACCACAAACAGCAGTTTAGAGCACTGCACGCTTATTGTCTCACTGTTTCTGTGGTTGAGACTTGGTCCTAGTGCAGCGAACCCTCTGCTTCAGTGTTCCTCACAAGGCTACAGTCAGGATGTCACCCAGAATGCAGGCCCCTGTGAAAAATCAATGGAGAATTTAGTCAGCTTTTCATTTACTTACATGGCATTATTTTGTGTTGATCTTCAGGGCATTGCATTTGGGCCATATGATGGCATGGCAACATGACACCCGCTTCACTGAGTCAAGGCAGTGTATGTACATGAGACGTGGTCCTCGGAATCTTTTGTTAGTAGCCATAGGAATGACGGGCTCTGCATGTTGACACTTTCTGTTGGTTACTCCTGGGGAGGTTACTCTTGCGGAAGTAATTATCTAAAGCCATGAGTAGCAAAGGAAAGGATCAAAGCGGAGCATATGAAACCCTTTTTCTTAATTAATTCAATGTTTCTCTTTTTACTTATGACAACAATCTGCTAGTTGAAACTTTCCTTTATAGTTTTGTTCACATATCATTCGGTCCTGAGGAGGTAGCCTACATTTTGCCTATTAAGTTTTCAAAGCTACCTTTATTTAGTTTTACTTTATGGTGTGAACAACGGATCATTTTCTACATAAAAAATTAAATATCCCAGTACCACCATGCCCCCTCAAATTTGGAGTCATATTACGCTCTTGCCTCACTCATGATTTTGTTTCTGTTTTGTTCCTTTTGGTCTTTTTCTCTCCTTGGGTAGCAGTAGCACCTCACTATATAAAAGAGGTTCCCTTAACTTTATACTGACTTGATAACTGGAGTACATATCTCTTTCTTTCTTTCACAAACAATCTTGGTAGTTATTCTGCATTTTTACTCTATGCTTTCCGCTTAATATGTAGAAGATGTTACAAAGCCTGTACTGGAGTTTCAAGTGTTTTCATAATACTGAATTTTACATATTAAATTCATATACTGAATTTTATATACTGGAAAAACACATATATTCATTCATATATATGATGAAGTTTAATATGTAAATTATCATACCAAGAGATTAATAATAGTAACTGATACTAAAGAAGAATAGTTATAGTAATATGCTATAATAAAACAATCTTTAAATGCTGGAGAGGAAGATGGTTCAGTAGTTAAGAGTAGATGCTGTTCAATCATGAGGACTCCCAGCACTCACACTGAGCAGCTCATAACCACCTGTGACTCCAGCTTTGAGGGATCCAGTGCCCTCTTTCAGTTTCCACAGATACATATATGTGTACATATATATATGTGTGTGTATATATACACATATGTATGTATACACACATATTTATATGCATACACAAACATTTGCTCATATACTCAGCACAGAGTATACAGAGTCAGATGCACAGGCATGCATACACATGAACACACACACACGCATCACACATAAAACAGAATAAAGCTTTAAAAACTTCTTTAAATCTAGCTATTTTGCTTTGAATTTAAAAGTCTCCTGCCCCAAGACTCATTAAGCAGAGGGTTGGCTGCCAGTTGATAGACTAAGAGGAAGTTGGTTATAGAGGGTTCTGACTTACTCAAAAGATTCAACACTGAATGAATTCCTAATCTGATGGCATTATTGAGAGATGGGGAAAAGACAGAGGTGGTGTATAACTGAAGAAAGTAGGTCACTGAGAACATGCTCTTCAAAGATGTGTTTTGTCCCCATCTAAGTATTCTGGTCCTGTGGTGACTTCGATCATCCATAAAGTGGATCTCAGGGAACTGTCACCTCGCTCAGTTTCCTGACCATGAAGTCAACAGCCTCATCTTTCATATGTGCCCACTGTCATGACGTTCAGCCTTGCCCCAGGGCAATGACTCCAGATCATGCACTGAATCTGGGAACCAAAATGTGTGTCCCTTATCTTTAGTTGATTTTGTCACAGAAACAGAATTCTATTTAACACACTTGCAAATTGTTTATTTCTGGAATTTTGTGTTAGTTTTTAGCCACAGGTAGCCATTGGTATTTAAGACCACAAAAATAAATTTATTACAGAATACTACTGTCAAAAAATTTAGAATAAATTTGTCAACTTCTTTAAAAAAATTGATGTTCAGCTAGAACTAAATTAGAATTTGTTTTAGGTCCACTAATGTAGATCCAATGCCTGTTGTTTCATGCTATCCTTCCTTTTCTGAGTATTCTGGTCCTGTGGAGACTTTGAAAATTCATAAAGTGGATCTCAGACTTCCATCATTAGGTGGACAGGAATTATAGTTGCCAAAGCTCTAGTTTGGTTTCTTTCTATTCTGTGGAGAGAAATATACCAATTTTAAAGAAGTCTGTTTTCAAGTTGACTCTACTTAACCATAGCATGATTTGAATTCTACATGTCTATCCATGATCAGACTGAATATTGATTTTCAAAGGACTGCTCAAACCCAGCCCCCCCCCCCACCACAAAGCCTTGTAGTTGCAGAAGCCAGGAACTGTATGTATCCGTCATTTGCAATATTTCTTCAATGATTCATGGAGAAATGGAATTATCCTTTCAGGAAGAAGGGTAGTCATTTGATAGTTCATTAGAATTCCTCGAGACTGCAAAACATGATTTGATGACCCAAATTAACAATCCCATTATCTATAGGGTAACAAAGGGTAAACTCACTCTGGGAAATTTACATATCCTTAAACTAAGCCCTCATCCCCTGAGCCGCAGGTAATAATAATCATGCTGCAGCTGTCTGCCCTCCTCTGGCCCCTGTTTTCCTCTTTCCTTGCATACTTTCCCACACATAAAAATTGAGGTCTTACTGAATTTTATGCTACAGATTTTTGTATCTGTTCCCACTAAATGATTTAAAATATTTAAGGAAGAATTCAAAGTTGTCTAAGAAAGCTTATACATGTGAAGTGTTGTCTTTGTCTGTGGAGCTTCTTTCTTCTGTCTTGAAGGTTTTTTTTTTAACTATGTGTGAATCTTCAACATCAATGATTTTGTATTCTTGCTTGAAAACCTTAAACCAAACCCACAGAATCAACTAACCTGAGCTTATAGGGGCTCACAGAGAGCAGGGAGCCTGAATGGACTGACCTAGGCCCTCTGCATTTATGTTACAGTTGTATAGTTTGGTCTTCTTGTCAGGGGACTTATCTCTGACTCTTGCCTGCTTTTGGGACCCTTTCCTCCTGTGGGGTTGGCTTGTCCAGCCTTAATAGAAGAGGGGGTGCCTAGCCTCACTGAAACTTGATATACCAAGGCTATTGGTATCCACGGAAAGCCTGCCCTTTTCTGTAGCAAAACTGAGGAGGAGTGGATGGTGAAGGGGGCAGTGTATAAGGGACTGGGAGGAAGAAATGAGGGAGGGTAAACCAGTCAGGATGTACAAAACAAAAATCAGATAAATACAAAACAGAAAAGAGAAAGAAAAAAAGAAAGAAAGAGAGGGAGGGAGGGAGGAAGAGAGAGAGAGAGAAAGAAAGAAAGAAAGAAAGAAAGAAAGAAAGAAAGAAAGAAAGAAAGAAAGAAAGAAAACAAAAACTTCTAACCATCCCAAGGTGAAGTTGTTACCCTTCTTGAGATTATTGAAATTGAGGCTTCCAGTCTTTAACTAATTGACAAAGAGCCTCCTAGTCATATAGAAAGGATTTGGGTTGTAAATCCATGTCTCCTTGACACCAAAGGCCATGCTTATAAGCATTATGTCATGCCTTTTCTTTTCCCTCAAACATGCTGAACTGTAAAGCATAAATGTATTTAAGATGATCATCAAGATAACTCATTGGATGAAGGCGCTTGCAGCCAAGCCAGGGAATCTGAGTTTGAGCTTACAGATCCATTTAGTGGAAGGAGGCTACTAACTCCTACAAGTCGTTCTCTGAACTACACGCATATCATGAATACACACAACAATAAATAAATAAATGTAAAAAAAATCTGTATTTTTATACTAAGACCTTAGCTATTTAGAACAGTATTGCCCACGTTTATTTTATGATGTTTTTACATAAGGCTGCTTTTATAGTTTTGTTGTTGTTATCCATTCTGCCATTTTATATGATACATGCTTTCAACAAATCAAGTAAAATAAAAGCTGAAATGTCTATGACATCATGAAATATGATCCCACCTCCTCCTTTCATCTCCTTATGTCTCTCCTCTGCTGATACACATCAGCCAGAAACCCATGCTCATGATTTCCTTTGGTTTCTTGCTTGTGATTTAGTATCTAAAAGACATTTACCTAAATGTTTTAAACATTTAAGACTTTAAAAGCCTTTTAAGAGAGGAGTTTAGTTTTAAGTATGATGGGGACATGCAACCCAAATTTATTTTCCAAATGACTAGTCATGAATTCCTTTTCTGTTACAGACCAAAGTTCATTGCATGCCAAGATTATCTCTGTGACTCTAGTTCCTGCATAATAGTTCTGCCGTGTCTCCACCTTTCTATCCAGCTCTATAATATGTCTATGTTCCCAGTTCAGCAAATATTTCTTCTCTTTTGCTGATCCAAAAAAAAGTCATTAATGTTCTTGGTCTATTGTACTTTTGCGGAAATTGTGGCAGTGTTTTATAAATTCTGCAATAAAACTATGTTGTAATATTGACTGGAATTGCTTGCAATCATTTCTTAGGGTTTCTATTGCTGTGATGAAGCACCATGGCCAAAAGAAACTTGGGGAGGAATGGGTTTGTCTCACTCACAGTTCCATCTAACAGTTCATCATTAAAAGCAGTGAGGGCAGGAATACAAGCAGGGCAAGAACCTGGAGGCAGGAACTGATGCAGAGGCCATGGAAGAGTGCTGTTTACTGGCTTATTCTTCACGGCTTGCTTAGCCTGCTTTCTTATATAACTCATGACCACCAATCCAGGGATGGAAACACCACAGTTGGCTGAGCACTTCCCCATCAATCACTAAGAAAATACCTTACAGCCAAAACATATGAAGGCATTTTCTCAACTGAGGTTCCCTGCTTTCAGATAACTCTAGCTTGTATCAAATTGACAAATAACTAGCCAGCACAAATCACTAGCTCAACCATAGAAACTTTAGAATATTTGTAATCATAAAATATCATTTCTTTTTATATTTGTTAATATATAAATACAATTTCATATGATTTTACCAATGAATATTGCATGTTTCTGTGTTAGATTTAATCCTAAGTGCTCTCAATATTTTCTGGCATTACTGTAGATTTATCTCTTATTTTATATTTTCTGAGTATTGCACTCATTTATGATTCCTAATCATGCTGACAACTGTAATAAATTCAATTTTATCTAAGAATTTGATGATCTTTATATTTGTTATGCCATCCTATCGCAACAATAAAACATGAAAATCACAATTTCAAATGCTCAAGACTGTCTTCTTTATTATGTTGCTGTTTCTGTCTAAGATCTCCAATACCATTAAAGCAGTCACGGAGAGATCCTTATTCTTAAGAAGGCTATCTTAAATGTTTTATCTTTTACAGTTATGTTTAATCTAGGCATTAAAAAAATTGGCAGACCTAGGACATCCCTCTCCTCCTTGGAGGATACAGATATTTATCATTGCTTGTCTTCAACTGTGAGCTTTGCTCAGTGTAGAGCACTTGCCTAGTACGTGCAAGGCCCTAGGTTCAATCCCAGCCTGATAAAAAGATTCTGGAAAACTGCTTATCCAACAGCTCTTATCATAGTTATAGTTCTTTTAAACATATGTATCACAGTTTATCATTCTATACACCAGTTTAGTTTGCTTATGTGTTGTTTGGGATATTTGCATCCTTAGAAATCAAATTAAGTAATGTGTACTTTTTCAATATTAATCATTCATAGATGAATTCAGCAAAGTGAGCCCTTGTCAACATTTTTTCCTATGCAGTAAAGGTGGTGCAGTTGTCAGTTCAGGACAATAATGTGGCATCTCCCTTTGGGGTTATATCTAACCCACACTTGATGTGCAATGTTCTACAGAACAATTGTGTTTATAATTCTACCTTCCTTTCCAGTGTGACTTCAAAAAAGTTTCTTTCTCTTATGAAGTGTCCGGTTTAAAGTCCTGGACACTGGACACCATGTCTCTTACCTGTAATTTCAGCACTTTGGAGGCAGGATGATTGTAGTTTCAAGGCCAACTGGGTAGCTACATGGCAAGACTGTCTAAAACTAACCCTTGCCCCAGTGTGTTGGGAAATGCTGAGTCAATGGGAACAGACAATTTACAAAGAATTGCTCTGAATTTCTATTTTTGATGCTACAGGCAACATTCTGGCAATGAGGTAAAATAGATTTTCCAAGTTCTTAGGCAGCAAACCCAGAAGTTCCTTGTTAAGAGTGGGGCCATTGTGCAGGCAGTTTAGCCCTCAGTCCTGAACAGGACTCTGCAAGATTGGAACAAGGGTAAAACCCACACTTTCTACAGTAAGGCAGTCACAGAGGGATTCTTATTTGAATGAGACATCTGGCTAATGAATTGCAAATGACCCCAGAGAGAGTATAGTAGCAAGTACCAAGTTTCCTTGCAAATGCCCTTGAACTATTCCTGCTTTTACCTCCTGTGCCCTCAGATACCCTTTTGGCCTCTTCCTACTGTTTTTATGTGCATCATTCCTAGCAACTGTACACAGATAATGGCAACATTTACACTGTCCTCATCTAGTCTCAAGTTGCAGCCAATAACTGCCCATAATGATAGTAAATATCCACTACCTTTTCCTGAGGTAAGATGAAGTCCATTGGGAGACCTATGCTCCAGATCTCCTCTCAGGGTTGGGACAATGTATGAACATCACTTAACCTCACACCATTGCCCCTCTCCTGTAGTAGGAGGCCGCTTGTTCATTACCGGGAACCCAGACTCGAAATAACTACAAAGAAACTGTATTAACAAAATCACTACTTGTCCAATAGCTTGAGCATATTGCTAGCTAGCTCTTACATATAAAATTAACCCATTTCCATTATTTTATATTTACCATGAGGCTTGTGGCCTACCGACAAGGTTCCAGCCGAAAGCTCGTGCCTTTCCTTTCTCGTGGCTACAAGGCATCTCCTGACTCCACCTACTGTCTATATATTTCTTTTCTAGATTGGCTATGTTCTGTTGAGCCACTGGCCAAGAGCAGCTTCTTTATTCTTTAACCAATAAAAGCAACATATATACAGAAGGACTTCCCACACCACTCTCCTTTGTCAGTTCTGCCTCTTCCTTGCTGGTTTCTTCTGGGAACATCCACTTGACAAATCATCTACACTTCTTCCTCAACTTTAGGTTTTGCTTCAGAAGACATCACCCATAGACCAATGTTATATGTCAAGTGCCACACCACTGATTCATTTCCCAACTCTGAGCTAATTCTCACATAGTCTCCTTCTCTTTGTGAATGCTCTTGTCATCGAGGGAAAGAATAGGGTACTGGACAAATGTTGTACAAAACTATTCCCACTTTAACGACATTGATTCTTTTCAGTCTATGATGTCTCTGCTGGACAAATCTAAGAGAGTTCATGAAACTTCTCATACTGTTTAATAGAGTTGGAACAACACAGCTTTAGTAGTTTGTTCTTTGCAAGAAGCAAATAACATTATCAAAGGGTTTTAAAAATATATATGGTTTATGTTTGTTTTACAGTTGTTTATCCTTTGAAAAACTCATCAAATAAACAGTGAAAACAGCAATAGTAAGCCTACATATAATATGATCTGTCATCCTTTTGATAATCGGCTAGATATTATCACAGTCATGTCATTAGCATGGAAACTCCCATATGTTAATTGTCTAGTAATAATTTCTGTTCAAGACTGACGTTAAGTAGTGAAGGACTGAACAGTAACTGGGGGTAACTGTACTGAGTCATTCCTCCTTCCTGTTTCCACAAATGCATAAAATTGGGCATAGAGCAAAAATGACAGATGATATGAAAACTAAAATTCTAAGACCAATGTCTGCTTCGGATCCTCATTCTTTTGATAGATTGGTGAATGGACTGTCACAATTGTGATTGCTATTGCTGTGATAAAACACCTCAAGCAAAAGCAAGTTGTGGATGAGAAGGTTTGTTTGGCTCACACTTACACATTGCCAGGCATCACAGAAGGAAGTGAGGGCAGACTCTCAAGCAGGGCAGAAACCTGAAGGCAGATTTAGGCAGAAGCCACGGAAGGATGCTGCTTACTGACTTGCTCCTGATGGCTTACTCAACCTGCATTGTTAGAGAACCTAGGACCACCAGCCCAGGGATGGTACTACCTCTAGTGGACTCGACCCTCTGCCATAAATCACCAATTAAGAAAATGCTCTATAGTCTCACCTAAAGTCCCATCTTATGAAAACATTTTCTCAATTGAGGTTCCCTCCTCTCTGATGACTTTAGCTTGTGTCATGTTGGCTTAAAACTAGCCAACACATAGACTATAAACTGTATAATTGAAACTAATCTAATGAAGTTAAGACAGTTTCTTCTCTGTTCAAAAGAATTGCTGTAGTCCCTGGAAGCGATTCTTCAGGTTCCCATCTCTGCCTCTTTTTCACATTAACTGTTCAGATGTTCTGTCTTCTGTGTCCTGTTTCTTCTTAGGTAGGGGGAAAAGGAGAAAAGACACAATCTCTGTCCAGACTCACCACGTCAGTTTCTTAACTCTGTTTCTTTATCTGTGAAATGGAGCTGGCAAGAGCACTTGGGAAAAATCAAGTCGCTGACAGTGATTGCTCATTCCTAAAACTAACTCTTGTAATTAGGTGATGCAACATGACACTGCTTCTTCTCAGCTTGATTTGGTGTAGAAATAACATTTTAAAACCAAGGAGGATGCCGGGCAGTGGTAGCACACGCCTTTAATCCCAGCACTCGGGAGGCAGAGGCAGGCGGATCTCTGTGAGTTCGAGACCAGCCTGGTCTACAAGAGCTAGTTCCAGGACAGGCTCCAAAGCTACAGAGAAACCCTGTCTCAAAAAAACCAAAAAATAAAATAAAATAAAATAAAATCAAGGAGGACAGCAATCCAAGTTTTAACAGGAGCAGTCTTGGTGGCACAGGACTAGGAAGGAAAACATTATCCCTTCTAGAAGTCATCCTCCTACTGCTACATTTTATATATTTGTTTTTGGTGGTGGTCATTTTATCATGCTTGACATTCTGTAGGCCAATTTTATTAGGTATTACTCTTTCATGTGCCAATGGTAAGAGAGATACATATATTGGTAATGAAGTAATTTTGGAAAATATGGGATGCCTATTTTTAAATAAAACAATCTTTGAAATGTAACTGCAAAGGGTCAAAGCAGAGGAGCTTTGGGCAGCAAGCAGGTGCACATGTATGTGTATGCACGTGCCTGTGATGGCCAGAGGACAATCTCAGATTTCCTTTAGGCACACTGACCTGGGGTTTGCCTGGAAGCGAGTTCACGGCATCCATCTCTGCCTTTCCAACTCTGGCTTTATAAATGTGTACCATCACATGCAGCTTTTTGTCAGTTTTATTTATTTGTTTGCTTGCTTGTTTTGAGACAGGGTTTCTCTGTGAAGCCTTGGCTGTTCTGGAACTCACTGTGAAGACCAGACTGGCCTCGAACTCAGAAATCTTTATATTTCTGTCTCCCGAGTACTAGGATTTAAAGTATGTAAATACTTTAAATAGAGTAAGAGGGCTTAAATTCAGGCCCTTAGGCTTGCAATGCAGCTACTTTAACCAACTGAGCTATCTCCCTAGTTCCCAAAGCTGGAGAACAGTTGAAGTCATTGCATTTCTTCCTTAAAACATCATTTATTTTAGAAAGCCATTAACAAAATTGTAATCCTGAGATTAATAAACTATTTTCTACCAGTTACACAATCCGGAATCCATGAGGAAAGAGTAACTATCACAAGTGAATATGCTCATGAAACAATTACCGTCCTTTCTCACTAAAACCATTTTTAATTACAAATTTGTTGGTGATGATAAAGTGGAACCCTAAGTACCTTAAGAGAAACCTGATAGATTTTGACTCAGGAAAATGTTTACATTTTAGTGGGCTCAAGTCATAGTTTGCCTAGTAGCCAAGCATTTTCTTGGCTAATTCTCAATAAACTACATGTATCCCATCTGTCTGTATTAGTCAACAAGGAGAAAAGCATCTGCAGTGTTGATTGGAAAAAACATATCAGGGTGTGGAAAGTGAGATGAGGGTGACAAAGAAGCTCCTGTCTAGAATGTTCTCCAGAAGTTGGCATTGCAAATTTAATGAAACAAAGTCTGAGGAATACAAAATCAAAGAATCAGTCATTGGGTAATGTATGCTACTAAAGGGTGCTAATTTTTAGAAAAGCATTATCATCCTTTCCAAAGTAGAGAAGTAGAAGGGCCATCTGCAGTGGGAGAAAATGCACCAACAAGGAGATACAGATCATCACTCTTGAAAGTGGGCCAACAGATGCAGAAGTTCCAGGGTTGAGCGCTACAGTCAGGATGCTAAACATCCACCCCGTAATTCAAAGAGTCACATCCCACAGTGTCCTAACCCAAACACAAATGAGATTATAACATGGTTCATTGAAATGTAATCACCCAAGCCTGTTTTATTAGTGATCTCAAAATTATGTATATCTTTCATAAAGTCATCTCAAAACTCAAAATTGTATATATATGCGTGTGTGTGTATAAAGTGATATATATTTATCACTACAATGTATTTCTAATAATTGGGCTCTTGTTAGTTCCCTCACATTAAATTATCTATTCCTTAAGAATACATCTTATTTGAAAAACCCTTTGCATTTATTTCAGGTTTTGCTTTCTATTAATCAATCACACTTTGTGTTTATTTAGAATAATCTTACTGTTCTTACTTATCTTTACTAAAATTCTAAGACTTTAAAAAGCCAACATTTAAAACCAGAATAAACCAGCATTTACTTTAGTTATATTCAGAATTATGCATGTTAATTTCCACTAGTACCATACTCTACTTTAGCTCCCATCATTAAGAGAATCTAATGGAATATGAATGTGCTATTTTTCTGTTACTGTTACAAGATGACTTTGAATATTAATGTAAAGGAGGAGAGAGCTGTCTGAATCCTAGTTTCAGCTTGTTGCTGCCGTTTTTCTCGGCTGAATGCCAGTCACATCAGGAGCATGTGGTAAAGCAGACTGCTCACCTCATGGTAGCTAGGAATCAGGAGAAATAGAAGAAAGGATGAGGTAAAAATGTACCTTCAAGGGAACGCCCTCCCCCAACTCACTTATGTCTTCCACAGAGGGCTCATTTCCTGCTTTTCATGTTCTCCCAATATGCATTCTTCTATGACTACATAAACAAATTAACATCCATGTGATTAAAACCTCATGGTTCAGAAGCCCTACCTACATGACTACTTTGGAGACCAAGCTTTCAACACGTGGTTTGGGGAATATTTCAAATTCAAACCATCTTACGCAGGTTAGAAGGGCTAATATACAATTTGTGTACAAGTAGTAGCAAATCTACAGAGAAGGACACAAGATCCTCTCTAGATATTAGCCATCCTAAGAAAAACATGCCAGAAAAATTCTGTAAGATCCTACTCAAACTACGTACTCACAAACAAAGCAAGTGAAGCATATCTTGAATTTATCCTCGTCTACTCTTCAGTACCGAAAGTATGTACTCTATTGTATGCCCTCAATCTTGTATAGTCATCACTCAATATCCAAATGGACTGGCCAATTTGAGTATGAGAGTATGATCTCTCATACTCAAATCCATACCAATATGATCAATTCTCTAATAAAAATTGTATATGTGCATATAACCTTACACAACCACCTATCTTCTGTACAATCTCTAGGTACAGTACAATCCTAATAAAGTGTACATACCATGGAAATGACTATTATCCTGTATTGTTGAGGAAATAGTCACCAGAAAATAAAATCTGTATGTGTCCAGTATAGGTATAGCTTTCTCCTAATACTTATATGTAGTATGAGGTGCGGGCTGTGTTCCCAGCACTTGAGAGGAGTGCGGGCCCTTTTCTTCTGTCCTGCCTGGCTCCCGGTCGCATGGCCGCACAGCTAGCTTATACCCGAAATAA
>JAQHUG010000009.1:1954085-1974083 GCA_028555095.1 Dicrostonyx torquatus | reverse complement strand
CTCTAATAAATAACCCCTTTTAATCAAACTGGTGTAGGATTGTTTTGCGTCATTACTTTTATTTGTAGTTGAGTCCATAGATGTGAAAAAATATACAGAAAATTGACTGTAATTATTTTATTTATTTTAGCCAAGTGGTTGCATAGATGGCTCCATAACCTTAGCCTTAGGATCTTCTTTAACTCTTCTTTTAGGTCTCTGGGCTTGATCATGCAACTTATTATTGTCAGTAAAGGATAGAGCACATAACCAGAAAATCTTTTGTGCAATTTGTTTTTTTCTCACCATTGTTTCTCCCAAGGCCACAATAGCGTAATAACAGGTAAGGCCATCAGCTACCAGATTGCCAACGCCATTCATAGGAGTGAGCCAACATGTACACATGTCTAAAGAAGATTGTGTAGTTTTCATGTTTCTACATGTTCCTACATGTTCCATCTTTTAAAGTTTGTCTATATTTACTTAGCAAGGATAGAAAACAAGGGGACCACCCAGGTTCTGAATTTCACATCTGGGGACTGTGTATAAGTAGAAAAATATTCAGTACTGATACACAGTATATGTGTTTATATATGCAAATATGTTCAGAGCTCTGCACTGAGCTGCATATGACCATGCTATGGGATATAAATAATGCCATGTGATAAACAAACACTTGTCTATATTAAAAGAACAGGTATTCATTTATATGTATTACTGGGATAAAAAATAAAATCTGTAAGTGCAAAAAAAAAAATACCATCAAGATCAATATTAGCAAAGCAGCCTTGCCAGCCCATAGCTAGCCCGGATCAAGGAAGAAAGCACGTGCAGGAGAGTTGAGTTCAGCTCTGATCAACTGAAACCACAAACTCTAGAACTAAGTCAACGTTGATTTCACTGGGCCTCTGTAATTATTGTTACCACCTTATGTGACAACGGCTGACAGATGGGCTTGTGAGTTTCCGGGGTCTTTGCACCCAACCTTTCCTGTTTACTCTTGCTCATACCACACTCACTTGATTGGTTTACATACATAAGGTATTTGCAAAAGGTTTGCTGATCCAAGGACTGTTCCCATTTCGCCCCTATAGGATGCTGGCATCCCGGAAATGATTCCTCAGTATCTGACCTCAAGAGGTCTTCACGTGAAATCAGCATAGAACTTATCATTTTTCCAGCCATTCATGATATTTTAACTAAAACATGATTTCAAGATCTATAACAGTATTTTCAATTTAACAAAAAGATTTAATACAGGATTCTGCCATCAAGTTCTCAGCAGTTAGCAGTATGTTATAGGGAAAGAGAAGGATATGAAAATTTAGGTGATTCCTAAAATTTAGCATCAGAGTATCACAAATTCACCTATTACTAATCTTTATTAAAAAAATAGTGAAAATCCTCAAAAAATACATGATAAATCAATGTAAGAAGAACATCAAATAGCATTATAAATAGTATGAAAAGAATCACATTTTCAAAGATTCAGAACACACAATTACATCTTTGAGCTGAACATTACGTACTTAAGGCTTCAAAATGCATGCATCTGCAATTTATTGTCAGAATTGTATTATGTGTGTAGCCAGTGAAAATTGGAAAATATCTCAGAAAATTGAATAAGAATTTAAAGGGAAAAACAGCCCAAATAAGTCCCATAATGGTAGGAATGATTCAGCCTCAAACAAGATTCTCAACCAGCTCCTTAGAAGAAATAAAGCCTGTCTTAGCGCCACAGCCTTAACACCATCTCAAGCAAGAGCCGAGGGGAAATAGCCAATATAGGAAGAAAGATGCTTGCTTTTTATTGACCATAAAAATTTTATTTTCAAATAAATGCTATTGGAAAATGCCTTGACACTTAAATCTAACAATTTGTTCTAAGATTTTACTGCCCATGAGAAGAAAAGTCACTCCTTAAGTCGTTCTGTCTAGTCAGCCAGACTGGAGGACTTGGCCTCACAGGAGTGTTGCTGCTGCTTCACAGAAGGTTCTATTGAGACAACACGATTGTGACATCACTAGGATGATTTGGGTTCACTCTCACAATCCAAAGAAATGATCAAGACACATGTGCTGCCAAACATTTCTGATATTTTAAATAATACTTGCCATCATCCTGTGAGAGACTGGGAAAACCCCGGGACTGACTGGCTTTTGCTAGAAGAAAGCCAGGTGTTGCTTAAATCTAGTGCACTCTGGGTAGGCTATTTTAAAGAGGATTGTTTATATATCTCAGTGTTCAGTTAAGTGAGGAATAAATTTAGAACTTCAGCCAAACAAAAAATAAACTTTGAGCTATGTGAGAGTGAGAAATAAACTTTGACCTTCAGGAGTTATCATAGCTAGTAAATAAAGACGTTGACTATAACCTGTAGAGTGTAGTGTCTGAAATGTATATCCAGGCCATCTTAAAAATATATATATATATATATTTAAGAAGAATATATTCATCAAAAGAATATAAATATATATTTAAGAATATATATACATATATATATGAAGGCCACTATAAATAAAATCTTTTAGGAATCAGGTATAAAAAGATCTGAGATCTTATCTGATGGCTGCAGAATACATACACAATGGAGCAGATTATGAAGTGAATGTATGACTAACATTATCATATGGATACAAATTCATTTCATCTGGAACACACTTTGGAGGAAATTTTCATGCATAATAATTTCAGCAAGCTACCATATTTATAATTCTATTTTATGCTCTTCTCTACTGGAATCTTTTCAACAGAAAATAGCTGGTATTGAGAAAGATTAAAATCTATTCACTCCTTCTCTTTTATTCTCTTCACACAGATAGCTTTGTTTCAAGCATGCCATCGCAGGAATTCTTCAGGAATATTTAGCTTCTTCCGTGCTCTCTCTGGGGAAAAACATATTTCAAGACATCCATAAAGTCTATAAATAAAAAGGAACAGAGCCTTATTACACAAAAAATTATGCCCATTAAAGGTGAGCATATCTTTCTAAATTCCATATTTCCTTTAGGTGATTATTTTGGAATATTTTTCTGTAAGTGAAATTTTACTATTTCAGGCAAATTACACATTTAGACATCCTGATATTCTGGTAGGTATTTATCTCATTGAGGTGAAGAATTACATTATCCAGAACAGCAAAATAAATGATAGTATTAGTGAATTTTCCTAACAAAGTTTACAATCTATAGGAAGCCATACTTAAAAATAAACTATAACATGTCCAAATGTGAGCTTTCTTCAAATATGCATTTACTAATGAATTAGCTGTAAATGTCTTGGATTTTAATGACCAGTTGAAAACAAGCAAACATTAACAGAGGAACTTTCCATAATTAAGATAAAATATCTGTCAGTTTTAACCACAGAAGCCAACGTTATAGAATTCTTCACAATGAGTACCCTCAATTTCTTCTACTCTATGACTTAACTACATGAAATTCTAGAGTCAAAATTTAAGGAGAAATAGTAGTTAAAAGCTTCCATATAATTTATTTCAAATATGCCTTTTATCTTTTCAGTGTAGGCCACTGAGAACAAGATCTATTCTTAAAAGATGGAAATAAGGCAGGAGAAATGTGCCAAAACCTATTAATACAATGAGTGCATCCAAATGTTAGCTGTGACAGCAAGGCTAGTTCACTCTAAGGTTAGCTAAATAATTATTTTAAGGACTCACTGTCCTTCCTGGGAAAATGGACTACAATGTCAAAAGTTCTCAAGATGTGAAGCATTCGAACAGTCACAGCGTGGATTAATAGCTGTTGATAAAACATGAGATATGCTTAATGAATTGCCGGATATACATTAAATGTTGGTTTCAGATTTTACCGCTGTATTTGTACTGAAATCATTATGACACTCACCTCTATTAGGCAGGTGTCTATTAGCCTACCACAATTGCCAAGTGTAGTTCGATGTGCCTATTGCCATCATGGGTATGTAGCTACAGTTGAGGAACCCAAGTGCATAGAGAAATCACTATGAGGTGGAGGCTTATTATAACTTTATGGACAATCATTAAAAATGATCTTGGAGGAGTGATATTTGGGTCCCTTATGCTATCCTATAAACCAATTGTTTAGCAAAGTTCCCAAAACACAGTAAAAGTTTTAAAGCCATGTTTTTCATGAATGAATTACAGTGTTGCAAAGAGTTGTCCAAAGAGTACATTAATAGGAAGAAGATTTAGAAGCTTTCTGTCAGTATTAAAATATGAATATGTGCTAGTTATTACTATTTTTCTGAGTTGCTCTGATGATGATTCAGATCCTGATTTGTATCAAGCCAGGATTAAGAAGCTTAGAAGCAGAGTGTGTGTGCATACGGAAACCTATGCAATGAATTGTTTGGGCCATTTATCGCCCACATAATAGAATCTCAATTTGCTAGTCATTTGATTGCCACACCTTGTTTGTCTCCCGCAGTCACTCACTAATATTATTATTTCCCTTAATTTATCTTTTCCTCTATAGGTGCTTTCATCCAGGCTCAGTCAGTATTACTTCCACTTTTGGTTTTCTTTATTTGTCTGATTTTAGCTGCATGATGCTAACTAATGTGAAAGAATCTAACAATCAACATATAAATGACCCAAACTAAACTCAGCTTTTCCTTCTAAACATGACTGCCTTTGAAGTATTCTTAGAATGAGGAAATACAGGTGGTAGCCCAAACCCCACACTGTCATCCCTCACCGCTCTGTAATTCTTAGCCACTAGTTTCTTAAATTTTATCAATACTGTTTCCAAATATATTTAAAATTAATAATCATTTCCTCCCTTTTGACATATTTATTGCATTACTTCTTTATATACTAATTCCCTTGTAAAATGTTTCTGGCTTTGTCACCTCCAACTCTAATGTCATTTCATCCATAAATGAATGTCAGATTTAAGAAGCTATATCCTCAAAAAAGACATGTTATTTCTCATTTCTCAATTCAGAATAATTTTGTCAGTCCCTACAAGTCATCAAACTAAATTCAGAATAATAATCAAATCCATTATAATTTAGACTCAGATCTTTGGTGTCTACCTCTCTTATTACACATCTGTATCTTCATAATGGATGATCACTGTACATTACATGTGGCACACTTGCTAACACTTCTGTTTTTGTTAGTTTGTTGTGTTGGTAAATCCTTACCTCCCATGCCAGAGATCCTAGTAACCTTCAGAGGCTGAGATCAGATGCAAGGTTCATGTCTTGTTCTACCGCATAGAATTCTTTTCTACTACTTGTATTCATTGGTTTCGATTAACATCACTACATTACTTAACTAATATTAGCTGGTGAAAATATATGTTTGATGAGTCGGGATGACAATAACCAAGTGCATTTTATGTATCTTCAGTGAACACAACTTCACAGGCCAAAATGAAATCGGTGAGATATATCAATAATAAAACTAACGAACAGAGAAGTTGCTAAAGTTTCTTCGTCATGATTTTGACCCTCACATGGATGTTTAAGACTGCACTTGTAAGTTTAAATGAAAGCAACACAGTCTTTCAGGTTATTTTGAATGATTGATTTCTGCCTTTGCCCTTTTTCTTCTGTTGGGTCAACTACTATAGGTTCATATTTTCTGTATTTCTACCAGCAAAGCCTCTGTCTGTGTTTTTGCTTCAAGTGGAATATTCAGTAGCAAAGGTTAACACCACGCTTTAAAGGTGTTCTTATAAAATGAGAATAATAACATAATATTAATTGAACTTTTATCCTCTATCAACATCAAGCTGTGCTTTTATATGTATAAATATTTAATTGTCTGCAAAAATCAAGTGTAATATTTCACATATCATCAAGGGTTACACATGAATACTACAGCGTTAATCCCTCTGCAAAGAATGGGGAAATGAACATGAAATGAACTAGTTGTTTGAGAGTGGTCAAGAGAAATTCTCAAAGAGAAGTGATAAATTACTTTAAGAAACTGTTCAACAGAATCTATAAAGCCTAAAGATACACACACACACACACACACACACACACACACACTTTAATCCAGCAGGTCAACTCCTTCTTCAACATCCACAAGAAAACACAGAAAAAAAATGGACAAAGAGTCATTTGTGTCATAGCCAAACCGCATAGTACCTTTATCAGAATGGATAAATCACATTACCATGTCACAAATTAGACGGAATGAAAAAAATTACAAGTTCACCCAACAGCAGAGGCCTTAATAAGAGATGTCACTTGTAGGATAATATATGCTTACTTCCACTTATATAGAATTGAATAGAAAGTAAATGCAATGCAGAGTTTTAGAAATATAGTAGTGACCACTGTTTCCCTGAGAAGTAGAATGATGCCTTCATTGATTTAGATCTTAAGTGCATGGGTCTGTTCAGCCTGTCGGAGCTCACCAAGCTGCACACTTAGAATTTTCACACTTACAGTTATACTTATCAAATCCTCAATGTTCACACACAGTTTAAATACCAATTTCAAATGTTCAAGTCCCCACATAGTTGTTTTTTAAGAATCCTCTGTGTGCTTCCGTGTTTTCGCTTATATTTTGGGCCAAAGGCGGGCAGGGCAGGTCTTAAAGCAAACATAAATATTGTGATGAATCAGGAATAAAATCTCCTAGGATATCCAAGTTCTATCTTCCACAAATGTAAACACACACACACGTGCACACATGTGCACACACACACATGCTCACACAGAGAGTGAGAGAGAGTGTGTGAGACAGAGTATATATCACTTACTCAGCATACATCTATCTGATGCTAACCAAGAGCTCAGTGCTGGGGATGGCTTGAATAGTGATGAAGATCTCAGATGTTCCCTGCTTTTACAGGCACTCACCTTCTGAGGGAGTTTCAGGCTGAACACTTTTAGAGACAGATCTTAAAATAAGCTTGAAGGCACAGATACTTTGCTAGGGGTGGGCAGGAAAGGGAAGGGAGGAAGAAAAGGAGGAGAGGAAGGATGGATGGAGGGAGGAAGGAAGGAAGGAAGGAAGGAAGGAAGGCAGTATTGAAGATTTGTACAGAAAGGGAAATTAAAGCCCACCACCACATTTAATCTTTGAAATACTCAAAAAGAACACCTCAGAGTTGTTCCACTCAAGGGTCCATCCACTTCAGGCCCTCACTGGTTCTGGACTGCTGGAGTTGAACTCACTCTGGCCTGCCTTCCTCTACAGGCTGAGTGTGAACTGTGGAAGCCTGAGAAAGAGAGAGATGCTAGAGAGGGAAGCTCAGGCTCCTAGAATAGAGAAATAGAGATAGGATAGGGAAATAGAGATAGAAGTGACTTTAGACTTCCACAGTTCTGCTGCAGGGAAACAGACAGGAAGTGAGCTATTAACAAAGTAAAAAGCAAAAAAAGCATGAGACAGTGGGAATACCTGGAGAGCCTTGACAAACAGACCAACAAAAGCTACTCCAAGTGTGTGTTATTAAGTTAAGACCAGAGAGAGTCGCTCCTATCAGGGGAAACAGGCTAAGGAGATGTGTGCCAATTTGTTTTCAAAGTGAAATCTAAATTTTAACACTATGTGTTATATATGTGTGTGTGTTTTCTTTTTAGATCTACATTTTAAGATGTATTTTTATTTTCTAAGTTATGTGTGAATGCGCGTACACACACGTGTGTGTGTGTGTGTGTGTGTGTGTGTGTGTGTGTGTGTGTGTGTGATGGTGTATGCAGGGCATAGGGGTCAGGGACATTCACATGTGGGTGCAGTTACCTGCAGAGACAAAGTGAGTGTGACAGACAAAGCTAGAGACACAGGCAGTAATGAACCTCCTAGTGTGGCTGCTGTGAGCTGAACTCAGGTTCTCTGCAAGACTGTTTTATGTGATCTTAATCACTGAACCATCTATCCAGTCCCATAGAAGTACGTTTTATAAATTACATCCGTACTTAACTTTGCATATATAATTATAAGTGAATGTATTTATACTCTATTTTATCAAGAAACAGAAAACGGAATACATTTTTATTTCCAGCAATTGTGCACAAATAAACAATGTAGACAAAAAAATGTGTACACTATGCTTGAGGATCGAGTGGCTATGAGCACGTTTAGTTTCTAGTTTCCCCACTAACCAGGAGGCTGCTGGTGAGCACTGTGAACATTCCTTAGAGAGAGGGGATATAAGTGGCAGAGAGTAAAGCTACCATACAAATGCAAGGCTTGAGATTCAACCCCCAGGATGAAAAAAAAATTGACTAAGCTAAATTTATTTTTCAATTACAGTTGGAATTCCATTACGGAAAGGGCTATTATGAGATGAAAGGGACTGGAAATAAGAAAGTAAATAAAACATGTAACAGGGCTTCTGATATGATGGAGAATTTATTTTTTAAAACCCTTTCCTATTATTAATCTTCTTTTAGGAAATATTTCCTGTCATGAAACCAGAGAAATTTATTATCCAGTGACTCGCACTGAGATTCATCTCTGATTGGTTTTGTTGTTGCTCTTGCTTGAAAACAGAAAAGTAGTTAGAAAGACAAACATGCTATTTGTCTTCAATTTGGTATGCATTTTGTCGAGTCTCGCAGAGATTTGGAGAGCCTTTTAACCAGAGTGGAGCGGATACTGTGCTGGTCGTGAGATGTGAGAACGGCAGAGACTACTCATTGGTTCAACTGGAGAGGAGATGTCTGTGGCTAAACTGCTTTACGCCAACCGATTCAAAAGGATGAGGGAATCTGTGCGAGGCAGCATTCTTCTCAGCTTCTGAAAGGAGAGGACAAAGGCTCATTTTTAATGGATTTAAAATTAGTTTTAGCCTGTTGAGATCACATGCAGAAGGCATCGTATACATACAGAGAGAGAGAGAGAATCTATTATCTGACCCACCTTTTGGCCTAGTTTTTAAAATTTATTGGCAGTTATTTAGTCATGTAATTTATTTCTAGGGGGCCATCTGTCTGTCATTCATTGGAACAAAATCCTCTTTAAACACCCCTCAGAAACACACTGATTGAGAAACAAAAAATTATCGCATCAAGTCAGAAGGAAGATCACGGATCAGAAACAGACTTCTCACATGCAAAGTCTCATTGCGTTGTCTTGTTAATTTGACTTATAAATGCAGAATTTCCTGAAATAAAGATAAGAAAATATTCATTTTTACTATTTTCAGTTAAACATTTATTTCTTTGTGCATGCAAGGGTGTGTGTGTGTGTGTGTGTGTGTGTGTGTGTTTGTGTGTGTGTGCCACAATGCATGTGTTGAGTCAGAGGACAGCCTGTAGGGGTCAACTTTGTCTTTCCAGGATGCAGATTTCAGAGATGGAAAAGTGAGCCTTTTCATTGGCCTTTTTCTGGTGTTTTATAAAGCATTTATGTTAAAGTCAGCAGGGCCAGGGAATGAACTGTTGACAAATCTGACAGCACAAATGAAGCTCCAGTTCATCACGGTGAACAAAACCTGCTAAACACATGGCCTTTTGGAAAATTCTAGAGTATAGAGGAAATTGAGATCAGTAATGGCCACAGGCTGTGGGGGTGAGGAAGGGAATTGACTCTAAAAAATACAGGAAGGCATCGCTGGAGCAAACAGAATTCCTCATCTTCATTGTAGCCATGGTGGTAATGTGGCTATGGCTATGTATTGTATTTTATTAAAATGCATAGAATGACGTACTTAAAAAAGAATGAACTTGACCACATGCAAATAATCTACTAATAACTTTGTTTTAAAATTTTGTTTTTTTTTACATTTCTTTTTTTTATTATTATTGTTAAAAGAAAAATTTACATTTACTCCCCTTGTTCCAGGCCCTCCCGCTCCCCCACTACCCCACCACCCTCCCCCTGCTTCCTTAAGATGGGGCAGGATACCCTGCCCTATGGGAAGCCCAAGGCCCTCCCCCTCCATCTCGGTCTAGGAAGATGTTGGAAGCACGGAAGTGGGGATGGGGGTGGAGGTAGGGATTGGGGGAGGGGGTAGGTAAAATTTTTTTCTTAAGAGCTAGATTTTCCCCATTTTTTTACAAAGTAATGGCCCAATCTTGTTTTTCTTTCTGCGGTATCCTGCGGTGTGTACTTTCTCGCCAGCATTTGTACCGAGGTGCAGGCACCTGGGCTGCTTCCATGTGGTGACATGACCAGACAGAGAGGTTCCTTTTCTTTAGCGAGGATGGGAAATTGCTGGTGAAGAACAACCCGACTGTTACCAACACACTTACAAGTTCAAAATAGTTAATTTTTGAAAGATTTTTTTCACTGTTTCGAGTCTTTTAATTTTTAACTGACAACGACTACCTTACTAGGGCTTGAAAAGGAAAAATGTAAAGTTAATGGAACTCTCAGGCAATGTTAAAAAATGTCATGAGGGTTAAATACTTACCAGATTGGGTGGGTTTTTTTTTTTTTCACAGAAAGCATGAATGTTAAAAGGTTGAAAAACATAATTGTAACTAATTGGACACGGTTTAAAAAGATGCAGGCAATGGAGGTCCATGCCTCTGCTCTTCTCTGAGCAGTAGAGTGGAAAGTGGCACCAGTCTTCTGAGACTCGATCACTAAAGGCTTCCACCGCAGAGTGGGGGAATGCTCAGTTATGGAGATGAGAGTCACAGTGTGATAAGTAGAATGTCTCTGATGCAGCCATGTTGTGAGGAATCGTAAGCTGCGTAGCATAGCTCTGCTTGCTATATAAGCATAGCCCTAAGCACAAACCAGGCACCATTTATGGCGATTAAGATGTCTCTGATGATCCCAACCCTAAGATTTCAAATACTGAAGCTATGAACTTTATGGAACAAAGACATGCCATCTGTATTGTGGCCTGTCCACTTTTACTGACCTATGACCATGATCAACTGGCTATCGTGTGTGCCTATCTAGTCACTAACTCTGAGGGTGTTATTATAAAACAATAGGCAATTGAACAGATGTGAAGCAAACAGTCAAAAAGGAAGAAGGAAGGAAAAAAGGAAGGAAGGAAAAAAAAAAAACAAGGGGCTACTGTTACGTAAAGGTGTCTTCTGAGGCACAATGCATATTGATTGAACCCTCTAGAAAATATTGGAAGCAAAAGAAAGTTTTCAAAAGAAAAAAAAATTAAGAAAAAAGAAAAAGTGAAGTAGAATTTATAAAGAGGAGGAAGGAGCATGGTTAGTCCTGGGGTCATGTGACACGGGTTCAGACTGTTGCTCTGTTATTGTTCGGTAAATAAACTGTTTCACATGGAGGTTTACTGCATCTTTGGTCATTCTACTGACCATGATAAGGGTTGAAAGAGGCAGTATATCATATATAAAGTGGTCAGAACAGTGTCTAGAATACAGATATTGCTCAATAAGTGTTATTACTTGTGATTATTTTCAATGTAAAGAAAAACATTAAGGCTTCCACTAACTGTTCCCTGTGTCCCTCCCAGCTTCCCCTCTGTGCACTTAATCTTCCTCGTTTCTATGAAGAATAGTTCCACTTCCTTCTGATCTTACAAGACCATCAATGCTACTCTTTCTCTTTAGTTTGTGTGTTTTTCATTCAGTATAGACTTGGTAGAGTCTCTGACTCTTACTCCAGAAGGCTGACAAGCAGCATTACGGCGAATAGATTAAGGATTATGTGGACACCTCAAGCCAATCATCTTTGAAACTGTTAGGCAGAGTCTTGAAGGCCAAATGTGGTTGTTGAAAGTCGTAATTTCTTTTATAGACAACTCTTGGAGGGAGAAATAGGATGGCCAGATATTTACTTATTTGGAAGTTGATGTCAACATGGGGTGACTATGTAAACAAAATATTCTAATTTTAGAATCATAGTAGTAATCTTAATTAAGAAAATTAGAGTTGTGTCTCTGATATTTATAATCTAAAAATGATTATATAGCCCATTCAGTGTATAGCCCATTGAACTTAAGAAAGTGTGGCTTAAAGAAGTATAATGTCCCTCAAATTTTGTCACTTTGAAATTCTAACTCTGTAATAAAATGTTGTTAAAGTGTAATTGCTTAGCTTCTATAAAGCAAATTGCCCTTTTTTAAAAAATAAATCTTTATTTATTTATTATGTCTACAGTGTTCTGCTCTTTTTTAAAAGGCAAAATGAAAGAGAGAGACAATGTGGGTATTATCATTTTTTGTTTTATAAAATGATTATTATATTTTTAAAACTAACGTTTGGTGAAATAAGCATGAATGGGATATTGATTGAACCCTGAAGAAAATATTGGAAGCAAAAGAAAGTTTTCAAAAGAAAAAAAATTTTTAAGGAAAAAGAAAAAGTGAAGTAGAATTTGTAAAGAGGAGGAAGGAGCATGGTTAGTCCTGGGGTCATGTGACATGGGTTCAGACTGTTATTCGGTAAATAAACTGTTTCACATGGAGGTTTTTTGGTTTTTTTTATTCATAAATAAGATTTTCTAAGTAACCCAGATAGCTGGCCTTGAATTAGAGCTCTTCCTGTCTCAGCCTCCCTAGTACTGGTATTACAGGCATGGACTTCGTGCAAGTTTTTAACGACCTCTTAATGGTATTTTAAGTGTGCTGTTATTTCAGGAATATATTCTCACAAAAACTCAAATAAGGGAAATTCAGTTTTGATAGACCCAAACAAATGTTACAAAAGCAAATCTCTATATCTGTCGATGTATTTCCATGGTCTCTGGTTGTCCATCTTCAGTTGTGAGAGGACAATTTAAATCAGGACACCCAATGGTCTACAGGGTTTCAGAACTTACATTTTTAGTTGTTTAACCCAAAGATACTTCAAAATTTTAGCAGTTCCTGTCAAATTGCAAATCATATTCATACTTCAGTGACTGAGAACATCTACTTTGCACACCTTTGGTGCATTAGATGCATTGGCTATCACTTTGAAAATACAAGTGCTTGTTGAGTGAACTTCTTTTCTGGTGGTCAGCAATTACTTTGCATATATTTGCTTTGTTTAATATAAATTCTTTGTATTTGCTTTTTGCAAACTTACTATATAAATTTAATATTCTGTTTGTTGCTTTTATATATGTCAATTTTACTTCTGGTATCTATCATAGACAGAACTATTTCAAAAGAACATGTTTTAATTCAAAGAAACGAACACACAACCACTCGGGACTTATAAGATGGATGGAGATCTGCAAAAGATCAAGATGTGCTTCTATGTACTGAGTCCCATCTCTGTTCATGCCCCACCCCTTCTCCCACTAGGCTTAGATGTTTCCTTTCCTTCCCACCTAGTGTCTCTTACTAAAGTGACAGAAGTACATGTGCAAAGGGCTCCATCTGAGAAGTAGCCACCCTCCCACTCTCAGTGGTTCCAGGAATATGAGAACTTTTCCTAGGTGTTAGTTAGCAAGGCTATCTGGGAAGCTGTGGAAACTCTCCTAGGAATCTGAGTACGATTCCACAGCAAATCACAAATATCAACTTGGGTGGCATAAATGTTATGGTGGAAGAGACCACTGGGGTCTTCAGAGTGCTGACCGAGTTCTTCATCTGAAAGTCACCTACTCATATCATCAACCAAGTACAGACAGAACAAGTCAGCTATGACAAACCCATCCTTAATCAAATAAGAACTTGTTGGATCTCTTCCTTCATTTCTCCCATCTTCTTGCACCCTTTCCTGCCACCATACATCTGAAATTCCAGCTGCCAATAAGGCACACGATGAGAAGAAATAGGAGAACAAGTAGCAGTGAACCACAGCCTCTTCCTAAAGACCCGAGGGCATGCAACATAAAGCTGGAGAGGATGGAAAAGTTCTCACTAGGGAATGAAGTTCAGAGTGTTGCCTAAGCTCTTGGGCTGAAATGAGAATGTGTTTTCATTTCCTTTTCTTTACTTTTATTTCTTTATCTTTTGAGACGGAATCTCATTATATACCCAAGGCTACCCTCTAAATCACAATCTTCCTGCCTAGGCCCTCCAACTGCTGCGATCACAAGCAAGCCCCATTGTGCCTGGTAATGAATGACTCAGCAAGAATGTGGGACAGAGTGGTCCTGGGACCCATTGAGGCTTATGTTTAAGAACATTTTAGGATGTTCCTGAAAAATCAAAAATAATTATATTTTCTTTCAGCTCATGGCAAAAACAAATTGTCTATACTTTCTTTTATAATCTATCTTTCCACTTCTATTATATAATAGTGTATAAATTTTCTCTACTTTTTAAGGTTGCCAATTTATCTATCACATGAGATACCTTCCTACTCTAAGATTATATATATGCATCCTACGTTTTAAAACTAATATCCCATAATTTGGTTTCCTACCACGGCTTTTAGAAGCATCTGCCATTTGTTTCTTGTTGCTGTGTCTGGTCTCAGGAGCAGCCTTGCCCAAATTCACATTCTGTATACAGGGGTAGCTCACATGGAGGACTTAATCCTTTGACTGTTCTAGGCTTCCAGGCCAGACAGTTCTAAAGGTGCAGCCCATCCTCATTTAAGGCAGACCGAGTTCCCAGTTGAGAGCATAGCTCAACTCCACTCTTTGACACTGCCTGCTTTCTCTGCATGCCCCTCAGAGGGTGACCTCCAGGGTCACTTAAAAGGCAACCTATTTTTCTCTCAAAAAAAAAAAAAGGCACTTTGAGGGAGCTTCAAATTTGAAATGAACTTGAAATAGCTAACTAAATGTGTTTTCCTTCCAAGGACCAAATTAAAAATCTCACTACACTGTGCTGAGCAATGTGACTTTGTACTTCCATTAATTTTTTTAAAGAAGTTTTATTGGGGTGGGCGTACACGTGGCACATGCTTATGGAGGTCAGAGGACAGCCTTTAGGAGCTGGATTTTTCCTTCTGCCGTGTGGGATACTAGGAACTGAACTACTTCTTCAGATTTGACATCAGCTCTCTCTACTTGCTGAGTCATGCCTCACTGTTCCAGTACTTCCAGTTTTAAATATCACCTTCACTATATTGTGAGCTTCCCTTTGGACATAGGTTTGTTTTTGGCCTCTTTAGAATATCTGAATCTGCTATTTATATTTTTAAATTCTTAGTATATTTTTTATGTGCATGTGTGTTTCTCCCTGTGTGTCTGCAAGGTGCATGCAGTGCCCTCAGAGGCCAGAAGAGGACATCAGATTCTCTCAAACTGGAGTCAGAGATGGCTGCTAGCCATTGTATGGGTGCTGTGAACCAAATCCAGTTCCTCTGCAAGAGCAGCAAGTCCTCNCAAGGCTATCTGGGAAGCTGTGGAAACTCTCCTAGGAATCTGAGTACGATTCCACAGCAAATCACAAATATCAACTTGGGTGGCATAAATGTTATGGTGGAAGAGACCACTGGGGTCTTCAGAGTGCTGACCGAGTTCTTCATCTGAAAGTCACCTACTCATATCATCAACCAAGTACAGACAGAACAAGTCAGCTATGACAAACCCATCCTTAATCAAATAAGAACTTGTTGGATCTCTTCCTTCATTTCTCCCATCTTCTTGCACCCTTTCCTGCCACCATACATCTGAAATTCCAGCTGCCAATAAGGCACACGATGAGAAGAAATAGGAGAACAAGTAGCAGTGAACCACAGCCTCTTCCTAAAGACCCGAGGGCATGCAACATAAAGCTGGAGAGGATGGAAAAGTTCTCACTAGGGAATGAAGTTCAGAGTGTTGCCTAAGCTCTTGGGCTGAAATGAGAATGTGTTTTCATTTCCTTTTCTTTACTTTTATTTCTTTATCTTTTGAGACGGAATCTCATTATATACCCAAGGCTACCCTCTAAATCACAATCTTCCTGCCTAGGCCCTCCAACTGCTGCGATCACAAGCAAGCCCCATTGTGCCTGGTAATGAATGACTCAGCAAGAATGTGGGACAGAGTGGTCCTGGGACCCATTGAGGCTTATGTTTAAGAACATTTTAGGATGTTCCTGAAAAATCAAAAATAATTATATTTTCTTTCAGCTCATGGCAAAAACAAATTGTCTATACTTTCTTTTATAATCTATCTTTCCACTTCTATTATATAATAGTGTATAAATTTTCTCTACTTTTTAAGGTTGCCAATTTATCTATCACATGAGATACCTTCCTACTCTAAGATTATATATATGCATCCTACGTTTTAAAACTAATATCCCATAATTTGGTTTCCTACCACGGCTTTTAGAAGCATCTGCCATTTGTTTCTTGTTGCTGTGTCTGGTCTCAGGAGCAGCCTTGCCCAAATTCACATTCTGTATACAGGGGTAGCTCACATGGAGGACTTAATCCTTTGACTGTTCTAGGCTTCCAGGCCAGACAGTTCTAAAGGTGCAGCCCATCCTCATTTAAGGCAGACCGAGTTCCCAGTTGAGAGCATAGCTCAACTCCACTCTTTGACACTGCCTGCTTTCTCTGCATGCCCCTCAGAGGGTGACCTCCAGGGTCACTTAAAAGGCAACCTATTTTTCTCTCAAAAAAAAAAAAAGGCACTTTGAGGGAGCTTCAAATTTGAAATGAACTTGAAATAGCTAACTAAATGTGTTTTCCTTCCAAGGACCAAATTAAAAATCTCACTACACTGTGCTGAGCAATGTGACTTTGTACTTCCATTAATTTTTTTAAAAAAGTTTTATTGGGGTGGGCGTACACGTGGCACATGCTTATGGAGGTCAGAGGACAGCCTTTAGGAGCTGGATTTTTCCTTCTGCCGTGTGGGATACTAGGAACTGAACTACTTCTTCAGATTTGACATCAGCTCTCTCTACTTGCTGAGTCATGCCTCACTGTTCCAGTACTTCCAGTTTTAAATATCACCTTCACTATATTGTGAGCTTCCCTTTGGACATAGGTTTGTTTTTGGCCTCTTTAGAATATCTGAATCTGCTATTTATATTTTTAAATTCTTAGTATATTTTTTATGTGCATGTGTGTTTCTCCCTGTGTGTCTGCAAGGTGCATGCAGTGCCCTCAGAGGCCAGAAGAGGACATCAGATTCTCTCAAACTGGAGTCAGAGATGGCTGCTAGCCATTGTATGGGTGCTGTGAACCAAATCCAGTTCCTCTGCAAGAGCAGCAAGTCCTCCCAACCACTGAATGTTCTTTCCAACCCCTTCACAAAAGGTTTTGTAGATGGTAGACTTAAGATGAGTTCTGACACTCAGGCAGACAAGTTCCTCTATACTGTACTCTTTGTTCCGTTTGCTTATATTTCCTCTTACAGGTGAAATTTACTTTGTTTCTCAAGGACCCATGAAAACACAAAGTGGGTTTTACTTGCCATGTACTAGGTGTATAATGTATGAAGAATTAAAGGATTTAAAACAGATTTTTTTCTACATGTATATGATTTTTTAAAAATCCAGAATTAACAGAGAATTCATGAAAACAATGCACTCATTGCCCTTTCTTAGGCTTGTAGAGTCTTGTTGTTTCTGTCCCACCCGGTTCCCGTAGTCATTAAGTTCCAAAGAAATCACACAGAGGTCTATGTTATAAACTGATTGGCCCATTAGCTCAAGCTTCTTATTAACTCTTATATTATTAGCCCATTATTCTTGTCCATGTTAGCCACATGGCTCCATACCTTATTCGGTGATACAGTCACATCTTGCTTCTTCTCTGACTGGGTCACAACTGCAGACTGAACTTCCCTCTTCCCAGAATTCTCGCTTCCCTGCCTCTACTTCCTGCTTGGTCACCTGCCTATACTTCCTGCCTGGCTACTGGCCAATTAGCATTATTTAAAATATGTGACAGGGTACAGACCATTGTCCCACAGCAGAATCTTAGTTTTCTTCTTATATATATTAAACTTATTTCTTAATAGGTTTATTTCTAGAAGGTTTGATATAGTCATTTCTGTTATTGATGGCTAACCTGAGATTTGAAGGCTAATTTTGTAACTGATAATCATTAAAGAAAATGTATAGTTCTAACAAAACTTTGATTTATATATACACTTACATATTTTTCTAGTTATAAGACATTATTTGTGAATAGTGCCGACTTTTTGTTTTCCTTTCTAATTAACACAGCTAATTTCTTTCTTGTCTTATTCTATTGGCTATGCTCACCAACACAATGACTATGACAGAGCTTTTCTTGGCTTGTTCCTGACTTTAATAAAAATTCCTATGACATCTCATCAGTAAATGTGCTTTTTTTTTTCCAGGGTAAAGTTGGAAGATATAAAGTATTTATCTAAGACAATAACTTGAGGATGAGCCATCCCAAGTAGTCTGGAAAAAAATCAATAAAATTTTGAAATGAGCCAGAATTAAGAAAGAGGTGCTGAGTCTGTGCAGTTGGTTTCTAGCAAAAACCTGCTGGTCCAGAAGACACAAAGAAACTTCTCACTGACTGAAGACATAATAGAAGGTGGAGGGAAATTTAATTATATGGTATAAGGTCTTTTAGAAACAAAAAGTGATGTTGAAATTTTATAACTCAGAAGATATGTTAAAGGGACAGCCCCAGGCAGGAAGACCCTGTCAAATAAATATCTTTAAGGGCAAAACAAATTTTAAAGATTTGGAAGTCATAAGGTAAAGTAAAAGCAATTTGAAGTACAGCTCCAGGAAGTCTAAGACAGAATTAATAAGAACTCAAAATAGACAGAGGAACAGATGGAGTGAGGCAATAATTAAGCAATGGAAGACATTTACCCCAAGTGAAGAAAAGCAGATTCTTCATAGAGAAAAAAATGGAATGAGTTCCTGATGATGAGGTTTGGCATATATTGCTAAAATCTATGAATCTTAAGAAAAAATTGAGAGGCTGGAGCAAGGGCTCACTGATGATTAAGAGCACTCGCTGCTCTAGCAGAGGGCCTGGGTTCTGGTTTCAGGACCCACACAGTGGCTTACAACCTCTGTAACTCCAATTTCAGGCGTTCTAATGTCCTCTTATGATCTCCTCGAACACCAGACACACATGTGTTATACAGGAAAAACACATTTATTATTTCACACATGTGATGAAATAATAAATCAAAAAGACATTTAAAGAAACATGAGATTTGGGAAATAAAAATGTATATATCACCCAGAAAAAAAAAGAAAATATCCATATGACCACAATAGCTTCAAGGGTAACACAAGGCAGATTTCAGTGCTAATAGAAAGTGGAAGAGTTTAAGGTTGGAAACAATAATAACATTAAGCAAGTTTTCATAGTGAACTATTTGGTTCAAGAATTAAGATAAAACTATTATGAACTAATGATGATGGCAACTAAATATGTACAATGTAACAAACTGGAAGTTTAAGAAGAATCTAACAAAATTAGTTAGGATAAGTTACTTTAAAAAGCAATAAGAAATTGAACAATAAATGAATAATAGCAAAAATTATCTGATGAAATAAAAAAATAGTTATTAAGAAATAACATGAGTTATATTACATATATTGAGTTTTAAAAAATCATGTCTCCCGAAGTGAAAAATAGATCTTGTTAGTCATATCTTCCAATTATAATCAAAATAATAGTTTTAAATTATCAACCTAAAAATTGAGTATTTTGAGTCATGAAACATAGGCCTTTGTGTTTCTTAGGAAAATGAAAGTAGTAGCCTAGAGAAAGGGGAAAAAAATTAGCAATTGTCCATCTGATAGAGGCTTAACATCTAGAATATACAAATAACTAAAAAACTAAATGTCAAGAAAGCCAAATAACACAATTAAACATGGGGTATATAATGAAACAGAGAGTTCTCAAAGAATAAATACAAATGGCTGAAAAGAACACTTAGAAAATATTCAGCATCATTAGCCAACTGAGAAACACAAATTAAAACTACTTTGATATTCCATTTTACACCAGTCAGGATGGCCAAGAGTAATAAAAACAAAAGCGAGCTGACATCTGTGAGGCTGTGGGGGCAGGGGTGGGGGGTCTATTGCTGGTGGGAGTGTTAACTTGCATAGTGACTATGTAAATCAGTGTGGTGGTTCTTCGGGAATCTGGGGATGTATCTACCTCAGGACCCAGGTATAACACCTCTGGGGATATACCCCAAAGATACTTCTTCCTATCACAAGGGCACTTGCCTAACCATGTTCTTGCTGCTGTATTCATAATAGCTAGAAATTAGAAACAACCTAGATGCTCCTCAACAGAAGAATGGATAAAAAAATGTGGTACCATCATAGCAA
>JAQHUG010000009.1:1923618-1943471 GCA_028555095.1 Dicrostonyx torquatus | reverse complement strand
ACTACCTTGTTAGGATGTACTTCCACACTACCTTGTTAGGATGTACTTTCACACTATCTTTTTAGGAAGCAAATTGACCAGAACTGTATGTATTTAAATAGTTTTAGAAACAGTAGTAAACTTTCTTAGTCCTGTGAAATTAGGTGAGTTGGGGAAAGGTAAACGCTCCGTTCTCCCCTTCCATAAAGCAGATGTGCTGTGGACTTACACACTCAAGAGAACTTCGAAAAATGGTACCTATGAAACATAAAGAGAAGGAAGCCTGACAGGCTAGAGTGTGCCTGGAAGTATAATTGTAGTGGTTAAGTCTCAGCCAATTTAATGGCAATCACCAGAGCAAAGGCTATCCTCTGGAGTAGCCTGACATAGGCTATAAATGGCTATATAATCTTCTGGCTTGCATACACAGTTATTGTCTGGGTTACGCACTCCTAAGACTATAGCATCAACTCTGAAGCTAACATGTCCACTGATGTCCTAGGACTGGAGGCTGTCAGTCAAATTCAATTTCTGTAGCAGATTGGAGACTTAATGAAGATGGAGCTATGTATCTCCATGAAAGATCATGCAGGACTTTTAATTTTTTCCGAGACAGGGTTTCTTTATGAAGCCCTGGTTCTCCTGGAACTCGCTCTGTAGACAAGGCTGGCCTTGAACTCACAGAGATCTCCCTGCCACTACCTCCCAAGTGCTGGAATTAAATGTACACACAATCAAGAATGAAAGTGGAAGCTATGAGAAAGAGGAAGTACAAACAGGAAAAAATATACAGTGCTCTCTGATTTTCTTTCTCTTATTTAGAGGTTTAGCCACATATGCATGAGGAAAAAAGAACAAAAACAAAAAGATTTACTAGTCCATATGCCCTGGAAATAGACAGCTACACACAGGTTCATCTTTGCAAAATAATACAAACAATTTCAGAAAGTGATATTGAAAGAGTTGATATTATAAATTTTATTTGAAATCACATAGGTTCGTGTTTGTGTGTGTGTACAATGAGACATGGTTGTGAAATTTTAGGATGTTTTACTTTTCTTCCATGTAATTTGATGTGTCTCTTGCAACATTCCTTTAAAAATCAAGTATTATTTATATACTAGGGGGAAAAAAGCTAGTTAAGATGGGTTCATCCTAAGAAATAAATCCTCAGAACTCTGGTAGTCATGGTAACTTATATGCTATAATAAGAAAAGCTAGCTAGGACATCTCATTAAACAAAACAAATTGAAACTGAGGTGTCTGCTGAGATCCATTGCGTAGTCTGAGAAAATGGTACACATGGAAGCTACCAAAATGGACAAGTCACAATCCTTGAGTCTTAACACCAGCTGAAGGGTACCTTTTCAGCAAAATTGGTGGCTGCTCTTTGAAAAGTGCAAGATACTGAGCCAAGAGAGTGATGTCCACATGGTTTCGTTCTACTTCAAGGAGGAAAACTTTGCACAGAATTTGATGAGTTCCTGCTGACTTCATAGAAAATATAAAAATCGCAAATCTGTAGGATACTGAGGCTTTGACCTTCTAGGTCAAAGTATTTTTTATTTTTTGAAATTCTCAAAGGATGTCTTTCTATTAAGTCGTTAACATTCTCAGAAATATGTCTTTTTGGAACAATCAGGGCGTATGCAAAGACAACCGAAACATTTGTCTCAGCCCCTTTATGGTTTCCTAGTCAGTTGTTAGGAGGCTCTTTCATAGATTTGCTTTTTGTCATCTTGGATGAGAGAGAATTCTCCATGACTTAAGGAAGATTCTAGAGGCATAACAGGGGATTATTAGTCAGTGTATTCTCAGGCGATAGAAGGCATACCAGACTCTACGGACAGGAATTCTTAATATAAAAGAGTGCCCACCTATCTCTGAGGAGGTAACCTGCCAAAAACAATCCCTGAAGTAGGAGCCACAGGAAACAACTGCCACCAAATAGCTGAGCAACATTGGCAAGGGATTGGACTAATTAAAATAGAATAGATAGGAAAGGGACATTAATGGAGGGTCCCTAGCCAGCTGTGCTTAGAGAAGGCGCCTCCAGGTGCTGGGACCCAGAGCTCTTGAGGAGTTGACAATTGGTACTGGCATCACAGAGGCTAGAGGAGGCCTCAGAGGGTGCAAAAGTCTTGATGACTCATTAAGGTTAGCTCCAGGATTTAGAACGGGGCCAGAAAAGGTCTGTTCCTAGTAGGTGAAAGCAATACAGTGGACATACAGTTACTAAACAGACACATTCTGTGGACCTCTCCCATGATTCAGCAGCTTCTTTAGTTGCCTGGGTGATGTTAGGTGATTCTTCCAAGCAACACATAAAAACAATGTGGGTTTGTCCTGTGCCTTATTTAGCGATTACGTGATCCATTTCAGCTTATTCTGATTTGGAGCTCTTGAAGAGGCAGAGATTTTGTCTATTACCTGTGTATTTGATTACTATGAGAGGGGAACTTTGAGTACATAAATGAACAAAAATTATTTCAGAAGGTCCGAAGACACTTCAATTCAGTGTAATGATGACATTAGCTAGCCTGTTTGCACTGTCAATTTAATAGTCATTTAATTGTGATTTTTAAAGAGATAGAATATTTTTTAAATGAGTCCTTTAAGAAAAGTGGAGCAGAGAGGAAAGTCACCTGAATGCATCCGTTCTTTTGATATAAGGGTTGATTGAGCTATATTGATGCTTACTGAACTCTGTACTGAGTGGATAACCAAAAACTGCTTCACATACAAAGGGATTCCCTTCTATAGGGCAGCAGACAGAGGTGCAAGTGTTTCTCAGCCTAGCATTCACCTTTCTATTGCTTCACTGTGGTTATGTTCTATAGTGTATCAGTTATATATGCAACGCAGTATAAATAAACATCATTAAGTAGGCTGCACTAATGTGAGTAAAGACTGCCCAGAAAAAATAATTTCTGTTTTCTAGGAATCCATAGCTACTTGCGGTTATCAGAGTCATAACAATATTTGGATAATAAAGAATAATTTTAAATCAATACATCAAATGCTTGAATAACAGAGCTCTGAAAATTTCCAGGCAGGCTCCTTGAGGTTGTAGTTATGAACTCTATTGCCACCTAGTGGTAGAAATCTTAAGAGACTCAAGAGGAAGAGCTAGCCTCTCCTCTGCTTAGGAGCACGCAGAGGTGTATGGGAAGGAACCAGGTACCATGGAGCTTGAGTCTCTCTTTGTTCTTAGTGTGCAGTGCACATCTGTGCTTCACAGTCAGCATGCTAACTCCCAGCTTCTTTAATTTATCTCTACAAAGAAGAATGAGGAAGAAAGTCAAGTCCATTGACTAGAGCACAGTTGACATCTGTCTCCATCTACTTTTGTTTGAAATGGGGGAGAGGGATCAATCAAAACATGTTCTACCTCAGAAATAAGTGCTGTCGACAAATTGAACAATTTCTAAAACTAAAAATCCATGAATCATAAAAATTGGAAACGTTGATAGTCTCACAAATTTCATGTTATCCTAGAGCAAGCAAGTGATGGTAATATGAAGTGTCCAAGCGTGAGCTCAGACTCAAATGGCTCTTTGTTTCAAATCGTCCAAATGTTTGACTTTGCGAAGTTTTTGTTATGTAGCCCAGGGCAGCCATAAACTTGCTATGTAACCCAAGCTATCCTTAAACATAAAGTTTTTATTCAGTTTCTTGAGTGCTGGGATTTGTGGAGGCCCAAAAAATGTGAGGCTATTTCCACTTTGTCTGAATGTCAGAGAGTTTTAGTTGTTCAGAGTTGTTGACAAGTGTGGCTACACATCCTGACCTAGGGTGTGGTTAGTTGATGTTTTTGACATTAAGATGGCCCACACAGGTAGATCCACTCCACCCTGATCAATGGTCAGGATATCCAAGCATTCTGCTCCTTCTTTTGAAATAGGAGGTTTGACTATGAGAGTGGCTGCCTTCAGGATACTTGGTCTAGGGTGGGTTCACTGCCTAAACCACAGTATGCCTTTCTCATGGATTAATGGCTTGATGGCTCAAAGTATTTGAAACAAGTAACTGTTCTAGTTGCCCTTTGTGTCATGTTAAATCAGTCTTTTGTCTTCTTCCTTCTGCTGTTTTGGGGTATAAAAGTTTATGGAAAATTAAATGCAGGTGTATTTCAGTATTCATTGGAACTCCCAGTACTATCCTACGTTTTCTGTTTTATTATTTTCACTCATGTCTTCATTCTCTTTACTATTTTTCTATGCCCCTACCCTGGTAAGTAAGTGGTATTTTTGTTAAGCATGGTTCCTGACAGAGATTACACGGTCTCACTATGACCACGCCTACTTCTAGTTCTTTTTTTTCCTTCCTTTCTCTTATTCCCCCTCCTTTCTTCTCCCACTCCCCTTTTATCTTTGTCTTTGACAGGGTTATAATGCTATTTACATTAAATTTTTTCTCCTCAATTTTTCATTTTTTTCTCTTCTCAAACTACCTATTTCAGCTGTTAATATTGTGTGTGTATATATATATGTATTTGAAACAAGTATATATACTTGTTTATATATATACTCAAGACAGGGTTTCTTTGTGTAGTCCCGACTCTCTAAAACTCATTTTATAGACTAGGCTGGTCTCAAACTCAGAGATCCACCTGCTTATGCCTCTTGAGTGCAAGGATTAAAGGAATCTGCCACCTCGATTGACCACTATACATATACTTTAAAGATTTATTTATTGATTGGTTTATGTGTGTGTGCATGCACACACATGTATACACATGTATGGGGGTGTGTGCACATGCATGTGTGTGCGTACATACCTATGCATAGGCAGATACCAAAAGAGAACGTCAGGTCTTTGTAGCTAACATTATAGGTGTTTAACATATTCAGGACTTGTTATACGGGTGTGCAATCTGAACTCCAGTTCTCATGGTTGGGAAACAAGCACTCCTCAGGGTGAAACCATCTACCCAGCCTCTTTTAATTGTTTTTGTCCTGAACCTAGCTTCTTCCTTCAGAGATTAAATCTTTCTTTTGAAACAATTACTTGGCTTCTGTCAGTGCTGGTCCTCTTATTAACTACATAAAAATCCTTTTATTCTACATTTTAAATCAAGAAGAGATTACATTTAAAAATAACACACAGTGGAGCCACAGTGTTTTCATAATGCCAACCTGTGAAGAGATGTTAGAAAAGGGTGTAGGAAGGTCAAAAGACCCAGCTACTGGCTTGAAATGGCCTCCCTCTGCCAAAGCAGGACGCTTTGAGTAATTAGGTAAGTAATAGCAGAATTGGATTCTGGCCCAGAAAACAAGAGAAATATCCATGGGCTCAGGCTGAGAGAACAAAGAGTTGAAGAAATAAATCAATGAGAGAAGAATGGAAGCCCCACCTGGACAGAACTGTGGTTTAAAAATGCAAAAGGAAGAGGATAGAAAACCCTTCAGACAAGAAGCATAGTGATCCTCTCTAAGGGCAGGATCTGCTGATAGGGACTGAACTTGCTAGTCAGAGGTTTCAGAACCAAGATGTGTGCATGATCTTAAAGGGAATTACTCAAGACCTAGGACACAGGACAGCCAGTTATTTGATAGTACCAAAAGCTGGCAGACAAGGGAGCAAGAGCTGACATTCGTTGATCCGATGACTTATTTTACTTCTAGCCTCTTGATAGAATGGAGACCAGCATCGCATCACCTTTGTGGTGATCAACATGAAAGGTCTCTCATCAGCCTGAGTGCAGAGATAGTCTTTCTGCCAAGGTCATGAAAAATGAGAAAAGGCTTGAGCATTGGGAGTAGAACACAAAATCAATACCTGTTTAAAATTCTGATTAAAAATATTGCCCACCTCTTTGGAAAAAGGGTGAACTCCACCCTTTTCTTCGGGAATGACACTTTACAATGGTGCTGATATTGTAGGAGGCTATATTGGGAGAATACAATGGTGCTGGTGTGTAAGAGGCTGTAGTGGGAGAATGCAATGGTGCTGATATTGTAGGAGGCTGTAGGGGAGAATACAATGGTACTGATGTGTAAGAGGCTGTAGGGGAGAATACAATGGTGCTGATGTGTAAGAGGCTGTAGGGGAGAATACAATGGTGCTGATGTGTAGGAGAGAATACAATGGTGCTGATGTGTAGGAGGCTGTAGGGGAGAAAACAAGTGCTGATGTGTAGGAGTCTTTAGGGGAAAATACAATGGTGCTGATATGTAAGCGTCTGTAGGGGAAAATACAGTGGAAGCTACATTGGAGAACTAGAGGGTTAAGAACTTGTAAATGCAGACTGCTTGTTTGCTTCACAGCTGCCCAGATTTGAATAATATCACAGAACTATATCAATTATAGTACTGTTTTGTCCATTGGCTCAGACTTTTTATTAATTAACTCATATCTTTAAATTACCCCATTTTTATTATTTTAAATTTTATCACAAGGCTATGACCTATAGGTAGGTTCAGGTGAGTGTCCTTCCACAGCTACATGGCATCTCCTTGACTCTGCCTATTCTCTCTCTATATCTCCGTTCAGATTTTCCGCCTATCTTTATTCTTCTCTGCCTTAGGCTGAAGCAACTTCTTTATTTTTTTACAGCATACAGAAAGGAATTCCTTATCAAATACTCAAAAGTAGATGCGGAGAGATTAGAGGTCTCCATGGGGCAAGAAATTGAACCTTAGTTTTGGTTTTTTGATTTGTTTTGTTTTGTCCTATTTTATTTGTAATTCTGTTTGCCTCTGCCCCTTGTTCTTTGTATTGTTAGATCTCCTGCTTTCCATTACTATACTTAAAATAACTCTCTTGTTCTCCAGTAGGTAAGTGCTCCCCACTCCTCTTAGCATCCCTGGAGAGCAATTGTCCAATTGGGTACAGTGAGAACATGGCTTCTGAGTACTGTTTATATCTGCTACGAAAGGGTTAACACATAAATACCTATTCAGGAGATTTCATCTAGGGAAATTTTAACACTCAGGAAATGTTTGCCAGAGTTTTCAGGTACCTTTGATTATCAATATGAATAATAATAAAACAATAAATATTATTTACTTAGAGTATAAAACTATTTCAAGGTTTTCGTGAGCCTTGGCTTGGAATGCTCTCACAGTGAGGTCACCCCACATAGAGCACATATCCATCTACCCTGGAGAGTCTCAAATTCAAGAATCTGGGGATCTTAGTAACAATCCTCATTCCCAGAGAGGGCACCAAGGTACATCAGCAAGGTGAATCTCAGAACTAGGCCTTAAATGCCCATTGTTTCTGAAGGTAAGTAGATTGAATTAAAAAATAAACATGATTGCTCCTAAGGGGTGGAGGTTTTACTATAGATATAAGAGAGAGCACAGGCAGAGACAGAGGCATTTGGAAGAGTCCAGAGTGAGCATGACCACAGACTGAACCTGGCCATGTGTGGAGAAGGGAGAACCAGAGGCCAAGGAGTGAGCTAGGAGGCCAGAAGACCAAGAAAGCAAAAGGGCAGGAACACCAAATGGCTTGGGTTATATAGGGAAGAGCAGCTAGGGGAAGGGCAGTCTAGCCCCTGGCTTGAAGAGCCTAGGGAAGGGGGTGGGGTGCACCAGCCAGGATGGCCCTGTACCAGGGACTGGCAATGCTGAGAGAGACTAGCAGGCAGTCACTCTGATATGTTAATAGGCACCTCAGTTAGCAGCTCGTCCAGGGCTTGAGACCTGAGATAAACAACTTACTATTGGCCCTGGATTACATTCATCATCATCATCATCATCATCATCATCATCATCATCACTTACAATAAACAAAAGGAAATTGTTTGGCAACTGCTGTAAAGCAGCACAATGCTTACTTTGGTTTATTCATTTTGAAAATATCCACGAAAAGATTTATGACTGTTGTTAAAAAATAAACAATTTTCTGACTGAATTTTTTTAAAACAATGCCACCAAATTTATTAGTGAGGGAACTTAAACTTACCTACACTCAGCTCAGCTTTAATTGTTCTGCCATTTTCAGTTATGCCTAGATGCTGATGCTCTACAAGCCTACACTGTTACCATGTGAAGTCACGTGATCAATAACCAGTACCCATTGCAAATTCAGTGTCATTACCTCTCCCTAGCATTTTGAAGGTCTTCATCTTCCAACGTGTTCTGTCTTGATTGGGCCAAAATCCTACAGTTCATGTCACCTCAGAGTGATCATTAATCTTTCCACCCATTTGCTTCCTGCACTCAGTAGTTTGTGGTTTGGTGTTAAAACTCGGGTCCTCACACAAGCCAGGTAAGTGCTCTACATTCATTGGATCACAAGCCTCTTTTGGAAGTGTACAATCAGTGACATAATTTTATCTGCAGCATATGCAGCCATAAAAATTACCAGACAAGATCTGGCACGTTCAGAATGATTATAAAACTGACATCACCATTGTCTAATTCCAAATACTTTGTTTACTCCCCCACCACGTCAGAAATCCCATCCATTAAATGACAATCTTTAACTTTTCTCTCTTGGTCACAGAAACTTCTGATCTTTAGGTTATATAAATTTTCCTACAGTAGCTATTTCACAATAATGGAGCCCCACATTAATTGCTTCTTTCCATCCAGCCTAATGGTGTTATGGTTTATCATGGTGTATCATGCATTAGAACTTCAGTCTTCCAGGCTTGGATAGCTGTGAACGGTTAGCATGTAGAAACAATTCCACTACTGAATCAAGATCCAGAACATCCCTGACTCTTGCATGTGGCTCATGGATGTGTAAAATGGTACTGTGATTGGAAAAAGAGTTTGTAAGTTTCTTAAGAACTTAAGTATGCTTTCACCATGTGGCTCTGAAATCTCATTCAAATCAAAGACAAACATAACTGCACACAAAGTCCTGTATGCAAATACACACAGCAGCCCCAAACTGGATACGACAGTGTCACATTGGTACAGCTCACATTCACAGCAATGGAAAATGCTCAGTAGCAGAAAAAAAAATGCTGTTCTGTTAGGAGGTCACATACGATAACTTTATTATGAATATGGCGTCTGGAAAAACTATGTGGACTTGGAACAGATCTCTAGTTGCCAGGGTTAAGAATGGGATGGATTTGATTATGCCATAATAATTAAAAGTATAGTTCTTGGCTAAGGGCTAAACCAAGTTTCTTCGAAACATAGTGTTTATAACTTACAATGATCTGGTGTACAAATTTTCCTTTGATTGATATGGGAATCCAATATACATTAAGTAGATATGGTTAAGAACCTGGTGACCTTTGAGCTAGCTGTGTGGCTGAGACCACACCAGACCCTCCCCACAACTATTATTGTGAGCTTGCCAATCTATAGAACCCATCTTTATGGAAGATGTTGCATGCAGTCAATTTATAGAACCTAACTTTATAGAATGTCACATGAACTTTACACAAAGTTTTTATGTAGTCAAGTTTAAGCTTTCTTGTGCACAGGATTGAGTTAATTATCACCAGGATTTTTCTTTTACCAAATTGTGCTATGCTTAAATATGCTGAAAAATAAGCTACTCAGCCCAGAGTTTGAATCAACACTGGCTACTGCGTCTGGTTGAACTGATCTACCTGCTTGCCGCCCAAAGATTGTTTACTCTACTGGCCTTGGTACCCCAGCCCCACCCCCTGGAAGTCACCTTAAAATCTGAGTTTTGCTCTTTGCCTTCATCCGCTGATGATGAGCAGGTTTTCACTCAAGAATTTTATTACAAGGTTAACAGCCCAGCATGTTCTGTGTTGCTAGGCTGGGATGCTCAGAAAGGGTCATGGTCACTGAGACCACAACTCGGCAGAAACAACTGAATGGAAGAAAAATTTATTTCGGTTCACTGTTCAGACAGATTCCATTTCTCATGGTGAATGCTCAGCAGGTCAGCTCAATTCCTGGTAGCAGGAACATTGAGGTGGTGGCTGTTCACATGATGGTGGACTGACCAGGAAGGAGAGTGAGGTAAGATCCTCTCCTAGTGACCTGCTTTGCTAGGTAGGCCCCATTTCCTCAATGTTCCACAGCTTCCTAAAATAGAGCTAACAGTTGGGAAACACACATTCAAAGCGTGAGCCTTTGGGAAGCATTTTATATTCGAATCCATGCTAGTAGATGTGACAGCCTGTCTAGACAGAGAGAGGCCTATGGGAATAATAAAACTCATGTCTGTGTGTGTTTCCAAAGGTATTTTTAAGCAATATGGAATAAAAGGGGAAAAAAATCACATTTAGATGTAGCTGCATCGTTTGGCAAAGTGGGGTAAGGGTAAGATTGAAAAAATAGAAAAGAGAAAAATCTGTCAAGGATGTGAGCTCCATTATTCCTGAGTGCGTCTATGCTGCGACCATCACCTCAGACTCTAAGAATCTCTCTTCTTTAGCCTTCCATTATAGGCTCACATAGTGGTTCTCTGGGAGTCCCATGCTCAGTCTGAGACTTGGAATGCATGCTTGCGTTCTTTTATCCTGAGACGTCAGCTTCTTGGACTAAGAATATGTGTGCATATATCCCTGTTTCTCTAAAATAACCTTCATTAACACATATTTCAGTACCAAAATGGGGTCCTTTCTATTAATAAATGTGATCATATATTTCTTAAGAACTCAAAACTGGGTTATGTAAGAGATTTAGGGAGAAATGGAGATTTGGGCTAGAGAAGCCATATAATGCTGTAGTAGATATAGCAGGCCTTCTCAGGCTGTCAGCCCCCAAATCATAACACAGAGACTTATTATTTGTTATGAATGCTTGACCTTAATTTAGACTTGTCCCACTAGCTCTTATAACTTATTTAACCTGTTTCTCTACATCTATATTTTGCCTTGAACCTTTTACCTTTCTTTCACTCTGTACGTTCTACTTTCCTGCTTCTTCCATGTCTCTCTCTCTCTGGCCTCAGGAATCTCCCTCGTTCTTTCTTGGGTCTAGATTCCTCCTCCTACTTATTTCCTCTGCTCACCAGCAACATATCTTTACATCATTAAACAAATGCAGCATAAACAAAAGCAACACATATTTGCCTAGCTAAACAAATATTCTATAACAGGTAGAACTTAAGAGGCCATTCTTCTGGGATCTCAGAAAAGCTAAATTCTGACCCCATGACACAGATGGCAGGTATCTGGAGTTACAGAGTTTAATTGCCCTGATGAGTTAGTTTTCAGTTTAAGTAATCCCTCACTTCTGTGCCTCTATCCCTTCCATTTTAGAATTGGAATTTTTAACTCTGTACCATTGTAGTTTGGATGCATATAACATTACTTTTGGTTTCCTGGAAACTGACAGCTAAGAGTGTCTCTTAAGCCTCAGAAAACACTTTGGATTTAGACATTTGAACAATGTAGGAATCCTGAAGACTTTGGGAACTCTTGGAGACAGAATAAATGAATATTGCATTATGTGATGGCCATGAGCTTTTGGGGATTGTTGTAAATGGGGGAGAGGTGTGCAGGTTGTATATTCCCAGCGCCTAGCTCCCAAGCCCCTAGCCGCTCAGCTACTGGTTGCTTGCACCCGAAATAACCACATGAGGAGGGTATTCATTTAAACTCTGCCTGGCTTATTATCACTAGCCTTTTCCCGGCTAGCCCTCACCTCATAAACTAACCCATTATAAAAGTCTGTAAGTCACCACGCGGTGACGTACCAGAAAGGTCTAACCTGCATCCATCTGCAACGGTGGCTCGTGGCATCTGGCTCACTTCCTTCTCTCTTCCCAGAACTTCCGTTCTGTCTACTCCACCCACCTAAGGGCTGACCCATCTTATAAGCCAGGCAGCTCTTTATTCAACCAATAAGAGTAATACAAAATACAGGAGAACACTCCCACATCAGGGGACGAGGTTGGAGTATTACAGACTGAATAGGAAATGTCCTATATCAGCACATGTGTTGAGTAGTTGGCTCCTTACTGATGGTGGTATTTGGGAGGGTAGTAAAATGCTTAGGTAGTGGAAATAGAGGAAATGGTCATTGGTGGTCAGATATTTTGCAAGAACAACACAAAGACTTACTAATACATTAGGTTAGGCCTGCTAAAAATATGTTTGAATTAAAATATCTTCAAATTAGATTTAATTTCTTTGTAATCTGAGGGGCATATGTAGTAGGGCTCTGGGGAGTGACCTATTGCTTTGAAACTTTGACAAATTATTATTAACCAAATGCAATGTGTTTCCTTTTCTCATCTGGACATCTGGCTCCTTCAGCAACTTGAAGATGGCAATGAACATTCACGCCAAAGACTTGGATATGGGATTCTACCAGGCAGCTGGAGGGCAAGAGACACATCTGTGCAATGCACAGAATTAAGTTCTGTTGAACCAAACCCTTGAGAAAGCAGAACTATGCAAAACTCAAACAGTATGTTCCTCCTTTTCTTTTGTAAGCATGTTGGTTAAAAATACACTTACTTAGTGTGTGTGTGTGTGTGTGTGTGTGTGTTTGTGTGTGTGTTCCACATATGAAGATCAAAAGATCAAACGAGGGACAGCTTGTGGAAGTTGGTTCTCTCCTTCCCATTGTGGTGCTGAAATCAGGTCTTACGACAGTACAGCAATTGCTGTTCCCTGCCAAGCAATCTAATTAGTACTCTTTCTTTCTTTAACCAACTGATTCCATGTCTGGCTTCCTTCTAGCAATCCACGAAATATGTTTCCAGGAAGGCTTACCTGTGTGTGACACATTTGTACTGTCTCCCCACTCTTTCCCTCTTTTGGTGCCAGATTGTCACCTTCTTATCTCCAAAATCAATACTTTCAGTGCAGCCTTAGACTTTGTTTTCTAGAGAGTCTGGCCTCAAATAGCTCTCACCGGTTCTTCCATGTTATAGAGGAATATACTAGGGAAACTCCAAAGAAGCTGATGAAATCTAAAGTTGCCTGGATAGGAAATGGCCACAGCCGCCCCAGATCATAATTCTATGAGGTTTCTACCACTTAGTCCTGTATCTGATCCAAAAGAGCAGAAAAATGACACAATGCTAGTGAGCCAATATATTAAACTTGACCACTATTTCAGAAAGAATGTGAAAAAATAATGGTTAAACATGGAAAACAGCTAAGCACCACTAAAATGTTTTAGGGTACGGAAATAGAGGTCTTATATTAGGCAGGGCTCCAAAATTAAACACAAAGGTCTATCTGTACTGTTCTTAGCTAAAGAGTTCAAACTTGTCTCAGTCTTAACTTGGTCCCAAGTTTCCCCATGCCAAATATTCCATTATTAAAATTAAATTGGCAAAGCTTTTACAGAGTGAAGAAGCACTTGTCATGAATATAAAATGTGAATCCATCATATTCTTTTGGTTTAAAACTAAATGCTTTGTCTCCACATTTGCTAATTGTATATTTAAAGTATTTTAAATTAGATAATAGATTCACATAGAACACAAAGATACTCAATTTAAAACCCCAGTTGTATGCTACTCTTTCCTATTTGTCAAGCTTCCTAACATACTGTTTTGTTGTCTTTCTGGGAGGAAGGGGAACCATTGACTGCCTCAGATCTTCTCACTTTGTTTGCAAGGAGTATGCTGTCTTTGGAAAGACAGAGTAGCAAGTGTCTGCTCAAGAGCCTGCTGTCACCAGGACCTTGTAAATGGACTCACTGGCATATGTTCAGAGAAACAAGCATTGTCTTTAATTATTTTTATTGACAGGTGATATAAAAGTATACCTAAGGGTTCCTAAAAATTCTAGTAGGGAACTCCTATAGCTGATAAAAAACTTTCAGCAAAATTGCTGAACACAAGATTAACTAAAAATAAAAAAAAATTAGTAGCTCTCTCATATATTTAAATGATAGATAGAGTGAGAAAGAAATCAGGGAAAAACACCATTCAAATAAAATAAAATACCTTGGGGGTAACTCTCAGCAAAAAAGTGAAAGACTTGTATGAGCAAAACTGAAAGTCTTTGAAGAAAGAAATTGAAGGAGATATGAGGAGATGGATTCCATGCTTAAGGATCCATAGGATTAATAAAGAAAAAATGGAAATCCTACTAAAACTCATCTATAGATTCAACTACCCCTTCAAAATTTGTAACATGAGGGCTGGCTTGCTCATTGGGGTTTCTGTCTCGTCCGGTACCCCACAGCCAGCAAGCCCCAAAGAAAATCACACAGAGGTCTCCATAAGATTATAAACTAACTGGCCCATTAGTTCAGGCTTCTTACTAGCTCTTGTACCTTATATTAACCCATTGTTCTTATCTATGTTAGCCACATGGCTCAGTACCTTTCTTGTCACATATTGCCTCTTTGGTGGTCTGCACAGGAATGTCAAGGGAGCTTCCTGCTTCCCAGAATTCTCCTTCCCACCTCTACTTCCTCTCTGGTTTTTATGCCTATACTCCCTGCCTGGCCAATCAGTGTTTATTTAAAACATGATTGACAGAATACAGACAACTCTCCTGCACCAAAAATTTCAACACAATTCTTTACAGCCCTTGGAAGATCAATATAGCTGGAGGATTTATGTATCCCACCCAGTCCCAATAGCACTTTAAAAAAATAATTACTCAGAGACTTATTAATTATAATTGTTTGGCCAATGCCTTAGGCTTATTTATGGCTAGTTCTTACATTTAAATAAACCCATTTCTATTAATTTATGTATTGCCTCATGGCTTTGGCATAACTCATTTTCTACATGTCTTGTTTTCTTGGCAACACTGATATTATAGCTTAACTCCACATTCTCTCTCCCCAATCTCTGCTTGGATTCTTGCCTAGCTTGCTCATGCCCTGCCATAGGCCAAAGCAAATTTATTCATCAGCCAATAAGAACAACACATATTCACAGTGTACAGAGAGATATCCCACAGCATTTCCTCTTTTCTGTCTAATCAAAAAGGAAAGTTCTAACTTTAACATTGTAAAATTACATATAACAAAACAGGTATCAAAAATTACAGTTATAATATTTAGTCTATTAGTATTTGGCAAAATAAAAGAATATACTCTATCATCTAATCCTATCTTTGTAAGTCTAAAGTTTCATATATAATTTATCTTTTATTATAATTAAGGAAAACTACAATTATAAACATCTAGTCTTCAGCTCAATCAAAGCCATCAGAAAGATATAATATTAACTAAGTAAACAGGAAGTAAATTATAAGCAACTTCCAAAACTCTAGAAATGACAGAGACATCTAGCTGCCTGGATAGTCACCCAGAATTCTTCTGTGACACGGAGACATCTATCTTCAGCCTACAGGCCTGGGGTATCTGGCAGACTTTTCAAAGAAGCAGGAAATTTGAAAGACTGTTCTGTCTATTTTCACAAAGTTCATGAGTTCCTTTCTTCTATATCCTGCAAAATGTCTTTTGGCAAGTTCAGCAGTCATTTTCCTGTGGGTCCTGTGTGCCCAGTTTATACAGCATATTGTTAAGCTTTCCAGGCAAGAGCAACTTCTTGCCCAAATGGCACATTGAAAACAAACTCCATAAGAAGTTTCACCAATGCCCATAATTTTCGTAATTGCTGCTACCAGAAGCAGACATGTCTTACTGTCAAGAAAAGTTAAGTTCTTAAAACATTTTACATGGCATATTCTGTAGGTCTCTGAAGTGTTGTTTGAAGATTACCTACCCATTTGAAATATATCTCTGCATATCTAGAAAACTTAACTAACATGATTGTTGGAGGGGGGTGAACTACTTGTTTTGTTTCCAGCCACCTGGCTATCTTAGACCCAAAATAATCACACAGAAACTATATTAATTAAATAACTGCTTGGCCCATTAGCTCTAGCTTCTTATTGGCTAACTCTTACATATTAATTAAACCCATTTCTATTAATCTGTATATCACCATGAGGTTGTGGCCTACCAGCAAAGTTTTAGCACATCTATCTCTGGTGGCAGCTCCATGGAATCTCTCTGACTCCAGCCTTTTTTCTCCCAGCATTCAACCTAGCTTTCCTTGTGTACCTAAGTTCTACCTTGCTATTGGTCCAAAGCAGTTTCTTTATTAATGGTAATTACAGCACACAGAGAGGACTGCCACATCACATGACTATAAGTTTGACTATTATAGAGAAATATTAATTTGTATTTTTTACTATACATTACATTTTTAAATGAGCTGTATAAACATAATACCTTAAACAAGAGTAGAAACATACAAAGTATAACAAAATGGACCTTAAATTTGTGTCACTATGCAAGAATCCTTAAAAAAGAATAGATACATATATAGTGTAACAAAATTAACTTCAATTTTTCTCACTATACCAAAAATTCATGTCAATGCAAAATATCTGAGATTAACAGTTATCTTTCTATTCCATAATCCTATATTTCCCTAAATACAACAAACATTCATAACCTAGCAAATAACTAAAGGCCATCCAAACCCCTCCCCACCAACTCTTGGGAATGTGGATGCTGTTTTCTCCAAACTACTTGCTACTATCTGTGGATAAAGTATTTTTAGGGTCCCTGATAAAATTTTGAGATAATGACCAAGTCATAGGAGGAACAGTGGTAACTTTTGTTGACAGATATCACCTGTCAAGTTTTAGAAATTCTCCCTTGATCACAGCTGGTTCCATCTTATGGAACAAAGCCATAACCTCTTATTTCCTGTGGAAATTAAATTAACCCATTTATATTAATCTATATACTACCATATGGTCAAGGCATTACCTCATTTTCTACATGTCTTCTTCTCTTGGCAGCTGCTGATGTCTTCTCTTGACTGGGCCTTCTTTCTCCCTGAATCTCTGCTATATTCTGCTCAGCCATAGGCTAAATTGGGTTTATTCATCAACCAATAAGAGTGACACATATTTATAATATACAGAAAGACATCCCACAGTAGAATAATAATCAACTTCAGATGAAAAACAAAAATCCAGGATAACTTAAAAAAAAACCAACCTGAACAATAAAAACAACTTCTGATGTTATCCCCATCCCAAATTCAAGTAGTACTACATACAGAGTTCTAATAGTAAAAACTTTGTGATACTGGCAGTAAAACAGACTCACTGATTGATGGAATAGAATTGAAGACCTAGACATAAATTCACACACATAAGGAAATCTGAGTTTTGATAAAGAATCCAGAAATACACACTGAAAAAAGGAAAGAATTTTCAACAAGTGGTGCTGGTCAAACTGGATTTCTGCATGTAGAAGCTTGTAAATAGACCCATATTTATCACCCTGTACTAAACTCAAGTCCTAGTGAATTAAATACCTCAACATAAGACCAGATACACTGAACCTGACAGAATAGAAAGTAGGGAATAGCCTTAAACACATTGGCACAGTAGACAACTTTATGAACAGAACAATGGTAGTACAGGCACTAAGATAAACAATAAATGGGACCTCATGAAACTGAGAAGCTTCTGCTGGCAAAAGACACCATCTTTCAAACAAAGAAGCAGCCTACAGAATGATAAAATATTTTACCAACTCTATATCCGGCCATAATGGAAATGCAAATCAAAACTACTTTGAGATTTTATCTTATACTTGTTAGAATGGCTAAGAACAATAACACAAATAACAATAGCTCATGCTAATTAGGATGTGGCACAAGGGTAACACCTCCATTGCTGGTGGGAGTGAAAACTTGTTGGATGGAGCTGCTTGTTTGTCCCAGCCACCCAGAACTTAAATAATCACACAGAAACCATATCATTTAAATCACTGCTTGGCCCATTAGCTCTAACTTCTTATTAACTAACTCTTACATATTAACTTAACCCATTTCTATTACTCTGTGTATTGCCACATAACTGTGGCTTACCAGAAAAAGTTCCTTCTGGCTCCAGCAGGGCTAAATGGCTTCTCTCTGACTCTGCCTTCTTTCTCCTAGCATTCAGTTTAGTTTTCCCCACCTAGCTCTGTTCTACCCTATCAGGCCAAGCCAATTTCTTTATTCTTTAACCAATAAAAGCTACACATAGACAAAAGAACCTCTCACACCAAAAACTTGTATATCCACTATGGAAATCATCATGGTAATTCTTTGGATAACTTGAAATCTATCTCCCTCAAGAACCAGCTATACCACTTCTGGGCTTATATCCAAAGGACACTCTATCCTACCACAAAGACACTTGCTCAAGTATGTTCATTGTGGCTTTATTCATAATAGCTAGAAACTGGAAACAACCTAGATGTCCCTCAACTGAAGAGCAGATAAAGAAAATGTGGTACAGCTGGGTGGTGGTGGTGCACGCCTTTAATCCCAGCACTCGGGAGGCAGAGGCAGGCGGATCTTGTAAGTTCGAGACCAGCCTGGTCTACAAGAGCTAGTTCCAGTGCAGGCTTCAAAGCCACAGAGAAACCCTGTCTCGAAAAACCAAAAAAAAAATGTGGTACATTTACATAACTGAGTATTAGTCTATGTTAAAGAAACAAAAAACATAAACCCAACCAGTCAAACATGACATCATTAAATTTGCAGGCAAATGGAAGCAACTAGAAAAACTTATCCTGAAAGAAGCAATCCAGCCCCAGAAAGACAAATATTATATCTATTCGCTTAATCTTTACTTATGAGTCAATATTAATTATTAATTAAATGATAATCAAGCACAATCTACAGAAAAGTTAGGCATAAAAGAGAGTTCTAGGGGGGAATACAAGGACCTCTAAGAGAAAAGGAAATATAAAATAAGTTTTGTGGGTGGACTGAGGTGGAGGTGATGGGGGCAGGAAGGTCAGATGGTGGGGAAAGGGATGAAGGGAGAGAGTGCAGGAAGAGACAGCTGGGATTGGGGGAGCATTGTGGGTGGTGGTGTAGAAACTTTGTTCTGTGAAAACTTTCTGGAATCTATGAAGGAAACACTAGTGAGAACTCATAGTAATAGAAGATACAGGGTCTGAACTGGCCATTTTTTGCAGCCAAACAAGGCTTTCAGTGGTCAGACTGGGTTGGATTTAGTTGGGTTTCTGGCCAAGGGATTCCTGTGGAGTTCTCTAAACAACTCAGGATGATGCCAGGAGAGAAGGTCACTCTGATAACACTGACAGTGTGGCCCCATTGCTGAGGATAACATCCATACAGCTCATTGAATGTAGAGAGATCTAGTGGATGATTGCATGGAGTCTTCACCCCTTTGTTCTAGTCTCTTTGGCATGAGAAGGTACTCTCCAGGCTACAGAAAGAGAAAGCTAGAAAACAAACCAGGCACAAAACCCTTGAAATAGAATCTGTCATGTCTGCAAGATGTGCAGAGGCAATGGTTGTGCAGAACTTGTGGGAGTAGCCAACCAATGTTTGGTTTAACTTGAGGCCCATGCCACAAAGTGGAGCCCATGCCCTACACTGCCTGGATGACCAAGAACCAGAGACAGAATAACCCAGAGACCTAGAGTAGAAGCAAACAGGACTGGTAAAAGAAGAAAAAAAATCAATGAAAAGATTCTTAGTGATATTCTGCAATACTCATAAGATGGTGCCTTGTCCAGCAGTGTTGTAAATAGGGTAGAGGTGTGGGTTATGTTCCCAGCACCCAGTTCCCAGCCTCCAGCTGCTGGCCCGCTCAGCCGCTGGTTACTTGCTTATGCCCGAAATAACCACATGAGAACGGTATTCATTTAAACTCTGCCTGACCCAATATCTCTAGCCTTTTCTTGGCTAGCCCTCACATCATAAACTAACCCATTATAAAAGTCTGTGTGTCACCATGAGGTGGTGATCTTACCAGATGGTTCTAAGGTGCATCCATCTGCAGTGGAAGCCTCATGGTGACTGTCCCACTTCCTTCTCTCTTCCCAGAACTTCCATTCTGTCTACTCTGCCCACCTAAGGGCTGACCTATCTTACAAGCCAGACAGAGTCTTTATTTAACCAATCAAAGCACAGAAATAAAGACGGACCCTCCTACATTTCCCCTTTTTCTGTTTAAACAAAAAAGAAAGGCTTTCATTTTAACATAGTAAAATTACATATAACAA
>JAQHUG010000009.1:1893544-1906285 GCA_028555095.1 Dicrostonyx torquatus | reverse complement strand
TCCTTTATTAAAATAAGGAGTTAAAAGAATATCTAACAAAAGTATTATATTCATCTAATTTGATATGTAGACAATTTAAAACAAGCAGAACACGTAGGCAGTACTTATAAGTTTTACAAACTGCAAAGGCAGGCACATAAATAATTGTGATATAAGTAGAGTCAAAGACCTGTCCCAGATGGATGCAGAGCTTGGTGATCGGGAGAACCAGGTGGGGGTCTTCAGTGGTTCTAGTGACATTCCATATTCATTCAACTGTATGTTCTATGTGTGTAGAAATGCTTGTGTACAGTACAAAGGTCCTTCTGACCTTTTGGCTTTGTATTGATTGGTTGATAGTGTTCTGTCATCATGGGATATTCTATAGCATCTTTGGCTTCTGTACACCAGATATCAATAGCATTTCGTACTCCTAGATTCTTTCCAAAATATCCCTGACATTACCAAATGCTTTCCCCACCCTGGGAAAGATAAGTCACCTCCTTTTCAGTAGAGAACCCTTGGTCCCATAATTGTTTGATGAATGATTATTATTCTTATACAGTGTGAGCCTATAATCATCTTACATAGGTAATTAATGGTGTGTTCCTTCTCTCAGAAGGAGTTTCTGCCTTTTTTCCAAATCTCAGTTGTGATGTCACCTCTATTTCCTAGCTCCTTTATCCACCAAGAATCTTAAAAACACTTGTTCACAGAAGAGTACTTTTTAATCATCTAGTAAGCGATTTGGTGATTTCGATTTTCTTTTTAATTATGAAAGCTCGTCCTTAACTTAGACTTGTTCTCAACTAGCTCTGAAAACTTTAATTAACCTGTTTATGATCATCTACGTTCTGTCATGTGGCTCATTTCCTCTTCTTGGTATCGTATGCCCGACTTCTCCGTGGCTAGCTGGTGAATCCTGCCACCTGATTCTTCCCTGAGTTCTTACCTCTTCCCAGAAGTCCTGCCTATCATCTTATGTCTAGTCACTGATCATCCAGCTCTTCATTAAATCAATCAGAAGGTATCTTAGGTAGCTGAGCTTAAACAGAGATACATCTTCACAGTTTGATCAAATGTCCCGCAACACAAGTGACTTTCATATCTTGGAATTTTCTTGGCCTATGAATTCTTTGGTCATGTTCTAAATGGCACTTGACAAGAAATAAGTTTAGTGAGTATCGAAAGGCAGAGCTTTGAATCAAGTAGAGGATCATGTGTTCATACAGATGCATCATGTATACACCTCTAGCACATGTTTCATGAGTCAGGATAGGATTGCAGGTCCATACATATGTAGCATGGCTACACCTCTGTCACATGTTTCGTGAGTCAGGATAGGATGGAGTGAAATCCAGGAGACTATGGAGAGAGAGTAAAACCTTTCTTTCTGGGACCTAGTTTGCCTTCCCTGATGATAGTCAAGAGAGCTTGAACAGCACTAGGAAATCAAAAGTGCCCATGGAAACAATGCACATTTCCCCAAATACACTGCAAACGAGGAAGTTAAAAACCACAGATGACTCTGATCACTCAGGGCGAGAATGTTTGATACCTTGTGTTATAGCTTGTTAGCAATGCATACTCATGCCTAAATCTCAGTGACACACCTCATAATGCCACCTGACAATTTCTGGTAAAAGCAAAATATTCTATATAAGAAAAATAAGGAAACCAGCTAATGCCATTCTAGTTAACTTTTAAATATTACTTTTGAAAATTGTACTCATTAAACTATAACTTAGAAAGCCATAGGTGTGTATACATAGCAGATTAGAGACCTGACTCTCCCTTGAGAAATCAAACCTGCACTTCCATATGTGGTATTCTTTCCCTGAGCGCCCCTCTCTATTAACCTCTGTGCTTAAGACCAATTTAAAATAAAATGCCTTTCAGTGAACTCCGACGGCTCCATATTGGCTCATCCTGAAATTCTTTTCATGTTTGCTGAGAAGAGGTCTTAGAAAATGAACTCCTAAGTGAAAGACCTGAAAAATGGTCTTAACGCCAAGGAGCCCCCAGACTCAATAACCAGGCCATCAGATGCAAATGCATGAGGTGGTTTATTTCACGATTGCAATCGGGTGCAAAGCTTAGGGATAGCTAAGCACCCCGAGTATCCAGGCAAGCAAGCTTTTATAGCCAAAATCACAAGTTTTCCATGAATTATAATATCAGGTATGACAACAATCGGGATTGGTCCAGACATACAAGCCAGAGTTCAACCCAGAACAGAATTTGCATAGTTCAGCCCATCCCTGAGTATGTGACATCCAGCAGGCTATGTGACATCCTGTTGGCTACCTGACATGTGACATCCTGCCTGTCCCATTGTGACTCAGTTTACAGTTTGATAATCATTTGCTGCGACTGGTTCTGATAACCATCTGCCTAGAAGACTGCAACCAGTCCTGATAATCACTAACCCTCCTGCCCAGCGGGAGAGAAAGGAAGAACCTGCTGGTCAAACCTGTTTGTCACATTCTGCAGTTTTTATTATCTATCCTTCTAGGCAGAATTAGTTGGGTCCTTTCACTAAGGCTACAGCAGAAGATAGCTGAAGCCGGTCTCTGCCCTTGCCACTCTGACAATTTTTATGTGCCACTAGCATTTAGAGTGACCTCAGGGTAAACATATGGTTAAGTGGTTAGTATGCTGTTTATGACAAGTGTTTGCAATGAATTTGCACCAAAACAAACCAAAAACTAACTGAGTTTTTGGGTAACAGTACTTGTTCTGCAAGCCTGAGTACTTCAGTTCACATCCCTAGCACCCAGGGGAAACACCAGGCTGTAAATGCCTATGTGCCCAGTGTTATGGGTGCTGGGCAGTCTCATCAAAACCCAGAGCCTCCAATTCAGAGAGAGTCTTCGTCTCATGGCAGTAAGGTAGACAATGATAGATCAAAACATTGGAAGTGCTGCTCTGACCTCCACATGCGATCACAGTGGGCACACACATTCATACATGTAATTAACACACATACATGGATAAATTTTAGACATTTTACTAGCTAGTAATATGTTGATAGTTGAGATAGATATGATGTGAATGATTAAGTCATAAAAATTGACAAACTCGAGAAATCAGAACACCTCCCCCTCAGGAATGTGAGGTAAATACTTATCATTGGTGGTTAACCTAAATGGTGTGACATATACTCTATCCTACTAAATTTTAAAATGTAAAGTACTGCGCGTGTTGATCAGTATAACACAACTGGGAGGTATTAAGGGCACAGGGACTTGGTATCATAGCAGAGCCTTGCACAGGCCTGTGCAAAATTTATGCTCCATAAAATCTGTGGAATAAAAGCAGCAGCTAGTATCCTCTGCTATCCATTAATACCTGGTAGTTATTGGAGTGTATCAAACAATAGAACATGAGAAATGAGTCCTGGAATGGTCAGCAAGGGAGAAATAGCTTACTTACGTAGACTGTTGTTATTAAAATCTCTATCTTGTCTATGTGAAACCTACAGAGATTCCAGGAGGCAGCTCAGCCATTCAAACTGCCCTTCACTTGTAGGCTCTCAGATAGTGAACACTCCTCTTAGTCCCTGTAGTGGGCGAAGGGGACATTGGGGCATCCTACACATGTAACTGAGTACTTTAGTCTGACAGCAATACATTCACAGTCTTGATCATAAAACTTTGTATCTAGAACTATTTATTCTCGGTGGCTTTCCTGACTTTACAGGGATGCAAGAGCATAAGCCAAAGCAAATACTCCCTTGAACTGGCAGAAAGAGAATATATACGTTCAAATATGTGTATTCTCATATTTTCGTGTAAACTCATGAGATGTCCCCATAGCCCCATGATTACACACTGATCCAAGAACAAAAGCTCTTCAGTACCAGGTTCTGTTGTCGGACTTGGAGATCACACCCTGTACTCCAAGTCATGTCTGGCCCCCTGTCCTCAAAAGGACAATTGAAAGTCCCAAATCAAAAGTAGAAAGCAGAAAAAGGAGATTTATTTAAGGTGGCAATGTTGAGCAGAGGGACAGAGAGGTCCCATGAACAACTTAAGTCTGTCTTTGGAGTCCTGAAGTGAGATTCAAGTTTAGATAGAAGGCCAGGGATATACACTTCGAAGCAGTCCTGGTCAGGTGTCGATATCATTGTCTGGGCTTCAGGCTCATCCTGTAAGGTGGTTTGATGAGCTGTTAGCACTGTGAAACTTCCTGGAAGAGTTCAGGATGACAAAACAAGGACCCCTCCAGCTGGTGCTTCTCTCACCATGAGATTCCTGGGGGGAAATATCCCTCTCTTTGGTGGTTTAGTGTTTCAATAATCTTATAATCAGATTGAGAGACATAGAGGCCCTATAGAATGTCTTCCTTTCTGCCAGGCATGTTACAACACCAATCTGGTCAAACAGGGTCAACATGATTATGTTAAAAAAAAATGTTGTGCTACAATGTATTACAAATCTGAGTAGCTCAGGATCTCTTGAATGTATCAGTGTCTGTGCATACGGGATGTTCACCTTGAGGTCCAGGATCACTCACCAGGCTGAGTCTCATGGGAACTGGGGAAGGATGCAAGTCTTGAACACTCACAGGGCTGACCCTGAGGTTTAGTTCCCCGCAGGCAATTGTATAGAGGACTCAGTCCCTTATGGGATGTTGGCCTGAGGCCTCAAACCAGTGTTTTCCTAATTAGGGTATCAAAATGAGAAAGCAAGAGGAACAGTGAGCACCAGCAGGACGGGAGTTTTGTGGTCTTATGGGGGAAAATCTAACTCACTGCTTCTCTTGTATTTTTGTTAGAAGTGAGTCAGTGGAGCGGAAAAGAAGAGATTCTGATTATCAGGAGCTGGGTGACCTTTAGAGGCCTGCCAGAAACTGCCTCTGCCGAGTACTACTATAAGGCTGGAGTCCACAATGTAGGAGACCTTGGATGGTTCTTAGTAGGCTTCGGAGAAAAGAGGGGACAATAGGGTGAAAAGAAAGTGTCATTGTTGCATAGGACAGAGGTATGGTCGAGATATGGTTTTGAAATTAGCACCTCATTGGTCCAGGTCTGTCAGAGGTAGGGTGTGAGCTGTGTTAGGTCCTGGTGGCGGAATAGTGGTTATATGGAGAATGGAGACACAAGGAGACAAGATCCACAGTCTGCTTCAGGAATGGGACATAGCTTTCTGTTAATGGAGTATGGGAGTGGTGGACAGAAAGTTGCATTGTGAAGGCCACTGTGTGACATCTAAGTGATTTTGATTTTAGGAATGTTACAGTGTGCTGTTGCCTACAAATATTAGCCAGCTTTCCTGAATCACCATGTAAACTATATTCTCTCAGCTGCACAGCCACCTTCTGGAGCAGGTTTTACCAGCAGCTGGATTTGAACAGAAGCTAGTTTTAGGCCTAATTTTTGTGAGTAGGAAGTACTAGGCCTCAGATACCACCATGGGTGTGTTCCCCTTTCCTAGTCTGTGGCTAGTAGAGGCAAAACTCCTCCCACATGGCCTTGCTGAGTTGCTTCTGTCTTACTGTCATCTTCCTTTTCACTTGAAATTCAAGAGATATGCTTTTTTAAAAAACAATTTGGGCTAGAAATAAGAAATGTATTAGTAGTGAGTTTCTTTGGTACCTCTAATGCTTCTTTTTCATATCTCATTACTAACAGTTTTACACCCTCTGCCCCAAAATACTCCTATGCCACTTAATTCTAAGCATAATTTGTCTCTCTCTCTTTCTCTCATTCTGTGTGTGTGTGTGTGTGTGTGTGTGTGTGTGTGTGTGTGTGTGCGCGCGCGCGTTGTTTATGTGTTTCCTAGGAGGAAACTCAAGGCCTCCTGCCTGCTGCAGAAATGCTCTATGACATGACTACATCCTCACCCTCCTTTTAACTGTTCTGAAACATTATCTCAGTTGCCCAGGTTGTGTACTCCCACATAAGCATCTCAGGTAGCTGGGATTCCCCAGCCTGTGCCACCAGACCCAGCGCATCACTTTACTTCACGCCGTAAATATGTTGCTATCTATAGCAGGAATGACTTAAAAACACAGTTGCAACATCTTTATCGCACTCAGCACAGTAAACGGCAATTGTTATCAGGTACTATGAGAATCAATTGTACATTCTGTATTAAAAAGAAAATGATAGACTTCCTGTTTATGAATTTTTTTTTTTTTTTTGGCTTTTAGTTTTTCGAGACAGGGTTTCTCTGTAGCTTTGGAACCTGTCCTGTAACTAGCTCTTGAAGACCAGCCTGGCCTCAAACTCACAGAGATCCACCCTCTGCCTCTCGAGTGCTGGGGTAAAAGGCATGTGCTACCACCGACCGGCCTGACTATGAATCTTTAATAAGCACAGTAAAATGCTTTCTTCTGACACTGTAGGCTTGATGTGTGCACCATAACGTCTTATCCAGATATCTCTATATGCACAATTGATCTTTTCTATTTTACTGACTAGAGGCTGACCTTAAATACTTTTAAGTACTCTTGAGTTGCGTAGCCGTGTTTTAGCCTAGGAACGTAAACCACATTTTTCATGCAATACTAAGCACACTACTGAATCTTACAATTTTAGGTCTCTAAAGAGGGCCCTCTAATTGTAATAAGTCTTACATTTGCAGGGTATGATTCGCCTAGTGTGTATCTGTAGAGATACAAAAATCGTGTACCACTACTCTGTTTCTAGGTTTGGCAAAATTGTAGTTGGGAGAAAAGGACTGAGACAAATCTCATTGCATGTAGCAATACTCACGAACTGACTCATTTTGTTAGTACGCAGATTTTAAATGCCTCCAAAATTTAAAAAGGTTTGCTTTTTAAAAGACTGCATAATCTAGTTTTATCATTAATCTAGTTTTATCTCTTTGGGCGGTGCTGCCCCAGTGTGTGAGTTCAGAGGGCTCTTAAATTGTCCCTCTCTCCTGTCGCCACGGTCCGCTCCACACGTCTTGGACGTTTGTGTTACCGTGAAAAGGGGAATGGGTTTGTTTAGCCACCGGCCACGCTTCCCGTTAGAGAAACAGCCAGCGAACGGGGGTGCAACGGTCGCTTAAACAGCATTGGGTCTGTCTGGGTATTTTCAGCCAGACAGTCAGCAGGAAGAGCAGGTCGTTGCCTTGGCAAACAGCAGTCGGTTGTCTTGGCAACCGCCCTCCAGCAGCGGAAAAGGGAGGCGTGGCCATGATGGCTGGGCGTGGCCTTGCAGGCCGGGCAGATTAGAGGCTGCGGGCGGCGGCGCGGCAGGCGTGGCTGTGAGCGCGTCGCTGAGGCGGGTCGGGCTCTCAGACCTCTGGGAGGGCGCCTGCTGGGGTTGAGGTACCCGGTCCCTGCTCCCTGCCCTCTGTGAGCCGAGCGACCTCACGGGCGCCACCATGACAGGCAGCCTCTGTGTCCCGGTGCTCCTGACCGCTTGGCTCGCGGCGGCAGCGGCCGAGGGCCTCGAGCAGGCCGCGCTGCCGGCGGAGGAGAGCCGGGTGCAGCCCATGACCGCCTCCAACTGGACGCTGGTGATGGAAGGCGAGTGGATGCTGAAATTGTGAGTGTGCCCACCCACCCCGCACGTCGTTTCATCCTCGCGATGCCCGCCGTCCTCCCCGGGTCCGGCCCGGGGCTGCGATGCCCCTGCCGGCACCTGCGGTGGCGGGCTGCGGCCTTCGCAGTGAGCATGCGCACACTGCCCCTGGCCGTCAGGCTGCGGGTGAGGAAGATGAGCCAGCGTCCTTCCTCATCCCCTTTCATCATTGCTGTAGCCAAAAGTGTTTTAGAAACGGAGGAGGAGGCAGCTTATCCAAGGGAGGAGTCGGGAAGGGAGGAAGAGAACCATATGCTCTCAGTACCTATACTGGAAAAGCGCTCAGTGATAGCGTACACCTAGGTGGGTGTGTGTTGAAATAAGCCATTGCAGCATGGGAAGGAAGAGCAGTTTGGGTGAAATACCAGTTTCCCCTTTGAAGACCTTGAGATGTCATTGTGGAGAAAAAAAAACATAAACACGAGTGGCAGAGTTTTAAGTAAGATGTTTAATTCCTGATGCCATTATTTGTAGAGACACGGTCTTTGAGGCCGTGTCATAATTGGATTGCGCCAATGACATAAAGATAAGGCCATTAACAAATAGCACCCCTTTGAACAACAGGAAGTCGATGAGTGGCGGTGGGTGCTGTCTTGCTCAAAGGTTATGGGAAACTGTCAGGACAAGGGAAGGGATTTATGTTGATTGTAGCATAAAATTAACGCCAGGTAAGTGATCACTTGAGAGATGACGTTGACGAGGTACAGTCATCTGAATCGACTTTATAGACTCCGTGGGCATCAAAGGAAAATGAGAAATGCCTGGGAACATAATTTATGAGACCACATTGCTATAGCCCATGGTCTCAGATAATAAAGACGTACCACTACTGTTTGGTAGTTTTAGGTTGAGGATCTATATCCTTTTAAAATAGTATTTTTTATTTATTTTTATTTGTCCAAGGCCATATTTTGATTTCTTCAATTTAGATTGCAAGCAAATGAATATGGTGTGGATACCTTCCTGTGAGATCAGGGTAAAATATGTAAATTAAGAAACACAATGCGTATTTATTCCCTCAAACTGTGGAGACCTCAAAATGGAATGCTCTTGCTAAATCATCAAACCTGTGAAACTGTTAAGGCTATGGATATGAATAACCCACTTGGAAGGGAGTTAGGTCATATTCTTTTTGAGAGAAACTTTTTTTTTCTGTTTTAGATAGGGTCTCAGTATGTATTCCTGGCTGGACTGGAACTGGCTTTGTAGACCAGAAGTCATAGAGATCATTCTGCCACTGCCTCTGGCATGTTGGGGTTCAAGGTGTGAGCTTTATGTTAGCAATGTCAGGTTTGCAGTATTTAAGAACTTTGAGAAACTGCTTTTTGTCAGCCAATTATATAGAGCCAATAAAGGTCCTTATTTGGTTGTTTTTCTTGTTTTCAGTTTTCTGGTTAGAGCTGACTGTGTGCGTGTGTGTTTGCATGTGTGTGTGTGTGTGTGTGTGTGTGTGTGTGTGAAGTGTGAAGACAGTCACAGTAGAAAGGTCTCTTCATACCTAATACTGTTAGCTCCTTATGGTTCTTTTTTGAATCTTCTTTTTTGCTGTTTAAGGAAAAAAAAAACTAAGAACAATAAAACTGAGATAATTATAAGTCCCAGTAAGCTTCCAGTTCAGTGCTGGCTAGCAACTCCTGTTTGGCTCTTGTGGATGGTCCATGGTTTACTGTCTAAAGTTCCCCAACCTAGACAGTTATAATCAACTCCTGGGACCTGCCATGTGCCCAGCTGCGTGGTACTTATATATAGTTTTGAGACACTATCTCAAAAAAAAAAAATCCGAAAACTTCATATCAGGCAGTGGTAGCACAAGCCTTTAATCCCAGCACTCTGAAGGCAGAGGCAGGTGGATCTCTGAGTTCAAGGCCAGCCTGGTCTACAGTGTGAGTTCTAGGACAGGTTCTAAAGCTATACAGAGAAACCCCATCTTGAAAAACCAACCAACCAACCAATCAACCAAACAACCAAATAAACAAACAGAAAAACCAAAAACCCACCACCACCACCAAACCAAAAACCTTCAGAATAGATGGACAGAAAGTGAGGATGGAAAGGGAGGAACTTAAGCTATTACATCCAGTTTTTTTCTGGGTACCAGAATGGTTCGGAAGACATACTGTGGCCCCTATCATTTTTTTTTTAAATCTATTTTCCTGTGTTACTGAATGACATTCCTGATTATTCTTTGAAAAAGTTCAACACTTAAATATAAAATACATTCATATTCTATGAACCAGTGTAGACCTATTATAAATACATTTTGGAGTATTCTTTCAAGATAGCACCTCCCCCATGCATATAAGAGAGATGCCACACAAACAGGACCTGAGTTCATATCCCTGACACCCATGTAAAACCAGGGTACAACTGTACATGTCTATAATCCTGGCACTGGGTAGGTGGAGGTAGGAGAATCCCTGGTGCTTGTGGTCAACTGTCTAGTGAATAGGTGAGCTACAGGTTCAGTGAGAGACCCTGTCTCAAAAAATAGGTGGAGAGCAATTGAGGAAGATCCTCAATGTTGACCTTTGGCCTACATACACATTCACAGACATGCACATATATGTACAATCACATGAAAACATTGCACATACCTAATAACAGCCATACAGTACACATGTTTATATGGCTTTCCAAGTTAGTGCTTTATCAGATGGTTTGGTCTTACAACTGGAGATTATTAGGAGTCTGCAGGAAAAAAAATGCATTTAGTTCCTGTGAAAAAGTGTGATAGAAAGCTTCGTGACCGTATTGGTAAAATTTTGACATCATTTTAAGTGAGTTCTTCATATACTACCTTTCTTTGTAATTCTGCTTTTGTATCTCGAGTCATACAAATCTCTTATAGCACAATTCATGCATGGATTGGCATTAATCATTTGCTCTTAAACCCTAGTAGTGTTTGGCACTTTGAGACATGAGAAGCTATTACAAAATTTAATTAGTTATATTTTCTTTGCCTTTTAAGAAGTCAATATTTGTGGTCTTTGGAATTGAATTTATAATTTTAGAAGTTATTCTGTTTGATATATACCAGTTAAAATGAATTTGTGATAATTCACTATTTTTATTTTGAAATATTTTTACAAAGCTTCAAAATGACTCGATTACTTCTTACATTTCTTTAATGTCATGCATTTGTTGTGCATGCTTGCTTTCCTCTTGTTTATTTTCATATATTCTTTTACAATGCTTACTCCCCATTTCTGCCCTCTCACTATAAATGCTTGTTGTCTTTGAACACCTTCTGGTGTTCTCTTTTCTTTATTTCTGTTGGTTTATATTGCCTTTCATTTAATTACTTTTTTTTGGTGGTTTTTAACACTTGCTTTGCTTTTGGCATGTTATTTTTTAAGTCTTTTTTCATTATAATTTATATATATATATATGTATATATAAAATTTTTTTTTTTTTGGTTTTTCGAGACAGGGTTTCTCTGTGGCTTTGGAGCCTGCGCTGGAAGCAGGCTGGTCTCGAACTCAGAAAGATCCGCCTGCCTCTGTCTCCCGAGTGCTGGGATTAAAGGCGTGTGCCACCACTGCCGGCTTCCTTCCATATCTTGCAAAATCCTTCCTACTTCCCCCTACCCAACAACTTTACGTTCTCTCTCTCTCTCAAAAAAAAAAAAAGACTCAAACAAGAAAACAAGAAAACAAAAAGTTAAAATCAAAACTAACAAGAAAAAAAAACACCACCACTAACAAAAATAACTGAATAAAACAAAAACGGCCAAAACCCATGGAATCTGTTTTCTATGGGGCCTACCATGGAGTGTGGTTCATACACTCAGTGGCAGTTCACTGAAGAAAATGGATTTCCCTTTTCCCAGCAGGTATCGAGTGCAAGTGGCTTCTTAGGTAGGGTGAGACTTTCTATCTACTCCATGTTAGGATTTTGTCTAGTTTGAACCTGTGCAAGTCCTGTGCATTTTCTCAGAGCCTTTGTGAGTCCCTGTGTCAATCAGTCTGCTTCCAGTGGACACTGCTTTCTTTGAGTCATCTACCGCCTCTGGAAGTCCCCCACAGGACCTCCTAGTAGATCCTGAGCGTTGAGGGGAGGGATTTGATAAAGACATCCTATTTAGGGTGGAGTTTTCCAAGTCTCTTCCTGTGCATGTTGTCCAGCTGTGGGTCTCTGTTAATTACCACCTATTGCAAGAAGAAGCTTCTGTGCTGAGTTATGGAACAGTGCTTGTAATATATCATTAGGAGTCATTTTATTGCTGTGTTCTTTTAGCAGAGTAATAATAGTAGGTTTTCCCATTGGCCGTTGACCTATATAGTCCTAGATTCTTGGCCACTGTAGCAATGTCAGGAAAGGTTCTGTTGGATGCAATTAAAAAGTGGTTGGTTGCTTCTATAACATTTGTTACACTGTTGCACCAGTATCTTTTCCGCAGGTTGATGTAGGTCTCAGGGTTTGTGGTCAGGTATTATTGATGACAGTTCTCCAGTAGTAAGCAAAGTCCCTTCTGACATCATGAACAGTAGCCAGTGGGGTGAAGCTTCTAACTGGACACCAGCTCAATTTCTTTTTTATAATTTGATTTTATAAATAAGTGGTGTCTTCAGAAGCAGGCTGTGGAAGGTAACCAATAGCTTTGTTAATAGTCTGCGACGTTTGGGAGGGTCTCTGAGACCCCTTTGGCCTGTGACTCAGCAAGATGTTGCCCATTTCTGGCATTGGTGTTTTTTCTTTGTGGTATAAGACGTTTAGTTGGGACATTGTTTCCTCATTATATGGTGATTTCTTTAAAATTCTTTTCATGTATATTCCACAGCAGATTTCTGTATGGCTTTTCAAAAGACATTTGGTATTATCTGTCTCTCCCCATACATAGTTTCTCCTCTAGCCTGTCCTTCCATCCTCCTCCCTGATAATCCTCTTGTCCTAATACTGTTATCAAATATATTCATTCTCTATAGTGTTCTGCCGTGTCCTCCCCACATCCAAAGAAATGTCTAAGATGTCTAGACATCCATGTAGCATAATTTTGATCTGCTTACCTATAATATCTCCTGGTAAAATAAGTTCTGAGTAAAATTGACTTACTTTTGTAAAGGAGATTAATTCTTATAAAGCCTAACTTCTGACTTTATTCATGGACTGTTTATGTTTCAAAGCTGAGATTAGCTACTTATATGCATTTTATTTTTGTAGGACCTCAAAATGTTACTATTGTCTTTCCAGTGTTGTTGTTCTTTTATTTTTTTATTGTTAAA
>JAQHUG010000009.1:1874557-1887031 GCA_028555095.1 Dicrostonyx torquatus | reverse complement strand
CCGAACTGACAGGCTCTCTCCAGACTTGAAAGCCCAAGGCGCAACTCATGAGAGACCCCAGTGTTGTTCTTCTACCTGTAGAGATGATGTTGACTTGCTCATGCCAAACAATTTCCTCTAGTTTGATAGCTTGCTGTGTTTTATGATTTTAATGTTTAAGAGGTAATCACTAAATGGTTGTTTGTCATCTTTCAGGTTCAGGGGTGTGGATTTGGGAAAGTGAAGGTGAATGAGGTGCAGCCTTGATTTCAAGGGACCTGGCAGTCTGTTGTGCTCTGAAAGAGGTAGTGTGAGTAGCATTTGACTGTTTAGTAACTACTTACAAAATACTTCATCTTTTGTTAGACATTTATCAGTGGTCTTAAATAAGACACTTGTCATTTTGGACTAGGCAGCTCATTGGTATAAGGGGAATGCTTGATTGACTGTCTTTTGTTTAGGCTCTTCTCATCTGCATCCATTAAGGGATGGTTCTGTTCCTCAGGAGACTGGGATCCATTCATATTTTCATCTCTAATTTCTGCAGATGACAGGCCATGTTGCAGGCTCCTTTTCAGCCTTCTTAACATTTGAATAAATGTCCTACCTTCCCTACAGGAAGCCTCCATTTTACAATACCTTGTTTATTTAGCATGGCTCTGACCACAATTGCTAAGTATACATTTGACTATTTACCTTTGTATTAGATAGTTTGTTTTACTTTTCTACTGCACTGTAAACTTTATATAGGGGAACAAAAATTTTCTTCTTCCCTGATTAACTCTAGAGCTTTATTATCAGGTAGCAAGTGGTCAATGGTTTTAGACTAAATGAATGAATAAGTAATGCAACTTATTGCATATTGCATTTTATTAAGATTTTATTGAGCCTTTTGAAGAATATCATTAAAAGAATGGCTTGTGTCATCTCCCATTTGTTTATTGATTTTTTTTTTTTTTTTTTTGTGGCTTGCTTGATTCTGCTAGTCTCTGTTCTAGGTACAAGGGATGAAACAGTCATTGCCTGCAGGGAGCTCATTATGCCTGGAAGCAGCATTCTGTTCCCTCACTCAAGCAGGTGTTGAGGTTTTCATTCAACTGAAGTTTTTATTCTTTACATGTATGATTAAAATGTTAGACAATGGCCTTTGGCCTTGGTTCTCTTCCACAACTTTAAGGTAAGACTGGGCTGCTGAAGGCACTAAATAATTTTGAATTAGGATTGGGGAGAATAGAGCTGGAACTGACAAGCTTCTTCCCTGAGCAGCAGTCTCATAGTCTCTGAAGGTGCTACACCAGCTGCCAGGAGCAGTAGTCCTATCCAGCTGTAAAGCTAAGACTATAACAATGACAGCATGTTAAGATTACCCCAAGCATACAGTAGTTAACACTAATATCTTGGGAGTAACTAGCAGCTGTCTAATTAGACTTAAGGCCCTCTCTGCCTTGAGAGGGGATTTATGCCTACTACTGTCAACCTAGCCAATTAGCCACTTTCCTAAGCCAGTATGATTTCTAACCACATCCTAAACACTTATCCTTATGTCCACAGATAAGTGCAGCTCTCACCTCTTATCAAAGAGACTTCTTTTTACAGTAGTGGAGACCATTATAGAAATCCACAACTAGTCTTAATGCAGAGAGCAACAGACTGTGGGGTGCCTAACCCCAACTGATACATCTGTAACATAATCCCTATACCTGAGGCTCAGGGGTCATCACAGATAAGGAGGCAGGATTTTAAGAGCCAGAGGATCAGTACATCTGTTGTGACATAATGTCTTTTATATATAGTGAGGAAACCAACCACAGTTGTTTGGTGTAGTTAAGGTATTATTTGTTGACACTGTAAGTTCATTTTGTTGTAGAACAGTAAGCGTACTATATCTTTTTTCTCTTTTGTCACAGGTTCTGCTGAGTGTTTGTTAAAGTAAATCCTAAATAAATTGTCTATATCTGTTATCCAATGAATTTCTGTGACAACAAGAAAAACTCAGAAAAGGGAGTACTCCATAAAATACTAATGAAATTAGAATGAAGACAGAAAAAAATTGCCTATTTTTTTAGTGAATAAAAACATTTTTAGTAAAATTTCTGCTCTGGATATGGCCTAATTATTAGTATTTTTCCTAAAATAAGTACTTCTGACTAGTTTTCGATGACATCCCTATTTTTTAAATAATCTAAATTTTCAAAATGTCTCCCAATTTCATTATTTTAAATTTTCTGTTATTTGGCATACTTAATTGGTGCTTTTCTTGTGTTTTAAAGTAGCAGTTAATATTTATACAATGAGTTTCTAAAAGGACGTACAGCTGGGCACAGTACATGCCTGTAACCCTAGCATTCTGCCAGCCTTGAGGCAGGATGCCTGTTAATTCCAAGCCATCCTAGATTACAAGTTAGTTCAAGGCCATTGTGGGCTCTCTTGAACGTAATAGAAAGAGGCTGTATCTCAAAAACCAAGAGAGGGTAACTCAGTGACTGTGCGCATTGCCCTAGGCTTTATCATAAGCACCTAAAACAAACAAAGATAAAAACAAAACTTTAGCGTTTGACTAGTTTATCACTTTCCCCCTTGGTTTCTATTTTTAAAGGCATGATTTTGTGTAGGAACAATTTAGTGATATCAAGTCTTTTTAAATGTTTCATTTATTTCCTCAATATTTTGACTTTATTTTGTCTTAAACATTCAACTTAAGCAAACTTACTGAATTATGTCTAATTGATAGTGTCCTAAAATACTTTTTCAAAGTGACTTTTTCCAGTGACTTTTTCTCCTTTGAATATTCTGTTCCAGTTTTTGAAGATGATCATTTTATATTAGTGCTTTTATCTTTTAATTATCATTAAACCAAACAAAGTGTTTCTTCGCTTGCAGCTGTGTACTTTTGTGACATTATAAAAATGTTAATTTATCTTTAAATTATGTCATGTTATTATTTTCAAGTGGAATTCTACCATATGCTGTTTTGTTGTTGTTGTTTTCACATATTTTATATTAAGTACTGTCCTGGTTATTCCTATAAGATGGTGGTTCTCAATCTGTAGATTGCCACCCCTCTTTCAAACCTCTAGCTTCAAAAATATTTACATTATGATTCATAATATTAACAAAATTACAGTTATGAAGTGGTGAAGAAAATAATTTTACAGTTGGAGGTCATCACAGCATGAGGAACTGTATTAAAGGGTCACAGCATTAGAAAGATTGAAAACCACTGCTTTAAGACGTAAGGCTTATTTAATTGAAGTCCTTCTTTCAAATTTTATGTTGCTTTCTGCCTTAGTTTCCTCAGGTTGCTGTAACAGCATACAGGAGCATATAGGTATATAATACTGCATAGGAGGCTTGAAAGAACTGAAATTTATTCTTTCATAATTCTGGAGATTAAAGGCCTTTAGGGTTAAGGTGTAGCAGGGTTGGTCTTCTTTGGGTTATCTGTTGGACTGTTCCTTCTGTACTGTTCTTAATTTCTTGTGGCTGCTGGTGTGTGCTTGTGTGTTTCTTGTGTCTCTTTAGCTACAGCCCTTGCATCTGAGATTGTATGGCATTCTTTCTATTCTCTATGTCAGAGCTCCTTCATCCTCTCGTAAGAATTCTTACTAGATGTAGGCTCCATCTTAAATAAGATGATCTATCCCTAAGATCGTTAATTCAGTTATTTGTGTAAAGACCCTAGTCCAAATAAAGTCACATTTGCAGACACCAGACTAAAATTTGAATATACTGTTTTTGGAAAATTATTTAGTTCACACACTTTACAAGCAGATTCAACACTAAGAAAAAAAACTCAACCATTTGTGTGTTTTGCCTTGGTTTTCTTTAAGGCTGTGGAAGGTGTCTTCTCTTACTCTGCCAGACTCTACATATACCATCTCCCTGGTACATTGGAACATTTGTTGACCCGTTCTTGGCTGTTTGTTCCCTAAGGTCTTAGCATAGATGTTTCTTTCTCTGCAGGCCTATATGAGATGTCATTGCCTATTTCTAGTTGAAAAAAGTACTTGTAAAATGCAATTATGGCTTGAAGGCCCAGATATTTTTAACTTTTTCTTTAGAAAAAATGTAGGGTAGCTTTTCTCTTTTTGGAAAAGTTAAGAACTTTCACAGGTCTTTACAAACTTGGAGACATGCTAGGGGACCCAGTAGTGACAGGTCTCTGGTCTCTGCCTATTGCATTTGTAGCTTTGAGAGATCTAGAATTAGCTTGGCTAGTACTGGTACATCCTTGAAAGTTATTTTACTTTGAGTACTCAGAATGTACTTGCCTCAGAGATCACAGCTACCTTGAAAGAGATAAAACTTGGTTCATTTATAAAAATCACATGGAGGAAATGTTTTATATGTTAAGATAATTTTTGAAAAAAATATTCTCAATTTTTTGATAGAATTAATATTTGTATATAGAATCATAAGAAATAAATACACTCTTATTTTTATATGTCAGATGACTTTGGACAGCTTGCTTTTATTCTCTTCTTTTGTTAGGTATTTATTTTTGAATAGTCTATAAATTTTGTTTATAGATTTTACTCCATGTATTTTGTGTTGATTAGTTCTTCTGATTTTACAGTTATGCCCCCTGGTGTCCATCTTGCCAGCAGACTGATTCTGAATGGGAGACTTTTGCAAAGAATGGAGAAACACTTCAGATCAGTGTGGGAAAGGTGGATGTCATTCAAGAACCAGGTACTGTAATGTGATCTTTAGATGGGAAAGTTTAGCAACTGCTTTCTCAGAAATTTTCATGCTTGTAAAAAATTTGTCAAGTAGGATGTTGAATTTAACAGCTTGAAGCAACAGACCACATTTTAGCTTCTCTGTATCTATGTATGTGGGTGTTTGCCCATATACATATACATATATATATATTTGCTTATTTGTCATTTATTATTATTATTGTTTGTTGATACATTGACAGTAAGCTGTAAATATCATGATAGTTCAGGCCTCATTTTCGTTAGCATGTTAAATCTGGTTTTCCATTGTGTTTTCTATAGTTTTTTGAACCATAATCCAATCAGGGTTAATAATTTGGATTTTGTTGTTACATGTTTTTCATTTCTCTCAATCTGGAATTTCCCCCACCTTTTAATGATATCAATATGCTTCAGAGAATATACCATGGTTTACAGACATTTTCTTAAGACATCGTCTCCTGTTTCTTATAAAGTAGGAGTTTGCTGTAGAGATGTGATGTTGTTCAGGTACAGAAGAGAAGAGGTAGTGCTGTGACTTCATGCTGCATTGCATCAGAAGGCTCTTACTGTCACCATTTGATAGAATTAATATTTGTATATAGAATCATAAGGAAGCAAAAAATGCTAAATATATTAAAAATGAAGAAACAACACCTCCTTTTTCTTTAGTGAATAATCCGAGAGGTGATACTTTGGGGTGTTAAGCTTTGTGATATTCTTGCTTGGGTTTTAGAATGGTAAACTCCTGAGTCCCATGTGCCTGTGTTAGATATAATTGATAAACAGAAAGAATCACCTTTTCCCTCAATGTAAGATAGGAAACAATTTTCAATTCTGAAAATATAAACACATTAAATTCATATTTATAATTTAAAAATATCTATTATACATAAGAACAAAAGTTAGCTTTTGTGATAGAAATCTTTAAAATATAGGTGTTTCTGACTTTTTGTAGTATTTTTTTGTACTAGAATTCTTTTTCTAGCTACTTCATCTCTTTAGAAGAGAAACGAAGCACCCACAATTTGTTTTAACTTCTTAGTAGATTAAGTCAGTATAAACTTGTGTAAGATCCAGTAGGTGTAATCTATGATGGATTAATTAAAAATGCAGCTATTCTCTTCATATTTCAGTCCCTTGGTCTCTTCTTGTGAATTCAGTGTGATTTAAGTTACAAGATAGCCTAGCGATAGATCTGTAATTCTAATATTTAATATAATATGGGTTTCCATATAAAATATAGGCCCCCTACTGTTTTTCCATTGCATGTACATCAAGGATAAAGAAAAATGGGTCATGAAGTATTTTAAAAATACTCATTTTTGCCATATTTTATTTAAATGAAAACTGACTATACTTGGAGTATTTATCAAATAAGGAAAATAAATAAGTCTTCTATGTGGCATCTATAAGATTAGTGAAGAAGCCAGGCAGTGCACCCAGGAGGCAGATGCAGAAGCAGGCGAATCTCTGTGAGTTTGAGGCCAGCCTGGTCTACAAGATCCAGTTCCAGGTCAACTAGGGCTGTTAAAAGGAGAAACCCTGTCTTGAACTTCCCTCTCCTCCCCCCCCAAAAAAAAAAAAGTGAAGAAAAGATTGATGTTTTAGAATAGATTTTAAAGAAAAGATTCCTTTTTTTTTTTAGATTATTTTATGTGCATGAATGTTTTGACTGTGTGCATATCTGTGCACTATTTGTGTGCCTGGCATTTATCCATGACCATCAGAAAAGACATCTGATTATCTGAAATTGGAATTACAGATGTTTGTGAACCATGATGTGGGTACTAGAAATTGAATCTGGGCCCTCTGCAGGAGCAGCCTATGCTCTAAACCCCTGAGTCACCTCTATGAATCTCTCAAATTATAAAAACTTAGCTGCAATCAATAAATTAAAAATTGCAGAAGAGGGTTCCACGATCCTCTCAGCCCTTCCTTCCATGAGGGAAAACCAACAATCAAACATGCACAGCAGAGAGGGCGTTTCGCAAATAGGTGTAGCTGAACTCATGAACATGGTGGCAGTTTGGCTTGGAGAATAGTCTTGTATCACACTCTGGCTTTTCTTTTGCTTCTTTTATTTCCAGTCCCTCTCTCCCACAAGGGTCTGGGAGCCTTGAATGAGGTGACATAGATGTCTGACTATTCTCTCCAACTTCAACGAGGCACTGATCCCCTGTGCCCTCTCTCAATTCCTCCATCTTTGGAACATGGGTGTTGGCAAGTCATTGTGGGTATTCCTCCTATGAAAGCATGTGAGGAAAAGGACAAAAAAAATGAGAAATGGATACAGCATTCAGATACTGAGTGAGTAATAACCTGATTACAGACACTACAGAAATGTTGGGCAGTACATATTTATTTAACAAAGCAGTAGCAGCTGCTTCTCCATTAGTGCCTAGGACTTCACTGGCCACAGGTTTTTGTCTGAGTTTCAATTATCATATGTGAATTTCTCCCTGTAGATCAGGCCTTAAGTCCAATCAGAAAGTTTATTCTGTCCATAACTACTTGTGTCACTAGTTTAGTGTCTGGCATGTATTATTGCCTGACACTTCCGTCACGAAGCATGCAGGATCTACTGCTGAGAAAGACTACCTTAGCAGCACCTTCCAGCACTATAAAAACAATTTTGCAGGGAAGTCACATTTCCAATTCTAGTCTTATGTCTCCAAGTCCTCAATCCAAACTATGTGATGTCTTCAGCATTAGCGTCTTACCATCCAGTTCTGGAATGAAACCAACAGCAATAGCAATAGTTTTTTTTTTTTTTTTTGGTGTTAAGGAGCCTTGGAGGCCTGTATGGCTGCAGCTTTTCTGGCGATAACTCACCCTAGTATTAAGATTCCTAATTAATGCTGTTACAGTTTCTAGAGACTTGCTCTCCGTATTCTCATATTCCGCAGACCCTGTTTACCATGCAGGCATGCCACTCCATAGCACCTACAAGAAGTATGCCATCCTGGGATATCCCATCATGGATATCTCTTGCTCAGCTGACCTCAACCTTAGTGACTATCTCTGTACTCTTCATACTGCCTATGTCACTACTCCACCCCTAAAAGGCACACCAACCACATGCCACCTGGGGACAGAAAACTTTGTTAAAATAGCCCCTACAAATGCTCCACCTCCTGAGCAGTGTAGGTTCAGCTGCCCGTCTTACTCCCTTAGCAGGGACAATGGTGTTCTTCTCAAACTTAGCTTTGATTTGGTTATAGACTCCTAACTATGTCAGTGTGTCAAGAGAATTTTTACCCTAAGTGGGTCTAGAAAACTTCTACCTCTCCTTGCTTTCTAAGATCCCAATGACTAATCAAAGTTCGAGTCTATCAAAGTTTACCTTGGGGAACTAATTTAATATAAGGCCTGCTTACAGAGCAGTGGGTCAAGGGTTCCAGGCAGGAGTGTAGATGACGCTAAAGCAGCCACACTAGAAGGTCTACCCACAGCAAGGATGGTGACTCCCCATGGCTACGTAGATAGAGCCTATTTCCTTAGTCCTTTCCTGCCTGTATGCCCTTCCCTAAAGCACCATGCAATTAGGACAGAATTCTATACAACTGATTGGGTTGTATGATGTCCCACCCCTCATACTGTGAGGGAGCATGACTAGTCAGCAAGTCCAGACAGGATAATTATAAATATTATGTAAATATAGATTTATTTTATAGAAATGATAAAAACAGATTGTTCATGTTATTAAAAGCGAAGCTTCAGTGTATCAATTTTTAAGAGACCTAAGAGATTTAAAATTTGAACAGCTTGATTTGCATAGATAACTTGATTTTTTCCATATTCAGCAAGAGAGGTAGAAATAATAAGGGTTAAAAGGATGTGCATTATTATTCCATGCTATGTTCTTTTTCTCCACTTAGTACAAGGTACCCTGGTAAATATAATTGGCTTGCAAAGCACGTTTACAGGGCAGGGAGCTATTTTGCTGTCATTGTGAGTCAGGTTTGCTGCTTGTTGTTTTTTGTATAATGTCTCTCTGAGACCATGGTTGTAATCAGTTGAACTCTCTCCCTTTGTGAGAACACTGCCTGGGTTCTTCATCCAGTTATCTCCATTAACTGCCACAGTTCCTCACACAAAAGAGCGTCTTAGTAACTACTTGTTGAATGAAGGAGACTTTCCATATGGATAGCATGACATTTGACATGTACTTCTTGTTCAGTAAAGATGTGCTAAAATAAATATTATTCATGTACAACACTTGGAATTTTTAAAACTATATAAAATTGTATATATAACATATACATATTTATAGCAATTAGGATTTTAAATATTTTCAAAATATTCTTTAATGGAATGGAATAGTAAGGTGCCTTTATCTTATTACTTTATCTTATATTTTATGAGACAGGGCTTCCCTGTATCTTTGACTGGCATTAAATTTGGTGTATAGACTGAGTATTCCTCAAAATTCCAGTGCTGGGATTACCAGCATACCTTACTATGCCTGGCTTGTATTTTAAATTGTTTTTATTTTTAAATGTTCTTTTTACTTTTAAAAATGTATTCTTAGAGACTATCATATAATGATGTCATATCCACCCTTCATCATCCCTTGTAGTTCCTCCAGATACTCAAAATACCCTACTCTTAACCATATGTACCTATCTTTCTTTTTTCATTCCACTCTTTTTCTTTCTTTCTTCTTCTTCTTCTTCTTCTTCTTCTTTTTTTTTTACTTTTATTGATTCTTTGTGGATTTCACATCGGGCATCCCAAGCCTGCCAATCTCCCTGTCCCCCTATCTGCTTTCTGACCCTGCAACCTCACCCCAAAACGAAACAAAATTTTAAATTAGACCAAAAACAAAACAGAAACAAAAACAGAACAACAAAAAAGCAAAACAAAACCAGAAAACAAATAACTAAGAATAAAAAAAGAATGTTGTTGTGGAAACTGTAGTGTGGCTCAGTGAGTCACACAGTTCACCCTTTAGTCCTTTCTTCTATGTTTACTGCCATGAGCCATTGGTCTGGTTCTAGGCCTCTGTGTCTGCTGTGCCATTGTTAATGGATGCCTACTGGGACTCTTCTTAGCTATCCTGCCTCATGGGGATCCTGCAGTTTTAGATCTGTACATTCATCCCCTTCACCTGGTCCCACAGGTCATAGATTCACTAGATATTGGAGTGAGCCAACTCACAGCCCTGATTCTGGCCTGGGTGGTAGCTGGGCTGGTCAGCTGCCAGCTTCCCCTCATTGTCACCACCCGGGTGAGCTCTCCAAGACTGCCTTGGTCAGTCCACCCAGTGCAGCCTACAGCAAGAAGCAGGGCCAGTTCTCTCGCTCTCAGGCCCTCATACCCACCAGGGCCAGCTCCACTGTCTTGCCCAAACATGGTGCAGCCCACCCCCCTCTGTCTTGCTCTCATGCTTTCATTCCTTCAGGACTGGTTCACCTGTATCCCCCTCCAACTGTGTTAGCTCTAGTGTGCTGTCCTGGCAGGGTGCAGGGTCTGCTGTCTGTGCTGCAGCTGGTGAGGGACAAGGCTAGTTTTTCCACTCTCCTAACCTAGAGAGTGCTCTCTTGCCTGCCGCAGGTAGCATAGGGTGGCACAGAGAGGGCATCTTTTCCCTACCCATGCCACACAATGTAGATGAAGGAGAGTGTCAGTTCTGCTGTCCTCATGCCCTCAAGGGTGACTCACCTGCGTCCCCTACAACAGGGTCAGTTCTACTCTGATGTCCAGGTGACGTACGTGCCCATGGTGAGGGGTGGAACCATTTTTCCTAATTGTGTGGGGGGGGCAACACTCCTGCTGCAGTATCCAGTGAGGGGCGGGACTAGCTCAGACTTGGACTTCAAAAACTTGATTCCAACCCACCCCTTCACAACTCTCCTGTGGTAACACAGGCTATGGACGTTAAACAGACCCCAGCTGGAGCAGGACCACAGATCTAGACATTGCTCTCAGCAGCAGCTAGGACCCAGATGTCACCATCGCCCTGGAGCATCATGGCCCTTGGATACCCACCTGGCCTCAGGTGGCTCACCAGACCCTGGGCATTCTCATAATCCTTGTCAGTAATGGATGCCATGGACATCAACTCAGACACTGGCTGCTGTAGAGCCACAGCAGCAGCCATGGCCCAGACAACACCATAGGCACAGATGACAGTGCAAGCCACTCAGATCAGCATGGTCCGTGAGGGAGCACAGCCTCCAGACACCTTCACATGACCACAGGTTGTGGCCCAGGCCACATCCCTGTGGGCTCTAGTGGCAACATGGGCCATGAACATCAACACAGACCCTGGCTGTTGCAGGGCCATGGATGCAGACATGGTCCTAGGCCATAGCTTGGGATCAGATGTCCCCATGTCCCCAGGTAGTTGCACAGACCACTAAGTTCAGTAGGGTAACCCTCAGACATCAGTGTGGCCCCAGGTGGCTGCCCAGATCCCTGGCATTGGCTTGCCCTTCAGTGGCATCAGGAGCCATGGACATTAACTCAGACCTAGAATGCTGTAGAGCCACGGACCCCAGCATGGCCCTCAGCAGCAGCTCATACCAAGATGTCATCATGGCCCCACATGGCAGTGTAGTCCAGTAAGTTGGCATGACCCCGGACAGCAGGCTCTAGGTGGCAATCCGGACTACAGACTTCTGCACGCCCTTACTGGCAACAGGAGCCATCACCTCATGCTCCCTCAGCTGCTTCAGTGCCTCTGATCAAGATAAGTGGCTTTTAGACATAAAGCAAAGAAAAACCAGCTTACAGTTCATAACCCCAGAGAACATAGATAACAAAGAGAACCCTAGAGAGATACATAGATCTAAATAGGAAGGAGAAACAGATTAGATCTACGTAATATGGAAGCATGGGGATCACAGAACAGGATAGAAGGGGAAAGAAGAGGAAGAGAAGGGAGGGGAGAAAAATGCATAGTGCAGTAAAAACAATAAAAAAAAAGATTGCCTCTGGACAGTAGCCCAGGTCTGGAAATGACCCTGGACTCAGGTGACTAGCAAGCCAGTCACGTTAGCCTCTTCCTCACCACTCTTGCCTCTTCAGAACTGGCCTCTCTCTGCAACCCTTTCTGACTCCACCTCTCTCTCTTCCACCTCTATACCCTGTTCCTGCTCACCACAGTGGTGTCTAACTGCCTGGCACCATAGATACTGGGCAGCACTTGGTTGAGGCATGCTCCTGCCAGCCTCATGGCATGGTGCAGAGCTGTTGCTGTGTCACTGCCTGGGTCTAGACTAGCTGAGCAGTTCCTAATTGAGTCCTGCCCCTGCTAGCCACATGGCATGGCAGGCTCTTTCTTAGTATCTTACTAAGTCTACTTAATGCTGCCCATATGTGTAAGAGTGTGAGACCATCTACTGTAGTATGACCTACCAGCAGACAACACCCTGTAATGAAGTTTGTGTTGTTCATTTTAAGTTGGCAGTTGAGGTAGTTAGTTAATACCTATGATTTGTTGAGTCCTTCACTATATGTAGGAACTGTGTTATGTTCTTAATTTAATCTCAGAATTATAAACAAACATCAATATGCCCATTTTACAGATGAATCAGCTGAAACTCAAAAAGGCTAAAAATTACCTAAACCCATAAGCTAGTAGGGAAAGTTAGTATTAAACTTAGATCTTCACTGTGGGACAATGGTCTTGTACCCTGTAAAGATTTGTCACTTGTATTGGTTTAATAAAGTGCTGATTGAACAGTAGCCAAGCAGGTAGTATAGGCAGGGCGACAAGAATAGGAGAATTCTAGGGAGAAGAAAGGCTCAGTCTGTAGTCATCACCCAGATGCAGAGGAAGCAAGAT
>JAQHUG010000009.1:1849798-1871772 GCA_028555095.1 Dicrostonyx torquatus | reverse complement strand
GTACCTTTTCTCAGCTGGACAGCTCACATGTTGCCTCTCTGGTGGTCTATGCAGGAATGCCAGGGAAGCTTCCTGCTTCCCAAATTCTCCTGTTCTCACCTCTACTTCCTGTCTGGTTTTCCCACCTATACTCCCTGCCTGGCCAATCAGCATTTATTTAAAACATGATTGACAGAATACACCAGGGATTCTTGTGTTCTGGTGATGTTTTTGATTATCTGGTACTATGTTTCTAGCGATAGTTTTTGATAATATTTAGTAAGGTAAATAAGATTGAACTTTAATAACTCATTCCACATTTGGCTTTAATTTTGAATGATCATATTAGTAAGTAGTTTTATTTTGCATGTACAGATGTAAGGAATATCCTTAATATCATAGAAGCAATGTAATGTAATATTTCATCTATCACACGCACCTATGCTAGTGCCCAGGCAATATGGAGCTTATCCTAAAAGTGGCTCACCTCTGGCATTTCATTCTTCAAATAACTGAATACTGATTTTTATGCTAGATTTTATGTTCTAGGGGCCAGGTATTTATGACTTCATTAGACCGACTTGCTTTCTCCACTCCCTTTTTTAGATAATATAAAGTTAGTAAGACAAATTGCAAAACAAGCTAGACCGATCATTTGGATGGAGCTGGTCAAAACAACAGTCTATTTTCTTATACTAGCCTGGAAAATTTTGGGTCTTGGGGCCTACCTTGAAGAAGTGTTCGGAGAGGTTGCTCTGAAGGGAGCACAGGGGTGGGATTCTCAGGATACAAGAAGCTGTGGCCCAGATAGGAGAAGGACTAGCATAGTCCTAAAGTGACTGTAGGCTACCCAGAAGTCTCCATTAGGGAAAGAGCTTTATCGAGTGCTTGAGGAGCAGCATAGTGGCAGACTGGAGCACTGTGAATGAAAGGAACAAAGTCTGAGTTGAGTAAAAGGGAAGTTGAAGGTGGACTGTACAGGACCTGGGGCCACAGTCAGGAAGGGATTTTTCTTTTATATGTATGTACAAAAATAAATTAACTCTTAGAGGAGATATTGGAGAGGACAAGACTACGTAAGGAGAGAACAATTAGAAAGTTTTCACAGTGTCCAGCTTAAAAGGAGCAACTTGTACCAGGGTGTTGTGGTGGAGATGGAAAATGAGTAGGTTTACGGTTGGAATTGAAGATAGAATTGGTCAACATGAGAGGGAACATTTACAAGAAAAAGATCTCTGGAAGTCCTGTTGAATTCTTCATGGACCTTGCTATTTCCCACATCAAGATTCTGCTGTACAATTAACTCTTCCCCTCCCAAAAAACAATCCCCCCAAAAATACCAACAACAAAAAAAGAGACCATAAATTTCAGAAGAAGTAAGGGTGCCATTGTGTAAGCAGAGTCTGTTCTTTCATTTTCCGGCCTCACAGACCTGAATAATCACATCAAAACTATACTAATTACAACACTGTTTGGCCAGTGGCTTAGGCATATTCTTAACTAACTCTTATATCTTAAGTTAACCCATTTCTATTATTCTATGTAATACCACAAGGCTGTGACCTACCAATAAGGTTCAGGCGTCTCTCTCCTTTGGTAGCTACATGGTGTCTCCTTTACTCTGCCTACCTACTCTATCTGTATATCTAAGTTTGGATTTCCCGCCTGACTTTATTCTGCTAAGCCATTGAGCAAAGCAGCTTTATTCTTTAACCAATAAAGGCAAACATATATAGAAGAACATCCCACATCAGCATTGTATGGATTAGAGGAAGGAAAGGAAAGAGGGAAGTGATACAAATAGATTTTAATTAAAATATTATAAAGTAGAAACTCTGCAAGATATCTTAGGGATATTTAAAATCATGATCATGGTTTTCAGTCAACATTCTTCTATCATGGAGGGGAAGGAATTCCTAAACCCCCACCCCTGCTGAGCTATGATGCTGCTGGACTCCTTTGCTGAAAGAATCAGTTTTTCTTCCTTAAGGGTGTGACTCCTGGTGTGTCAATCATACTCCAGTGGATGTCCCCACACCCGGCAGTATATGACTGGCACAAATTGTGGTAGATGGGTAATTAAAAAACAAGAAAAAAAAAAGACATAAAACAAGGGGCAGTACAGAGGTGGTGATGGATCTAGTAAGAGTTGTGGGTGAATATGATCAAAATTTATTGTGTGAAATTCTCAAAGAATTAATAAAATATTCAGAAAGTGAAGGTATATTGCTTGGCCTGAGCTTTGCTTGGTTTTGACTGTGTGTGACCAGAATTCTTCTCCTTCTTAGGATGTCTGGAATGGCTGGTCTTTTCAGCATCTCTGGCAAGATTTGGGTGAGTACTTTTAAACTAAATCTATTTGAAGATAGATTTTTAAAAAAAGAATGTAAAAAATAGCTTTTAAATATAGGAAAATGAAAATTTATAAGTACTTTTTATAATTCTGTTTTTAAGCCATAAAACTACTCTCGTTTTTGGTTCATCATAGGAAAATGTGTTTATAGGAAGGCATAATTTGAATTGGTTACCATAGCAGCTCTGTTAGAGTGATAATTTTATTAGATTGGTGATTATGTCTTTATAAAAGCAAAAAGGCTTAATGAGATGTGGTTTTATGTTATCTCATTGTTCCCTTGGAAAAATCTCTTTATAGATCAAAGATTGTCTAGACAGGCATGAAAGTCATTCTGTGTGTCTGGAACAGCAAAAGTATGGCCTGAGAGAGGCTTGGTTTTGTAAACAAAGCTTTCTTTGAGCAGCCATGCTTATAGTGTCTGCTGTTTCTTGATTAGGTTGCACTGCAGTGATGGAGTTGTGTGGCTGTCACAGAAACCTGGTGTTGTGCCCACCAGTTAAAGCACTCCCTGTTGTGTGTGCTTGTAGAGTGACATGTAGTCACTCCAGTGTTAGAACACTTATTTAGGCCAAATGTTTAATTATTTATTAGTTTTTAATATCTCATTAGTTTTAATATGTTTTTTTCTTTCACTTCTCTGTAGAAGGAGCTTAATACCATAGGTAGATCTTGTATTGTGCTTGAATTGCTTGTTTCCTGGTTCTAAATAACTCAATGCTTTAAACTTACCGTTTATTTTTGAACTAATGCTAATAATAGAAGACCTAAGATAAAATTCTGTAGCAGTTCCTGTGAGTGTGTGTGTGTGTGCTATTTTTGTATGTGATCTCTTGTGATCTAGATGGGGGCATCTCTTCTTTCATCTTTTCTTCTATTTACTACAGTATTCAAAAATGTTCATAGCAAGTTATAGTGAGATGAAGTACAACCACAAGGTCCCTTTCTTGAAGCCTACAGGAGCCTGTTAGATTAAGTCTTGTAGATATTCAGAGATAGATTGTAAAAAGGGACAAGAAGCCTTGGCTTCCAGTGAAGAAGCCTTGCTGGCTGCTTCCATTCAAGAAAGATATTAAGGGGATTCTGGAATGGGTGTGAAAGGGGTCATGGGCTTGTTCCTGAACTCCTCTGATACAGTTGAGCTCCAAAACTTAGTTTGTCCTTCAGAGCTCCTGCAGCTTTGACTGAGACCATGTAGTACTGGCTGCAACAGTTGAGATGTCTAGAGTTCATAGAGGACTTGATCTGACCACTTATAGAAATAACCTTATTTCTTTAATGATCATTTCATTTAATCCCTTCATGCAGATCTATATGTAGCAAAAAAATAGCTCTAACTGAGTCATCTGGCAAAGTACTTAATAGTACATAAAGTTTAGGATAATCAGCTAATATTTTAAAATACTTTCAATAAAATGGAGTAGGATCCTTTTATGTAATGAAAGCATATAACATTGAGCAAGTATCAGTATTTTGGCCGAGGAAACATGATGAAGGAAACAGAAACATAAAAAATGTAAAGCTAAACTTTATTTCTTATAATTAACTACATTTATAACTTCATAATATCACAACTGCAATCATTCATAAAGGTCTCTAAAGCCATTGTGAACTCAAAGTAAACAGATGGAATTTTATGTCTGTGATTGTAAAAACAATTGTATTTTTAGTCCTTAGTAATAATTAATTATTTAGTCATTAGTCTTCAGTAATAATTAATTACCTAAGAAAACCATAGTGTTGTAGAATTTCTTTTCAAATAGATCCCTTGAAGGATAAACTGATACAAGAATCTTTAAGTCAAACTTACTAAAATAAGATAATGCTTTCAAATACTAAACAATATTGAACCAGAAAGAAATGATTCAGAGGCAAATAACTTTTTTTGTACTTTAATAACTCACTTAGAAAGTTTCTTAAGTGTTTTAATCATTTGTTTTGGAGAAAAGGTGTATGACACTGTGCAGAAGAGCTTAAACCTCATATTATTCATCCACAGTTTGTTCATTCCAGCCTCATGAGTAAGGTAAAGCACCAGGTATTCATAAAGCAAGTTCAAAAATAGTTCCATGAGTCAGCCCAGAGACGGAGTGACCTTTAGTGTTCTCTGTCTCTTTGGCATACTTCAAGGTGTAAGCCCAGTAATGACAATGAGTCATCAAGCAAAGCATAAACTGTTCCATACACATTTTTCACCTAAAACCAGAGCTGAATAATACCTCTTAAAACTTTAGAGTTGGGAGCCACCTTCCAAAACAACTTCAGGAAGAAAGGATTTACTTCAGCTCACAGTTCCATTGCAGGGTAAGCTGGCATCTCAGACTCTAGGGGTGATTGTGGGGCTTTCCAGCCAGTGACATTGTAGAGGGGGAGAGACTCATATAACAAGCTGGGAGATGGTTGGTCTGAGTAGAGGAACTACTGTCGGGAGGAATAACTAACATTAAAAACCTTTTGACAAAAGCCTTATGAAAACTTAATATAGGAACATTCTAAAATATATGCTTATACATATGAAAAAAGAGTTAAATGGAGTTAGGTACCCTAGAAGAGGGCTACAGTAATTCCCTAATAAGAACCATTTGTGGACAAAGAAAAACCCCAGTTACCTCCTTTTAAGTTGTTATCCAGTGAGATCCCATAGACCTGCAACATACACACTATTGCCATTGCTCTTGGTTACTCTTGAGAACTTGATGATAGCACTCTACTGCTGAAGACACCACAGACTTGAGTAACAAAGTGTGGATGATTCAAATGGCTACAAACCTAGAAGCCTTATCTCTATTGGCTGGCTGTCATAATGCTGAAAGGTGATATACATGCCCCTGGAGGAGAAAATTCATCATCAGTCTTACCCAGCTGTATACTTTGTGAGCTACAATACTGACTGTCCTGGTAATATATATCCTCTGGTGGAATAGTGGCACCAGTATTAAGGGAGTAACCAACCACTTACTGATGAGATTTAAGGCCTGCTCCTTGAGATGGACCCCATGCTTAGAAGTGTTATTAGGGCCAGGAACCTCTGGATAGGCCAGCCATTGGCCCTAAGAGAAAACCTATTGCTTTTGTTCTGCTAAATGGACAAAGTATTAACTCCTAATGATTTATTGCTATACCCAATATTCGTACATCTCTCAGCACTTACAAAATAAGCTCCTTTAGTGGATATAGTTAACACAAAGACCCACAACTAGTCAATATGCAGAGAATAGAAGGCTACAGAGTACTCAGCCCTAAATGGGACATGTTTAACATACCCCTCTTGAGGATCATTGAGGACGAGGGGCCCAAAAGATTTGAGAGTTAACAGTGATCTGTGACTACAAGAAAACAAAGTTTTCCAGACATAATGAGGAAATTACATATATGAACAGGCAGTCCTGTGACTACATGCATATAGGATTTGGGCAAGCTTCAACCAGACAAAATCCCAGCATACAGGGTAAGAGGCTACCTATCAAGGCAAGTACCTCACCCAAAATTATTTGAGTAACAAATTTTATCTTTCATTTTTTTGTTTTTAAAAGAAAAATTGGTAAAAGAAACCAGGTTGGGTAGGTGGATAGATGAGGGTAGTGCTAAAATAAAAGGGTTTGTGGGAGAGATGTTGAATATGCTTAAAATATATTGTATGAAATTTGCAAAGAATATTAAAAATATTAGAGGAGGGAGTGTCAGAACTGAGGTCAGGCTCTAACTTTTAAGCCCACCATTTTGTTACCTACTTTCACCAACCGTGCCTCTTCCCTTAAAGTTCTACAGCCACTGAAAACAGTGCAGTCAAGTGTGTACCAAGCATTCATGCATGTGCCTATGGGGGACATTCTTACTCAAGCCATAATACTCTGCCTCTGGTGCCCATATGGCAAGAAGCATATAACCCCTACTTTAAAAGTCCTCATAGTTATAGTTCAATGATGTTCAGAATTAAATTATGTAGTCTCTTTCTTCTAAGATGCAGGGAAGCCTCTTCACCATGAGCTGTAAAGTAAAAGAACATTTTTAGCATATGGCAAGACATTCCCTAAGTGGTAAAATAGTGGCATAGCAAGGAAAGGTTTGATTGGAGTGAGACAAATTCAGCAGAACAACCAACACATCTTGCAACTCTAGTTCCTGCATCTGGAACTCATTATCTGGCTCCAATACTGTGAACTGAGAGCTCACATAGTCTCTCTCTTGGGTTGTTCACTAGATGCCCACAATTTCCTTGACTAAAGCGCCTTATTTCTTACATCATCAGGAATCCAGGATCTCTCTGGCCACTCTAATTTTACTTTCATGGCTTTGCATAATACCCTTTCTTTGCAGAGAGTTCGTACTATTTGTCCTCAGCAGCTTTGAGTCTTTGTGATCCTTTCATGCTTTTGATGTGCATGCCCATAAAGCTAGTACTTTGAGGATCCTGCTGCTAGGCTACATGAGTGAGATGGAGCCTAAGTGGTGAGGCTTTGAATTGTTGGATTGTTCTGGTCAGTAACAACTCTTTGTTTACATGCTTTTCATTCAGAACATGTGAGGTTAAAATATTTAATTTCTTAGCACAAACTAAAAATCTAATAGGAATGACAGATTTTCAAAAATATGAAATTAAAGTAGAAACTTGAACTCATTGTGTGTGTGTGTGTGTTGTGTTTGTTTGTGTGTGAGAAAGAGAGAGAGTGTGTGTGTTTTGGAAAGATCATTCAGTAATTGTTTCTGTGGGCTCTAATGTCTAACTTGTAGCCTTTTAATCTTGTGCCTAGTAATTGATTGGATTGTAGTTTGTGGTCTAAGACAATATGACTTATGAAGAAGTATGGACCCAGCAAGTCTACCTTTAAATAGGCTTTAATTTGAAATGAACAGTTCATATCTATAATTCACATATTGTTTAACATTAGGAAAAGTAAGTGTGGAGACATTTTAAATAGTTCATACTCTAAGGCATAACTTTGCTTTACATAAAAATTGATAATGGCCCAAGGGTTTCATATTTTAATAAATCATGTTGGGATTAAATATGGAGGAATAGATAATGACTTGGCAAAAAAATATTAGAAAACCTTCTATAATGGGAGAAAGAATTGACAAGGCAATTTGATCAGACCTCTATCAAGATCTTGAGCTCTAAAGAATAATACTTACTGAATATGATTTTGATAATTACTCTGTAATGCTACAAACATTGACTTCATCATTAGTAATCATTTAATATAAACTTTGGGTACACATATGGAGAGACAGTTTGTAGACTGGAGTTATAGCTAAAGAATTCTGCACTGCAAGTAAGCATTTCGTTTCCATTTTGTTTGCAGCACCTTCACAACTATTTCACAGTGACTCTTGGAATTCCTGCATGGTGTTCTTATGTCTTTTTTGTCGTTGCTACTTTGGTGTTTGGCCTGTTCATGGGTCTGGTAAGATAATGCTAGTCTTTTTTTTTTTCCTTTAAACAAAGGATATCATATAAATTAAAAGGTGACCATGAAAGGAAAAGCACATAAATAATCATTTTATGTCATTTAAGCAGTGAATTTGCTTATTGGTTGCAATGGTAATGTGTAATATAGTGGGAGATGCATTATCACCCTCTAGTCTTTTCTCTAAAATAATCTGAAGAATAACGCTGCCGAGAACATGCACAGTGATCAATGAAAACTAAATACCATACTTGAATGGGCAGTCATTTTCCATTCAAGACAGCCAAGTTAGCTGTGATTTCACACAAAGATCCTTGCTTTGAGCACTGTGGTAAAGACAAAGTTAAATAAAAGACAGTTTTCTTGTTTTTATCTTTCAGTTGAATATGTAGTCCTGACCAGATTCTTATGTATACCCTCTTGTTCCCTGGGGTTGTTTTTTGTTAGATAAATAATATAAATAAGAAAAAATTCAAAGTAAATCATTATGTCCTCTTTGGGCGTGAAAATTTGTATCCATAGATCTTCTTTAAATTTAGGTATTAGTGAAAGTTGCAAAGATATATTGACTTACTTAAATACAGAAGTTGCTATAAATGCTTTGTGATTTTTTTTATGTAAATATTTTAAATGTTTCACTTAACCTATACACGGACATGTTGATTGCATATTAAACTCTAATTAAGATAATCACCTTTGGAAAAGTTCTGTTGGTTATTGATTATGTAATTTCTAATTGTGAAACATTGAGATAAAAGTGTAGAGTTTTGATAAGTGTTGTTATATTTTCTAATGAAATTTGGCTTTCTAGGAAGGTCTTAAAAAATCTAAAGTGGCTGACGATTGATCTCATAGTTAAGTCACAACTTGGTGCGAGACAGTAACTCTAGAAAACTGAAGAGGCTTGACCTCTTCCATGGTTGTTCTTTATCCACACTGTAGCTCATTTTTGAGTTTGGCTTCTGTTGTTAATTTGAGAAGTAGGTTGGATCATGCCTACCTATGTGAATCATTATTTAGGCCCCATCTTTTTTTTTGTTTGTTTGTTTTATTAATGCTATTGCTAACTAACATGGCCCATTTGCCCTGGTTTAACGGAATTTGACTCTACAGAAATAGATTGTTAGTTCTGTGCATCCCTGCCTTTTCTTTAGTACTAGTTTTTCTTTCTTTTCTCTTTCTTTGTTTTTTTGTTTTGTTTTGTTTTTTTTTAATCAGAGTGTTAGGAAACTACATGAGTATGGGCTCTTTCAGGGGAAACAGTATGAGAAAGATCCTAGGTGAATCAAAGGTGGAGACATCGGCAGTGTAGGTGGGTATGGCAAAACCAGTGAAAACTACTCAGCTGAGGTTTAGAATTTCATGCCTATGCATAGAGTTTGTTTGGAAAGTTAGATTGAAATAATATTTAGGAGGGTTATGAGATGCTTGTAGTGGCTTAGAAACTGACAGTGGCCCTTGAAATGGAAAGCAATCTTGAATTGAGAGTATCTTAATGAAAGGAATAGACTTTCCTTCTAGTTCTGAGGAAGAAGACATAATGGATTTGTGTACAACATAAACAGACCTTTATGATGGACTAGCACATAACAACTTTGTGAGTGATGGCGTGGGAACATAGAAGTGACCTGTCCAAGGCCGCATAGCCAATGCTAGACAAAGGCAAGACTGAGCTGTGAGTCTTTTCTAGACTGTGGTACCCAGTTAGCTTTCCATAGAGCCCAATACTGTGGTACATGTCACTTGTTCTCTCTGGAAGTTGTCGGAAATGCCAGAAACATTGGATTATTAAAATGTCCTACCTCCTTGTGAAATTAAATAAAAATAAAGTCACAAAAGATAGTAAACAAATGACATTCACTTTAAAAATTTAATTTTCAAACTTGTTTTTTCAGATGGAAATGTTTTCATCTTTGCTGTCTAGACCAGTTAAACAGCTTGAGACTTATTTCTCAACCCACAAGTCTTTTCTTCATCTCATTGTCTTCTCTTATGGGTGCTATTGCCTGCAATTCCTGGTCCTCTATATATCCATAAATATTAGTAACCCCTCTTGAAGAAACTAGAGGAGCCAGGCAACTATTTCCCATCATCTGCTATGCCTAGGACCATAGGTCCTCTGTCAAATGGAAGTCTGAACTTTGAATGTAATCTCTTTATCTCTGAAGTATCAGAGTGCTTTATTTATGGTTCATATGAAACAGTTCATCCGTATTTCTTTATAGTTAAACTACTTCCCTCTTCAACATTTCTACCTTAGCTGTTAACATGGATCTTGAACCTAAGTTAAACAAATGAATATATGCATAGTTATAGTCTTGAATACAAAGTAGGATGCATTTGTTTTTTAATGCAATTCAAAGGAGTATAGCTTCAACAATTACAATTTCAAAGCACCTGTAAAATACTAGTATAATAAAGTGCTATTCCTGTTTTTGAAATTTTGTCACTTATTTAAAAAGAAGCCTTACTCTGTAGGTTAGCCAACAAAAAGAGGAAATATGCAAGCAAACTATGCGTGTGTGCCATGCCTCTAATAGCAGTGCCTATATTCCTGTAGCCAGGAGGCTGGGAGAGAATTGCAAAGTCCAAGGCCAGTCAGGTAGAATGCCTGACGGACATCTACTAGAAGAACAAGAGTTGGGTAGTATAACCTGGTACAGGGGCAGCTTTTTCCAGGTGTGATCTTTGTTCTGTTTGGTAACACAGACCAGTGAAATGTTGCAGCTGGAGAGTCTGGTTCCATGTAACTCTACACTTCTGGGCACAAGCCAGCAGTTTCATTAATATGACCCATGCTTGTCTCTGGGTATGGAATGATGACAGAGGTGATCGTTCCCTTAAGAAATTTGTAGTTTTTCAAGGAAAAAAAGACTTGTTTAATATAGTATAAAATCACTCATACAGTCAAGGTCAGAGGTGAAGCCAGCCAGTCTCTGCTTAAAATAGAATTTAATTCTCAATTGCAGAATTTTCTTTTATATGGGCAGTTTTTTAAAAAAATACTTACGAATATTCCATATCCCTGGAGTACCCTTCAGCTCATCTGTATCTTTCTGAAGGCTGTGAGTAGCTGCTAAGTGTCTGTCTAAGGATGTCTGGGTATAGGACACATTCTGATGTTGAGGCTGGAATGCAGTTTGTCTTCTTTACTCAGTGTGGAGTCATTTTGTTCCCTCCAGGTCCTGGTGGTAATCTCAGAATGCTTCTATGTGCCACTTCCAAGAGTTTCATCTGAACGCTCTGGTGAGTCGGAGAAGTTCACATGGGTGGAGTTTTAGAGTTTTGTGGTATTCTGTCGGTGGCTCTGCATTTGGTTCTAACATCTAATCACTGAGCATTCAGTTACCTCTATTGAGTTCCTTAAAGATGTTTTCTCCATATACATTTGAATAAAATTTACTTTCCTCTTTTAAAAATTAGAAAATACTTCCCTATTGAAGACTGCATTTTCCTCTCGGGCTTACTCCCCTCATTTTTCAGTCAACAACTTTTATTCTTGAGTTGGAGTGAAGGTTTTTATGAGGAACTCACATTTACTGAGTCTCTAAGATAGCTTGTCACTATCTCACGTTCTCTAAGAGCAGTTTGCCCAAATCTGCATTTATTCACTTTACTTCTGGGCCTATTTGACTCTGAAGTTGATGGCTTTTATTTGTAGTGTTGCATTTTCTCAGGAGTTTAAATAAGGCCATGTCTTTAATTCTTGAAATTTTTAAGACTTCATAGATAGCTAAGTAACATGTCTGACCTTCAGCATTATGGAGTGTGAAAGGGAGCCAGTGTTTAAAGTGCTGCGGGGTTCTCTGGGTGCAAGCCCAGCCCAAGTGATGTTATAGTGCTAAAGTTCATTCAGTAGCTATCACTATTCCTAACTCCTATTTTATCAGTTTACCTTTGTGGTAAGAGGAGGTCTTTTCTTCCTGACTTTGGCCTCAAACTCTTAGGGAACAGGACTGTGCTTGGTTCAGCTTGTCTAAAATAGTTGCTATGACCAGTGAGTCACTGAGTCTTTTACACTGAATGTAATACATAGCACAAACAAAACTTTGCACTCTATTCCCATCTGCTCTGCCATCAAGTCAGTGATGCTCCTGTAGAGAGATAGTAAATCTCTAGATGGAGCTAACCTGCAACCAGAAAACCTGATCACATGATGCCAACAGCTCATGGTTAAACTGTGAGCTAATTACTAAATTGCCATGATTTATCCAGAGTGAATTTTTCCCCGTTTTTCTTCTGTCGATAGAGCAGGATCAGAGGCCGGAGAATGTTCGTGGAGCTGAACAGCTGCAGGATGCAGAAGAAGAAAAGGATGACTCAAATGAAGAAGAAAACAAAGACAGTCTTGTGGATGATGAGGAAGAAAAAGAGGATCTTGGAGATGAGGATGAAGTAGAGGAATATGAGGAAGAGGACAACCTGGCAGGTGTCATGGATGAGGAAAGAAGTGACACCAATGACCAAGGAGTACTGCAGGAGGGCAGTGTGTCCCAGGAGGAACGTGAACCTGATGAAGCCCATTCAGTGGACACACAGGAGGCGGTAGAAGACTCATTGAGGAAACGCAAGAGTCAGCATGCAAACAAGGGACCATAGGTTTCATGATGCCATGTCTAAAAATATAGGCAAGAAAAATAAGTCTGATTCCCTCTGGTCTGCAGTTTAAGCCAAATCCTTAGTTTGTATTTGCTTTTTATTTTTTTTTCCTGAATGAACAGTGTTTACTCTTAAAAGATGATCTCTGGTCCTGTGGTCACATGGTAGTAAGCCTCTGTGTCCTAAAGAGAGTCAGGGACAGCACTCAACCACCGTGGTGTAAGGATCTTTGCAGGGATTTAGGTGGAAAACAAGTTGATATACTTGGGGGCCAAAGAATCAATCAGAGGACTCCTCTCCAGTCCTCCATAGCACCTTTAGAAACGAGGCTGCTGGCCTAAATAAAATGAGAGCAAAACCACATTGGTCCTGAACATCCTGGAAGTACAGGAAGAATCATTGTTAAGCATTGTTTTTGTCATGTAAGAAACATTGGGTACCACGGCCCCCCAAATAGTCCCTTGGAGCCAGAAATTTCTAGACCTGGGTATAGATAAAACTTCAGAAAGATGCTGGGAAGTCATCTGAGCTCCCTTGGTCTCTGTTGTCTTTTATTTTCTACCTTTAATTCCTGTGGCTTCTGCACTGTGGGACTGAAGATTACCACATGTTTCATAACTGCTCTCTAGTAAGAGCAGCAGGTAGCAGGAGTCTGGATCCATTACTCTCATTTGACTTAAAGCTGTAGGTAATCAGTAACCACTGCTGATGAGGCTTGGACTGCCAAATATCTCAAAGGCATGTAATCTTTGGAAATTCAAAAGGTAGTAGGGGTTTCATAGGGCCAGTATAAACAACTGGTTTTGGTCAGCCTGTAATACTTCCAGGATAACTTCTTCAAGAGTTCCTTTGGCCACATTATTTGTTTTTCTGAACCCCAAAGTGCGCCGGCTTCAGGTCTGTGTTCTTTAGTTACACCTCAAGGGGTTCCTGCCTCAAGAACCACTTTAATAATAACTGAGAAAATGTCTACTTTTCTTTCAGTGATGTGCTTTTGGGTGAAAAAAATTTATGAAAGTCAATTTCAAGAGATGAAAGATTTGATTTTGTTTCTGTTTTTCCTTAATCCTCTAGAGAATTGTATCATTATCTCAGTCTGGTATCAGTATCAAGCAAACCCAGCATCTTAAAAGAAAATCTCTCCAACCTTACCCTTTCAGGCCTTAGAATAATTTTATAAAGTCAAAAGGCCTTAGAATAATTTTATAAAGTCAAATTTTAGGTATATGAAATATGCCTAAAGTCAATCTTCTACGTAACCCTTGGGTTGAGTCAGAATAACGAGTCTGTCATGTTTAAGAAAGGATATGTAGTTTTCTCTGTATTAGCTGCTAACAGGAGGCTCGCTGGTGATGGGGTTCAGAGTCTGTCCTCCTGTACTGCGTGAGGCTGCTACAAACCTTGCACAAAGGAAGATTTTCTTGTGACAATCCATTCTTTATAAATGTTTTTATTTCATCGTTGTAACATAGTTAACTGTTGTTAACTCAAGGCTGAGGCCATCATAGACCAAAGGGAAAGGTGACCTTCCTGCCCTTCAATGTTCCTGTCCTCTGACACATCTTTACTTAAAAGACCCATGGATCTGTGGTGGCCTTTATCTTCCTGCTAGAGCTAAGATGTTTCTTCTCTCCTGATAGTGGATTTCTTCTCTGGTAATAGTATACCGAGGTCAGTAGTGGGAAAGGGAAGACTCTGTGTTTCTGTTCTGAGTAGTACCCCTTCTGCAAACTGAAGTTCTGGGTTTTAATGGAATGTTTAACTAGAGGGAAAGCTTGAGAATTAGTCTGTCTTGGCTTTTAGAAATGTTTCAAAGCCAGTTTCCAATTAGATCAAATAGTACTTAATTATATAATGAGATTATACATTTCCTTTCTTTGTTTTTTTTTTGTTTTTGTTTTTTTTTTTTTTTTGGTTTTTTGAGACAGGGTTTCTCTGTGGCTTTGGAGCCTGCACTGGAACTAGCTCTTGTAGACCAGGCTGGTCTCGAACTCACAAAGATCCGCCTGCCTCTGCCTCCCAAGTGCTGGGATTAAAGGCGTGCACCACCACCGCCCGGCTTACATTTCCTTTCTTAAAAATTCTTAAAATAAGTAGGAAGGTAGGAGAAAAAAAAATGTCATAAAGAAGAAGGTCCAGTCCAGTAAAATTATATTTATCTGTAGGAATTATTTTTCCTAGCCTTTACTTTTTTAACATACTGGCAAAAAATTGGGTTTCTAGTAAATAGTCCAGTAAGTACTTACTAATTTAATTTCCTTCCACTTGAAGCCTTTAGGTTTATTTTCAATATTTATTTGATATAAAATTAAAGGAGAAAAGTCAACTTAAAATTAGATCAACATTTAATATGCTTTATTTTGTGTACATAATAAATTTAATCCAGAAGTTAAGTGTATGGAAGCACTATGCTTCTTCACTACTGCCGTATCTGCTATTTAATTGTAGAATACTATTTTCGGTGTGTTAAAATTGGGTAAATGAGATAGTAACTGTGGAATAAGGTTGTGCAGTGCTTTATGTACAGATAGTTAGGATAAGGTGCCTTGTTCTTTATTGGAATGTCTGGAACCTCCAGTTACCTCTTTTTTTTTTTTTTTTTAAACTTTCTTTTACTGCTTATTTCGTTATCTGTGCTGAACCATGCCAGCTTGCTTAGAATCTCATGGAGGCAGTGCACAGGCAATTTCCCTTTTTTATTGTTATTATTATTTTATTTTGAAGGATAATCATGGAACAGGGAAGGGGTGGCTCATTTACTTCACAGCCATTGAACTGCATTGGAATCACTCCAGTCTCATCCTGTAGTAGGATCTGTACCTGTTATCTGATAACTAGTGCAATAGAAGGGAAAGAAGCTTGAGACAGATCAGCTTTGACATTTGAGAAAGCTACATGTTTACTTTTTAGGTACAAACTCATGACTTATAATTAAGATATTGCCACATGGTTTGAGTGATATAAGCTTGAATAAGTATATCTTGTAACACCTTTTGGGGAGGTAATTAAAATGCTAGTTAAAGGCATATCTACTGTGTGACATTTTGCAAGATGGGAAACAATAGAGTCTAAAGGAAAATTTTAAAGGATTAAAAAGGGTGAATGTTATTTTAGCATAAAACCCTAAGTCTCAAATGAAAGAAGGGGAGATGGGACTTTTGCTGGTGTTTGCATGTTTTCTGTGTCCTTCCTTTTAGTGTCCTGCTGTTATTTCTGCCAGTATTGTATTTGTGGAGTTGACTAGCTGTTAGATCTGTCAACTGTTTGGAAAGTATTTGTGTAAATATTTGTGCCAACAGAGACTCTCGCAGTGTTGTGTCACATTACCTCATTCTTGGATTTGATCCTCTTGAGATTGTAGCTTGTCTAACAGACGCCAAGGTTAAGTCTGATGAAACCTGCTGGATCAGTTCTTTGAGCAGCTACCCAAAGCAGGAGGTTCAACTGAGAAAAACCTTGGTCAGCTTTAGCATCGTAGCACATAGACCTCACAGGCATATTCTCTAAAGTTGTGTGTAGACTGTGATTCTGTTTACATGTGGATATCACTTGTTTCTAATATGGTTGAATTTTATTTGTTTCTAGACAGCCTTGTAGAAATGCAGTTTTTGTACTAAAACTGTTCATTTGTAAGTCAGTACATTATAAAATGGCTATGTTTATTCTTTGTATTAATTTTGATTATATATCCCACTGTATTTATTTTACTTTATCTATGTATTCTGTGCTCTCTCAAATAGATGTGTAGAAACTGAAATAAGAAATCAGTGTATCGTTTCAAGTACTGCATTGCCTGCATTACAAATTCTCTGATCAGGGGATTGTTCATAACCTTGAGCCTACAATACTGCCATTTTATTGTCAAGTTCCATTTGTGTCAAAACTTAATTAGTGGTAGTGATGACCAGTGAAACAGAATGACGTATTGCTTTTTCATATAAATATTTTCACACAAAAAGTATTTGTGGAGGCAGTTGAAAATATTACGTTGTTAAGAAAACAATTTTCTTCTGTGTTTATTCTCTGACTTCATTCTCCACCTCTCCTACCTGAACTTGGTGAAATCTCTGCCATGTGCTCAAGGTTAATGCCAAAGATATGAGGGCTTCTCAACACATCACAGTCTTTGTACTGTCTGGAAAGTCTCAGGGTAACTTGTTATGGCCAGGGCTGGCCTTTAGTAAGTGACTGCTGTTCCTCCAAGATGCTGGCCTTCCTGGTCTCCTAGGATTTATAGAAGACTCTCTTTCAACTTAACTCTTCCCAGCACTGCAGCAATCAGAAGCATAGAGGTGTAAAGGTGAGTGGCTCCTTTGAACTCACACACTGATGGATGGAGATTTGATTTGTCCTTTTTGGAAGATAGCAGTGAGCTGTTCCTGTGGATGATGGCTGTGGGGGGCGGTTACTTGAGACTATATTTTCTTCTTCTCTACCAAAGTAAAGTTCAGGAATCTGTCCCTATGTGGATGAACCTTAGTGAAAGTTCTTCACTAATTTACTCCTCAGGTAGAATTTGGCCCTGTTTCTCTTTTGTCATGACTAAGTGATGGCTAAGCAGTTACCATCTTTCCACCAATATTTTTCCCCTTTGGTTTCTTTATTTTATTTTTTTATATATTTTTAAAGAAAAATTTACATTTACTCCCCTTGTCCCAGGCCCTCCCGCTCCCCACTACTCCACCGCCCTCCCCCTGCTTCCTTAAGATGGGGCAGGATACCCTGCCCTGTGGGAAGCCCAAGGCCCTCCCCCCTCCATCTCAGTCTAAGAAGGTGTGCATCCATATAGAATAGGTTCCCAAAAAGCCAATATATGCAGAAGAGATAGGTCCCAGTGCCATTATCATTGGCTTCTCAGTCCCCATTGGCAGCCACATTCAGAGATTGTGGTTTGGTCATATGCTCATTCAGTCCTGGTCCAGCTGGATTTGATGAGCTCCCAATAGATCAAGCACACTGTCTTTGTTGGTGGGCCAGTCCCTCAAGGTCCTGACTTCCTTGCTCATCTTCTCCCTCCTTCTGCTCTTCCACTGGACCATTTTCTCCCATTTTAGTGACTTTGATGTCGGAGTTGAGCCTCGATGGGTTGGTCCATTCCAGGGTAGGGGTGTATGGATTAGAGATATTAGGAAGAATAGACAGAGATACAAAAGAGATACAGAGACATAGGAGAGTACTGGGAAGGCAACTCAGTGATTCCTTAATGCTGAATACCCCTGCCTTTATTTTCCATATGCTTATATACCCCAATCCAACAAGGAAGGAAGAAGGCAAAAGACTGCTTTAACATGACACAAAGGACAAACGGTTACTTGCTTCAATACTTGAGACATCAAGCCGCTATTTCCTGAGTTAAGCATTCTGATACTTTAGGCAAGACATGCAGTGACAACACCTTAGACCAAGAATCCTGTAGGTAGCCACTCCCTGGGTCAAACCTCCGGTCTTAAAAATGAAGGAGCAGGAATAGACTTGAATTCTCTGACATTTACTCAAGGTGGAGTGGATCTACATCTAGGAACCATCTTAATATCCAAACCACACCCTAGCTCAGGATGTCTTGTTTGTAGCCACTCCTTAAATCAGACCTCTTGTTAGTAACTTTGAAAGAGCAAGAGTAGGCTTAAGCTCTCTGACCTTCAGTCAAGGTGGAGCAGACCCACTTCTGGGGCTCCCAAACTTTGATACTTGGTAATTTATAGATTCCATGTGTATAGTAAGTGGGATTCTGCTTAATCCTGGGAATTGGAAAATCTTTTACCATCAGAAAGTAGAATGTTTCGGATACAAATAATTTGGGAATAGTTTAATGGAAATGATTTTTAGATGTGAGTCTCTAAGGTATTGTGTGGTAAGCAGTGTGGTAGAACAGAAAATCGAAAGATACTACAAAGACTAGAACTTTTGGCTACAGTATGACTACTATAACTGCTATGTTTAAGGTCTGAGTTGAGCTCAGAAGATTAATGGACTTAAAACATGAGACAAGTAAAGGAACTCTTAGGTCTGTCTTGGTGATGGTGGTGAAGAGCCCACTTTCTCTGGAAGCTACTAACTACATGGTTTATTGGTTCTTGGCTGTCACAGGTGGGAATGAATTGAAGTAACTGAAAGTTCTCATCTCCATCCTTGACAAAATAAAACTCACCAGTACATGAAGGCCAAGAAAGCTTCTCTCTTGGACAGGTCTCTGTGCAGACAAAAGAGTCCCCTAAAATCATAGACATGAACCTGGCATTAAATAAGTTGGTGTTTGAATTCACACTAGCTTCTTACACTTAAAAACCAAAAAACTGCCGGGTGGTGGTGGCGCACGCCTTTAATCCCAGCACTTGGGAAGCAGAGGCAGGCGGATCTCTGTGAGTTCGAGGCCAGCCTGGTCTACAAGAGCTAGTGCCAGGACAGGCTCCAAAAGCCACAGAGAAACCCTGTCTCGAAAAACCAAAAAAACAAAACAAAACAAAACAAAAACCAAAAAAAACCAAAAAACTAAGCCAATCATTTCTCATATGAAATGTTGTAATCTGCTGGCCTGGTCTGTCACCTGGGTACCTTGTCCCTTTAAGAGACAAGCCCTGCCCACTCCAACATCTGCCTTGGATCCCCAGCCTCCTCTGCAACCTACTCTTTCTGTGTTCCTCTTCTGAAGAGGTAACTACTGGCTCTCTCCCCCACTCACATCTATCCCCTCACCATCCTTCTTCTGGAGAGGCAGCTTCTGCCTCTCTCCTCTCTTTCCCCTTCTCCCACTTCTCCCCTTTCCCATCCATAACCCAGTAAATAAACTCTATACCCAAACTCTGCATAGCATATCTCTCTCCCACAGAGGCCTCAGGTCACTTGCCAGGGGACTCACTGAGGCCTCAGGTGGCCTGCCACTGCCTATTGTATGAGCACCACCCCGTGGTCTCGGGTCATCAACCCTTATGTTTATAAATAATAACATGAAGGCTAATGGGGCAGAAGGAGGTGAGTGTACTGGCAGAAACAATTTAAGAAAATTGCTCTTGAAAATGTCCTTGACATGGCTTAAAAAAACATTGAACTCAGTTTGAATTATAGTCATATAAGGAAGATATTGAACAGACAACCAGTGTGAAGTCCAGGATCTGAAGCCAGGAGAGTAGGAGGGACATTGGAGGGTGAGGTTTGAAGAAGATGGGGGAGATGTAGGCAGAGGAGATATACTATGGATACAGATTGCTAGTCAAGCAGGTTTTGGCAGGCAAACACTTGTAGACGTGAATGTCACATGTGGCACTGGCATATGTGTAGTCTAGCACATAGTTTGTGGGTGGTCTCACAGGCCTCCACAGACTAGCTGGAAAAGGCAAGTGGTGAGGGCACTCGACCCTGCTCTCAAGGGCATATTTCTGCAAAACACAAAGTGGTGTGCCAGAAATGTAACATTACATCTTTGTTTGTTGCCCAATGCCACCCATCATTTGGTTATAGTATCCTGAATGTCTGGTGTCAGCCATGTTTTAATTGACTCAAACCAGATACCTACATTAGTACCATGTTATCCAAATCCTAATTGCTCCAGACTGCCTTCTGTTCCCCACAGTAGGTTTAGATCACCTCAATCCTTGAGATAATAAAATCATTAAAACATTTGAAAAAGTTTAAAAACAAAAGGAATGGTTATAAAACAATATAATACTATATTTAAGGTTTACCTCTGTCTAAAAGATTGAGGTTCAGTATGGCATTTCATTATACTAATGCAACACACACAATACATTATACTCTTGTGGGGCAATACAGAGGGCTTCTATTTAGATGTTCCTTTAACATTTTTCTCTGAGTATTTTGCAATAACATTTGGGTTTATGTAACCTAGTCATATGTTAGTAATGAGTGAATGTTAGCAATCTACCCCTTAGGACTTTCTAAGTGCTGATTTGGCAACAGTGGAAAGCAGCGTTACTACACTGGCAGGGAGTGGATGCTTGACAGCAGCCACTGAGCAGCCTCTTGCTGCTGGAGCCTGGAACGATACCATTCCAGAGATGCAAACTTCCAAGTGACCCACATTCCATGGGTGTCTCTTCACTATGGAGATAACAGGTGAGAACTTTAAACAGTGAATACAATTCAAGGAGCTGTTCTAAATGTAGCGTGCATGTAATGTTTTATCACAAGGGTTTCTAATGTATCACTTCAAGATCTAGGAGTGATCCTGGGGGTGAATCAGAGCATATTGAGAAACAGCAATTTTTTTTAGAGCTGCCTCTGTGGAGTCAAGTTGGCAAAGGGTGGAAGGGCTTGTGAAATCCCAACCTGTCTCAGAAATACCTCACTTTAGACATGAGGATAAGCATCAGCAGACACAGCTAGAACTAAACCTTTGTCTACCTCCTGGAATCTGAAATGATGCTCGAAGCAGGTATAAATGCTGGGGGAAGTTTACTAGCCAGACTTGGGCTCCTAGGTTGAATGTTGGTTCTTTTTAAAATTCTGTTAAGAGATAGTCTGCCATGGTTTATTTAAATCCTGAAAACCCTACAATAATCCCCCTAATTGAGGGGATTACTGCTTTCAAAGCGCTGGAGTCTAGCAGTCATTCATTTCTACATCACTTCCATTCTCTCTTAGTTCCCAAAGCTATCACTTCCATAAGGCATTGTGTGCCGTCCTTCATCTTTGATCCTGTCCCTGGGAACTCTCTTCAGGTGTCTTTTCCCTTATCACTTTTACTTCTACTCACCTTTACTCCTTTTGGAACGACTTTATTCCTGCCTCTAGGATTTTCACTGTGCAATTGAGCCTTGAAGCTTTAGGCAAGTGGAAAATTGCAACCAGCACAACCAGAGTTCTTAATCAGGAGAGGAGGTAGATGGGAGGCTGTGCATATCACCATGGATGGAAATTATGCAGGCACATGGCTACATTTTCCATTTTCTGCCAGCCAACTTCTCAATCCAGGTGCTGGACTCAGCCATCGTCATCAAACTCATCGTTCTCTTCAGACAGTGGAGGCAGAGAATGGGAAAGCTCCCAGAAGGCCAAGCTCTCCTGCCCCTTTCTGCTTCCCCACAATACTCACTCCTCCAGCCTCAAGAGTATCTTCCTTAGAAGAAGCAGTGTACTCTCACTAGGTGTTTCCCATTCCTCCAAGTTTGGCCAGGCAGCTGCACCTGTGCTGAACTCACCTGTGCTGAGTTCTAGGTCTGAGAGACTATCTAAAATAAAACTTTTGGATACTGGGTTGTCCTCTGGGTGGTCTCAGTCTCTCTCTGTCTCTCTCATTGGTCTCAGTGTCTCCCCCCTCACACACACACACACACACACATGAGAACAGTATATTTTCTTAAAAACCAGATGGTCACAGAAGATGTCTCAAAATTTCAAAATTAATATTCAGTTTGTAGCTCCATGGGGTAATTTTTCTTTTAAAGGCAATCAAATTTATTATATTCTAAGACTATGATTTTTGAAATTGGAACCTATTGCAATTGAGACATCTTCATTGCTCTACAGGTGTGACTGCTGCGGGAGATTAAGCCCTCTTGCTTTCAGCCAATGGCTTCTAAGATACCCACCCAATGTGGGGCGTGGTTTTCATTTTAAAAAGAGCCACAGTCGAGCTCTGAACTATCTTGCTTCCGGCTTTCATGCTGATGGCTAGACTC
>JAQHUG010000009.1:1735085-1825685 GCA_028555095.1 Dicrostonyx torquatus | reverse complement strand
GGGCAGGGCCCTGCGCCCCAATCGGTGCCTTCTTTCTTTATCCCATACATTTGGGCAGGGCATCACATTGTCATCCTAAACACGGATGACTCCATTTGCTTTTTGTTAGAGTGTGACAGAATTTTTATGTTGATGGACAAGGAAGATGGCTTTAAATGCAAGATAGCCACCCTATCCAGATGAACCAGATAGGACTAATGCTTCAGATGTTCCAATCATCTTGGGTTCTCTGTGATCATCCACTTTTATTATGACTGTCTACATTTTCACTTTAGATTTCAATGTGTCCTTGTAGCATTTATCTTCCACCTTTGCCATCCATGTAACTTACCTCCTGAAGAAAGTAAGAGAAATGGAGAGATGCAATATGCCACCAAGGACGTTTCCTCCGTGATTTATTTTTATTTAGACTCCACCTCCTAAAATTTCCAGAGCCTCACATATGATCAACTAGGGTTTAAGAATTCAACACATGAATCTGTGCTGTGCATTTCACATAAAACACCCCTGTGAGCTTTATTTTCACTGATCATGCATCCTTTACATCTCACTATAAATTTTGTATTAAATTTTATTAGTTTGGATTCTGTTAAAAGAGCACTGATAGACAGCTGTTAAGGAGATAAGGAAGTAAGAGCAGAATAGAGTCCATTAACCTTTCAGTCAACACATGTTGTGGTTACCTGGAACCTGGAACATAGGACACAGACTGAGGAATAATCTCACAAGAGAAAGAAATCACACCCCCTTTACCTTCTTCTCTCAGGTCTTTCATAGATCACTGATTCTATGACAGTTATTGTACCACTTGGATTGGAAAATAAAGCCCCAAGTTCAAGAGACAAAGTGCTCACAGGTTTAGGTATTTGGAATTCAACTGTTGAACATTTGCTTAGTGTAGCCTGTGTAGCCTACTGGGTTGAAATTCAGGTCTGGCTAAGGTCAACTCCATTGCTTTCCCAGCCATGTATTATTCATCTGTCAGGTCCCATGGATATGGATCTGTTCCACCTTGACCAAAGGTCAGAGAGTTCAGGACTATTCCTGCTCCTTCAAGGTTAGGACCGGAGGTTTGATCCAGGGAGTGACTGCCTGCAGGAAGCTCGGCCTAAGGTTATGGTCACTGCATGTCCTGCCTAAATTTCAGAATACTTAAGTCAGGGTATAGTTACTTGATGTTTTACGTATTGAAGAGGTGATGGCTCTGTTTGTTCTTTGTATCATGGTAAATCAGTCTCTTACCTTCTTCCCCCCTTTTGGATTGGGGTATATAAGCATATGACAAATAAATGTGGGTGGATTCAGTATTTACTGGTTTGCCACCCTAACTCTATTCTGTGTCTTTATTTCTTTTGTATCTCTGTTTTGTCTGCCTCACATTTCTAATCCACAAGTCCCTACCCTGGAACATAAAAACCCATCAAGGCTGGACCCTGACACTCATCTGAATATTCCCCAGCTTTACATGGCAGGGAGGGATTTTAGATTGAGATTACAACCTTTTAGAATGGCACTGTCCCCAATCACCCCCAGAGCAATACAAACCTGAGAATAAGCTATGGCGTTTTGTATTGAAGCCAAATATATCTGATCTGATCATATTTATTTTGTATAGAAGTTATGCACTCACTGAGTAATTAATTTGCTCTATAACCTTTTCGTGTTAATTAGTTTTATATGGCAGGTGCATTGTACAAGTGTAGCAGGAAAATGAGAAAGAAGTTCACTGTGGGTACCAAAATAAAGAGCAAAAATATAAATTGTTGGAAGACTTAGCCAGAGGTAGACTGAACCAAGGATGGTTTCAGGTCAGTCCCTCAACTTTTGATTTATTTCCCTGTTCTGTCAATACGACAGCTCCTACTTCTCTCTGCTTCCTCCCGAGCTCTAACTCCGTGTGATTTAGGTACGTTTAGTGGCTAGTCAGCAAATGAAATGTCAAAGTCTAGGTGTACAATGTTTGCTCATTTGATGTAAGCAAGAGAGAATTAAATATGAACTTTGGCAAAAGTCTATTAATAATTGACAAATAACGGAATTCTCTGGGCATAGAAAACAGTCCATGTAAACCCTGCAGAATATCTAAGGTTGCTGTACCCTGCTGCAATGTTGCCCCGGTTGGTCTGCATCAGTGATTATGAAGAGCATGCCAGATCAGTGCTTCCAAAGTCAGTATATGATTATTACAGATCTGGGGCAAACGATCAGGAGACCTTGGCTGATAATATTAGAGCGTTTTCTAGGTAAGAAACTTGGTTATTTAAAATTGCATTTTAATATTACTCAAAGACATTGCATCAGAATGAGATGTAGTTTTATGTTAATGGTGGTGTGAAATTGCCTGCATTTGTAATTAATAAAGAGTAGAAAATTTCTGTCATGTGAGAGACCTTGACATCTTAAAAATGTTAAAGTGTTATCTGCCCAGGGATTGATGGCAAAAGTGAGTCCTACCTTTACTTGAACAAGGACAGTAATCAATTTAACTATGCATACCAATTGTCACAAATGCTGATGACTCCATTTACTTTTTATCGGAGTGTGACAGGGAATGCTTATGTGGATGGACTGGGAAGATGGCTTTACGTGCACGATAGCCACCCTAACTAGTTGAACCAGATGTCCCCATCCTGCTGGCCTCTCTGTGATCATCCACTTTGATTACAGCGGTCTACTCCTCACTTTAGCTTTCAGTGTGCCTGTGCAGCATTCTTGCTGTGTTCACTCTTGCCATCCCATGCCTCCTCTAAAGTGCTTCATTTTTCTCCCCAGATTAATCTTCCCAGGCTTTCATATTTCAGGTGCAAGATGGTAGGTGTTATGGTTTATGCTTTTTTTTAATGTAAAGAAAGAAAAAGTTTAAGTGGATTTTTTTGTTTTGTTTTGTTCTCTCCGCCGAGTACCTGAGGGGTTCTTTACCTCAATCTCTCCTAGGCCCTCATCTTCCACTGTAGTCCTTAGTGATGGCAGCAGATTTTAGGGTTCCCCACTAATGATGACTCATTAAATGAAAGGGACATAAAATATCCAGAGACAGAACATCTGCCTTCTTTCTTATTTCTTCTTTGATCTGAAGTGAAAACATCCCGAATTACCTTCACATTTTTGAATTACAAGAAATTAAATCCCTTTGATGAAGGTGGTAACTTGATGTCAGCAGCTGCTTTGCACACAGGTTGGTGGTGACAGAGTGAAGGATGGGACGTCTCCCCAAGGACGTCTCTGAAGTCCTTGATCAAGCTTTCTCTGGAACCTTTTTGAACTTATAAACGCCAGGGAGGCTGTGGCTGGGGAGGTGGTTGACAGTGCAGGAGCTTATAGTTCTGCAGTTTCCCCAAACATTTTTTAATAGTCAACATTTGCTGCTCTTCTCAAACATTCCTTCTTGGGACCATGCCACTGTACTCATCGGGTAAATGACTTGTCAGAGTGCTCCTTAAACAACACCGTAGCCCTACTGGATTTTCATAACCAAAAGACTTTTCAGGCCCTTGGATATACAGGGCTGGTGTCTCAGCATTGCTGCTGGTGATTGCCTGGTTCATCTTTAAAAGACATCTCTACCCCTTGAGATACCCTATATCATGTGGTCTAACTTACTAACTTACTTATCATCCCACAATATAGCCCTGTGTGATGTCAAACTGGCTATGCACACCCAGCTGGCCTGGGACTTGCAGCCATTCTGCCAGCTCTGCTTCCTGAGTGCTGCAGGAATGTGCCAACATGCCAGGGCAATTGATTGACTTACCCTGTGAGCTGTTTTTCAGACAAGGCTGTTGCAGAGCTGAGGGTCTAACACTGATCTGGATAGAAAGTGCCTACCAACAGGACCTTGCATTTAGGTGGCCGCACATGGGCTTAGCTTCCATAATCTGGTGGGCAGAAACAATGTAGAGTGGCCCTAAACAACTACCCAAGAGAAGGAGCAAAGGAGTACAGCAAAATAGACTACCTTAGCAACCTGAGAAATCCTGAGAACTTTCTGTGGCATAGAGGACATGGTGACTTCCAAGTTGTAAGCAACCAGAAGCGGCTGCTTAGCTTCTGTGAATTCTATAGCACTCCCATTAGAAATAACACCCTATGTGTCCACTAATTTACCCCTAGGATACAGAAAATGCAACTGGGTTTACAGTGCCATGTTATTTATGAAGCTTGATAATTCGTTTGTTCTTTAAAAAATTTAAAAAGGTATTAAGCAAATTTCTTCAGAGGCAGCTTATTCCTTGTGTTTGTACTACAAGAAATATCAGGCATGAGCACCGATCTAACATCTCAATTCCTTCTTTGCTGTGGGACTCCCTGTATGACCCATAATCCCTTGCTTTGTGCCATTGAGCTGGTCATGTGGGAATAAGAATAGAATCTCTGCTGGCTTTGATGACACTGGGTTGGTGGCAGGAAGAGAGTCACCCTGAAGCTTCTCATTCTGTTTCAGATAAAGGCTACAAACAAGCAACCGGCAGATAACATTGTAACATAAGGTCAGGGTGTTTCAAAGGTTTGTGAAATTCAACCCTTTTCCCTCAAGCTTGAAGTGGGAGTATCCATCCAACCTCCCAGCTCCCCTACCCGGAACTGTCTATCAACACTCACATCTGACAACCACATTTTGGATTTCTGGAAACTTTGGGTCACTTGTGTGACCCAGTAGTGGCTTGTATGACTTAGGACTAGTATTATTATGATCAGAAAACAAACAAACAACTCCAGGAAAGTATGAATACAAAGAACTACCTAGAAGAATGCAGTTTCCTCTTGGCAAAAATACAAGATCAAGGCAAATGTCAGAATGATGGCTGCTTTATTTTGAATGGCCTGACCAGAGATTGGGGCAAATTTGAAAAAGTATACTACACTATTTCTTTCACACACTGACCTAAAGGAGCTTCCTTGCCCAGTCACAGGCTCTGTGGCTTTTCCTGAAGGTGCTACTGATGGAAGCTAACTCCATAGATCCATAGGCAGGATCGTGACATCGGAAGTAGAAGCTGCTTCCTTCCTGCTGCATCCTAATGGACGCTGACAAATGGGAGGTTTCATCTGAAGTCTCTGGTAGATAAAAGTGATGCCATCCTCACTTCATTGAGAAACAACACAAATTCACTAGTGGCGTTTTCACGATTACATAAGTAGAAATGTCCCAGTCTCTCCGCTGATGCAGTATGTGAGTGAGGAGGGAGCTTTTCCAGTCATTTGCTTTAAATCTGTAGAGAGCAAAGTTAAGATGAAGAAATTGGAAAGCCACGTGCTGGTATCTTAGAATTCCGGAAAAATCAATTCCTGAGTACATAGTTGGTGTGATAAGTCGGTGGAAGGTTTCTAAGCTGCGCGATTTGTGAATATTATCAGGGAGCAATTATGTCCTAGGAAGTGTGTATAGCTCTTGAGCTTTTGATCTGTTAGAAGCCTTTGTTTTGTGTGAAGTGTAGGCTGAAAGTCCTGTTGCAAATCCTTCGTTCATCTCAGTCTTTTGAAAGGTTTATTACTCAGTGGTCCAGCTGCCCTCTCCACCTTCACATCCTCTTCCTAAAGTGGATGCCACGTGAAGCAGCATAAGGCGATGGAGACACATTGTTAGACGTGTAATTGAGGTGTTAGTCATTTAAATTCGGGGTAGTTTTGGGAGGGGGTCAAAAGTCCACCGAAATTCTCTGGCAAACTTATTGTTATTTGGAAAATACCAAAACTTGGAGGGGGCTTTAGAAGATGTACACTTCCTTGTTCCACTGGTTTTATTTAATTTTGCCGAGAAATGTGGGTGTTGAAGCGTCTCTGAAGTATCTGGAAACAGAAAATGTATTTATGGAAAGTGGGAGCAAGCTGTTATTAAGGTGACTGCGCCACCAAGTGGATGTGTGTAAAACTGCCACATCTGGGGCGAATAAGCCTTGGTTTGTAAATGAGTGACATTAAAAAAGGCACCTTTTCCACATGCGTGCGCAGGCATGCACACACACACACACACACACACACACACACACACACACACACACAGCCGATGCCCCACAGTTTTCTGTGTATTCATGAGTAAATATTAATACCAATGCTTTTTAAAGCTGATGTGTCAGTAGTCACTATTAAAAATCTCTTTCATACTAAAAACACACTTAGAGATGATTGGTAATTAAGAACTCTAGTTTCTTCTTCTCCCCCTTCAAAATGGAGATTAAAGCATTATGCTGAAAGTGTCCGTGGAGAGAAAAATATTCCTGGGAACAGAGCCTGTGGTGTGACGGAAAATGATGTCCAAGGAACAGCACAGGAACCACACACTAAACTCGCTTTGTTATGCCGTTCATGGATGGAGTGTCTTTAGATCTGCTGTGTGAGGAAGGTTAGGTTAGCGATCTCGAGCAAGTCTTCACAACAGAACTGTCGCCGCTACCGCCGCTGCCACCACTGCTAGAGAAAACCCTCTTCCTCCAATGAAGGACTTTCCCTCATTTCTCCTAAATGAAGTCACACCTCACTATGTTTGCAAGAGAAACCTCTGCCTCATTACAAGGAGAGTTCAGTCCAGAAAACTAACTGGGAGTGTTGGTTAGACCGGTACATGTGTAAAAACAAGACATTTGCTATAATCATGATCAGTCTTAGTTCACTGGCAATGAGGAGAATAATCAACCCAAATAAGTAGGAGATACACATTCTGCTGATAGGAGAGATTATTGATTCTCTGGTAAGATTTACAGTTTTTTAATTGTTTGCTTAATAGCAACTTCTGTTATAACATAGAGGGATCACAGGAAAAATAATTTCCAAAAATTAAAAACTTATAATTTCTATTAACAATTCTTAGGAAAGGGCTTAACTGACAAAATAAATCATGAAAAGAGTCAGCTTTTGCCTTACAATCATTCTTCAGGGGATACAGCATTTAGTTCGAGAACTTTGAAGAAAATAGCCTTAATTTTAAAAGCAGTTGTTTTGAGCTACAGTGTAAACTCTAAGACTTCGGGCATCATCTCCAAAACGGTCTGGGGAAAGTAAAATTAAAATTAAACTCACCCAAGAGTCTGTAAGTGGATGTTCATAGTGGCTCTGAGTAGCATTACAAAGTGGAAATACTCTAAATGTCCCCTAGGAGTGTTACCCTCCGTGGGGTAAAATAGGATTCATCTGCTCCATGGTACAAGCTGATGGTAACACAGGGCAGCATAGACAGATATTAAACACATCACGCTAGACTCAAAAGCCTGCCTGCTATCCGAATCCGTGCATATGGTATTTAAAAGCAGAAGTATGAGGATGGAAATACAGACCAATGTTTCTCAGGGAGTTGAGGTGGGGAGAAAGTTTCACTACAAAAGGAAATAAGGAAATCTGAAGGATGACTGACTGACCTAGATGTGGCTGTCTCGGCTGTTACATGACTGTGTGGCTTTGCATTGCTCTCAGAGCTGTGTGCTAATGTGGAAGAGGCTTGCTGTGTCAGTCAGACTTCAGTAAAAAAAACGGCATGGGAATCCACTGTCATTTTCATTTTTCTATTTTAAAATTACAATATTCACACACACATGATAAAAGCATGGTGCACTTATCATGTGGCTGTTATCTTGTTTGCTTTCTATGATAGCAAACACTAAAACTGTCTATCTGTTTTTAGCTTTATAAAAAGGAATTGGCTTAATAAAAATATAATTTTTCTCATTTAAAAATATGTTAAAGTGTTGGATATACTTTTGAAATTCTAAATTACATATATATATATTAATATTCATATAATTTAAATTCTAGATGGAAGCTGTATCCACGGATGCTCCGGAACGTTGCTGATATCGACTTGTCGACTTCTGTTTTAGGACAGAGAGTCAGCATGCCAATATGTGTCGGGGCAACTGCCATGCAGTGCATGGCTCATGTGGATGGGGAGCTGGCCACTGTCAGAGGTAGGGAAAGAGGCCTCAGCACAGAGATGGAGAGAGAACAGGAGTGGGTCTCTCCTCTAACACCCTGCTGAGGATGCTTTTGTAAAACAAAACAAAACAAATAAGCAAACAAAACCCTTGGTTTTACCATCAGCTTTCTAGTTTGTGGCTCTCTCTATTCTTGGTTTTTGTTTTTTATCAGTACAAAACAGGGATCAAACTAGTTGCTGTGGCACTGGGTTGCTGTGAGTGTCACAAACATTATGCATCTAAACGTCTGACACAGTGTAGTGCTGAGAAAATGTTAGTTGTTTTATGAGCAGTAATAGCAAGCTCTCCAAAAATGGAGATCTAAGAAGGAGCTTGCCCAAGGTGGGGTTATTCCAAACCAAAAGGATTTGCATAGAACAAATGTAGCGAAGTGGTTGGTTCTGTTTTCTTCCATGATATTGGGACTTGATTCTATTTTGTGGGTGGGTTCTATTTCCAGTAGAGCATTTTCCACTGCCTCAGGAAGGTACAAACAGGCTGCAAAGTCTCTCACCATGGCTAATAGATGAACTCCCTAGTTCCCTAGCAACACTGAACACGTAAAAGGCTGTACATAGAGCTCCGCACATTCTGCTCTGGAAACTTAGAAGCATTGGTGATTAAAACTTGAGTGCACCAAAATTTCCATAAATATAAAAAAGAAATGTTCCATGGATCCTGTGAATATTTTTGAGGAACTGGAAAATAGACGAGAAAGTAAGAAACTGCGAAGGGCCAATGTCCACTTGATGCAGATAGTCATTGAGGAAGAAAATGATACCAAGGCAAAAGTAAGAAAATAAGACTAACTAAATGGAGACTAAATAGTCGGCGAGTAACATCCAAAGGAGTGCAAGTCATTAGCGTATATTTTATTTTCTAGATATAAGGCTATTATTTTAAGATGTCTACTGGGATTCTGGAGAAATGTGCAGTTTCTAATATGGATGGTAAGCCATGAAACAGAGTGACCTAAAAAATAATCTAGCACTTTGTATCAAAGATTTAAGATGTGAAGTTCATAGAATGCTGCATTTTTTTGAGACAAAAGATTTGTATAAGGATTTTTCTGATTTTATTTTTTATTCGGCAGGTTGTTGTAGAAAACCCTTCATGGCAAAACAAAAAACAAAACAAAACCCTAAACTTTGAAAGTCATACATTCTTCTTTTCTTTCTTTTTTTCTTTTTTCTTCTTGTTTTTCTTCTTCATCTTCTTCTTCATCTTCTTTTTGTTGATAAGAATTCATTGTGTAGCTTGGTCTGACCCTACTGCTTCAGCCTCCTGAGTGCTGGAATTATAGACATGCTAGTTGCTATACTTTAATCACTTTAAGAAGCAATCACAAGTGATAATAAGGCACACATTTCATGCTTTTGTTAGTAGCCAGAACCAATGTTAAGTAGACTGTGTTTGAAATGGCGATGCCTGCTGTAATTTACTATTGCTGTTTAAAGTGACTGAGTGGGGGTTTACTTTGTATTCTATGGCTTTTGGTCTGTCCTTATAAACTATTCTTTGGATTATTGTTCAAGAAGGAAGCAATAAGAAATACGTTTAAAAGAGGAGACACACCCAGAAGCTGACTGAGAGGACAGAGACAGAGGGAAGTAAGTAGAGAAGCAGGCAGAACTCTCCTGGTGAGCCACTGTGGGGCCAGGGAACGGTCACACATACATCCCTTTATTTTTGGTATTACTGTTGCATTTGGTGGACAACTAGCTAGAGTTTAATAGAACTGCTTTCACGGCTTGTAATGATAGGCTGTACTCTTCATTTGCTCCCTAGGGTTCTGAAGCCCCTCATTCTGGTAAGGAAGAGCTGGAATACAATGAAAATGCTTATTTAGAAACTGTGAGGTTATAGCCCAGGTAGGACTAGTTGTTGGACTGTTATGTCCCCTGACACTCACCATGAACTGATATTAAGTACCCATTAGACTCTTGCCACTTTAGATTTATTTAACCAGGAATTACTACCTTTCAGGCACTTGTCTAAGCATATCACAGCTGTCAAGTCTCCTCAGAAAGCCCAGAGAAACAGTTCTATTATTAAGCCTATTTTACATATGAGAAACTGAGGCATGTAGAAGAGGAATCACTTGCCCAAGGCCACATTATTCATCAGTGGCAAGAACTGTCCAGATCCCAGCAGTTTGTCTCTTGAACAATGACTCCTAACTACCCTGTGCTGCTCTGAAGGTGTTCTGAAGGCATTGGAGCATCAGAAACATGTAATTTACAGCTCCAGGCATGTGCAAAGCAGGACTCTGGGACAGGGTGACATACAATACACAATGAAGTGGAAAAGACAAGAGAAAAAGATAAATACACTATCTTGAGGAATCCAAGATCTTCGATGAAGTTCCCATTTGAGTAATACCTTTTCAGGTTATAATGAAGATGTATGCCTGGGAGCTCCTCAAGGACCTCCGTATTCTTCAGGCTTCCGTCTGTGTTCTCATAGCATCTATGATGTGTTTTCCTAGGTAATATTAGAATTAATCCTGTAAGTGAGTGGTCATTAACTCAGAGCAAAGGCTGTTGCTTGGTTTGTGCGTGTGGGTGTGCTCTGTGAATTTACTGTGGTTTGTGCATGTGGGTATGGGATAATAAGTTTCTTTAGCAGGGAAAGAAGAGGCCCTCGAGTTGATGCCATAGGTGACCCAGTTATTTGGATTCCTTATTTCTTTCTTTCATAACCTTAAATTTAGTATTTTGTGTTTGCACATGGAGGTCCACTGTGGGGTGGGTTGGCTCCCTCACCCTATGAGCATAGCTACTGATGAACAGAAATTGGCTCTCAGTGATCCAGAACTCAGCATTTTCTGATCCTGTCATTCATTGAGACTGAGTCACAGGAATCCATAGAAGTTGCTGCTCGTTAACACGCTCTTCTTTATCTATCTTCCCCAGTCTCTCATTCCCTCCTTCCATGGACTCATCTCAGCTATAAGGACTTGTGCTCCTTGGCTTCTGGAGGAATGTAAACCAAGAGCTCAGTGAAGGATATAGCTAGCCACAGGAAAGTTTAAGCAAGAATGGAGCAATATTCATGCTTAGTAGATTATTCTCTGAAATCTAGGCAATCACAGAATCAACCTTGAGAAATTTGTGAAATCTATTTAAGTTATGGAAGATTTTTGTCACCTTCCTAATTATCTGGCCCTTAAATTTTATACTTCCAGGGTCATAGCCTATTTGCAAAGAAAGGAAGTTGGGGCCAAGTTCAAAGGACAGAGGTTAATTTGTAATCTGAGGACAAATTGTCCCCATCAGTCTGGCCAATGACAATAAAGGAGGGTCATTCATGTCTGCAGGAACTGGTCTAACCTCTGAGATGAGGACATCCTCTCGACAGTTCTGGCGAGTTCTAGCCTCCCTTTTCCTGTGTATTTCCAAATTTCTTCACAGAATCTGACTCAAACGCCCTTTTTTGCCTTTTCCTGTCACCGCTGTGGGCACAAGCTGTGAGCTAGACCCATGGATAAGATCCCATGTTTTCCCACTGCTTGATGGCTGTAGAATGAGCTGTTCATTTTATTTTTAACTTTGAAATGCGATGACAATGCATACAGAGTTGCCCTTCCCATGTTAGTAAACAGCCAGTTTCTTGATATAAGTGAAAGCTTTACATTCGAATTCCAAGGGTTGTAGTGTGGTGTCATGAACTAAAAGCTGTCTTATCAGGACCTCAGATTCCCCAAATTTTCCTCTAGCATGTATAACCTCTTTCAGGAAGGCACACTCCATTTTTATCTTATCATGATGAAAACCACCTTTTTTGCACTAAATACTTTTGGCTTACACTTTATGCAGGGACCTCAAAATTTACCTTTATGGTCTAAGTTTGAAATGCTTAATATCCAAAGAGTAGTGGAGGTAACTAAGCAACAGTCCATGCTCAGTGATGAAGGCAGTGTGATTGCCTGTTGTATCCCAAAGGGGGCAGCCACGTTCTTGCTTTAGCTGACTCTTCCTCAGGGAGCAAAGAGAGACTGCCAGATCTTCAAATATCTTCAAAGAAGCAAGAAATCTCATTTTTAAAAAATGTACAATTCCTTGTTTTTATACATTGGCAAATAAATCAAAACTCCCTAAAACACTATTTAGGGCAACAGTGCTTGGGCCAAAGCAAATACTTTTGTGGGTTACAACTGTCCCCGGGCTGTTCAGCAGCGACATCTGATTTATGTGGAAATTCACCACTAACTGGTTTTGCTTCTTGTGGCAGGTCATTTTCACTCTCTAGAATTACTGGTTCCTCACTGATAAAGCGAGATGCTTAAGTAAGAACAGTGGTTTGTATACTATGTGCCAAGGGGCCTGAGGCTGTTCTGAAGGACCTTGGCAACATTGCCATCAGCGAGCATGCCTGCTAGGTTGTAAGTTCGGTATTGAAAAGGAAACTTCTTTAAGGAAGGATTTTTACTGCTGAACAAAACATGAAGGAAAACATGCCAATGAGAAAACTTGCAAAACAAAGCCATCTCATGGCGGCACATGCCTGCAACCTCGCAGCCAGGAGGGCCAGGGAGGAGGGTTTGCAGTGAGTTGATAGCCAACTGGGGTGTATGGTCAGTACCAGCTAGGGCTACATCACTGAACAAAATAATAACAACCATGACTGTAAGATCCAAGAAACAAAACCAGTGAAAGAAACCAATGAAAGCAGAGCACAAAAATCCAGAAAATTCCCAAGAAGAGTAAATAATCTCTACACATTAAAAAATGATTTTGATTATATTTAAATTTTCACCAACTACCAAAGATATATCGTTCAAGGTATATAGCTACCCTTCTACATTTTCTTGGGATTCCATCTTTTCTAGTGTGTTTTCTGGCAAGCAGTTGAGGAGCTTGGACAGGGAGTGAGCTCTTGTGTGCATTTGCTTTTTTGCCTTGCACTTCTCTCCTGGGATATAGGACAGGAAGTGGAGGCACATATATCTTGGATCTTGCTGAAGACACAGATAAATATTTGGTAAATATTTATGAGATTTACAAAGTGGTACTTCAATGTCTCGTGGATAGATAACCAACACTTATTGAGCAATTAATGTGTCTCAGATTTTTAAATTATCTCATCTAGTCTTTAATGCTATCATAAAATACATTGATCCAAATCCCTAAGGACTGACTTTAACCCTGTTAATCTGGAAACAGGTTGGGTGACATTAAATATTTTGCTCAATGTTATTATTCAATTAGTCAATGCTGGCTAGAGTATCCTGGTCAACCACTGATATTTTCCAGATATCATTAATTGCAGCAAGAGACCTAAAGCAAGCCCAAAGTGATAGTCTAGGAATATTTATCAAAATCGTAGCACATTTTATCCTTTTGATTTTGAGAAGAAGAACTAAACCAAAGAAACTGAAAGCCATTAGGAAAGCTTGGGTTCATGAGTAAGGAATCTTGAATCATACATCAACAGAAACTACAGTTTCTAAAACTGTTATGAAGTGGAGGAGTGTGGCTGGGATTCTTTTTGTTTTGATATTTTGTTTTGTTTTTCTAGACAAGGTTTCTCTGTGTAGCTTTGGCTATCTTGAAACTTGCTCTGTAAGAGGCTGGCCTTGAACTCACGGAGATCTGACTGCCTCTGCCTCTGGAGTGCTGGGATTACAGGCATGAACTACCATAGTCCAATTTTTCTTAGCCACCACCTCCAGACCATCTGCGGTGACTAAAAGATTTTTTGCAGAACATTATTTCATTAACACCTTAACAACTGAAAATTGTTCTAATATTTAGTGAGCTGTAAATGTCTAAAAATAAGAGATTTTTTTATCCCCTCCTCCTGTTTTTAAGATTTTGTCCTTCTTATTCTTCAGGGAAGAAAAGAAATCACTTCTGTTTTTCACATGTTGAAGGCATTAGTGAACAGTGGTCATAAATCTTACTAGTTGATAACTAGTTGATAATTGCCACAGTTAGATTTGGTTTCTGTCTTGCAAGATGGGTAGACCACTCTGATTTCTCTTGTCTTTTATTGTTGTGAGCCCAGCTGTAAATAGCTGAGCCATCACTTCAGTCCCAAGTCTGAGTTCTCAAAGGCTCGCTGTTACATTACGGTCACTACCAGGGAAGCTCTCTTGTTATATGCACAATGATATCCTAAAACTTTACCCCATCTTGCATGGAGCTGCCTGAGCCTATTTATTTATTGGCTTTAAACCGAGGAATAATAAAGGGAAAAAAATCATTAATTCTTATAGTTCTAGCTTGTTATGTGGACAAAGGCCACATGAGGGAGTGCTGGGATCTCATGTATAGAGAAAGTCATCCCTGTCTAATGCGTTCCAGGAATGCTCAGCATATTAGCAAATTCTTATTAAACTGTCAAAATAAAAAAAAGTTTTAAAAGAAATCCCTGCCGCTGGATGCAATTAGAGGCTACCACACAGGATTTGATGGGCCATAAAACCATTACATCTGAACACTTTCTTTTTGAGCCTCTAAAACATTCCAAAGTGAAGTTTGGGGATTCGGCTGTGATTGGCCACCTATTAAGGCGCAGGTGTAAGAGGGAAGCACAAAGAGCTACACACTCCAGAGAACTAATCACGGTGGAGGAGAGCATTCTAGCTGTTGAATTTTCTGGATTTTCTGAGATTAGGTAATCAGCTTTAACACTGACTGAAGGATCACTCAACAGGAAAACATAGTCATTTCCTTTACTTCCAACTCAAACGATGGAGTTTTGAAAGTTTTATTGATTTATATATTTATGTGTTATTCTAGGTGACCAGGGAGATATACATTTCAGCATTCCTACTGAGAAAAGAAGCTCATTGTTTTCAGTTCTACCCAATCCAGGCAAAGCAGTGAGCTTATTCTAAAAACACATTTTTGACTTTTCTTTAAGTGGAGGGTGTTTGCTATATTAGGTGTAATATTTGGATTTTTATCTCCCTGCCATCAGCCTTCAAAATGGACTTGCAGGATTGTTGCCATTGTTATTTGCCAGTGGAGGAGAAGGGGACACATGGGCAGAAGCGCTAAAGCTCTTTTACTAAGAAGAAACAAAATGAGGACCAGAAGAGAGAAGATCACTTCACACTGTGTCCAAATTATGTTAGCTAATCCTTTGGAAAGGAGTATTTTATTTTAGTAATAAGTGAGCATGCCAATAAGAAAATTAAAAATGAAAAATAACTACTCCATGCTTTATTTCAAGTAATTTTAGCTTGATTAAGAATTTACATTTTCAACACTCAAAAGTAGTGAGTAAAACATATTACATACACATGTACACACATAACACACATTACTCACAAACACAACCAGTATGTGAAGGCCTGCGGTACTATATTATATGTAGATGTTCCCAACTTCACAATGGATTGTACCATGATAAACCTATTCTAAGTTGAAAATATTGTTAAGATAAAGTGCATTGAATACACTGAACTCACTAAGCCCCGTGGTTTAGCAGCCCGGTTCACACTGGCTGTTTGCCCTGTGCTCCTTTGGGTGACAGGAAGTCATAGTGCACAGCTACTTTCCAACATGGCAAGCAAGAGAACATCACTGGGGCTATTTCTGGGCTGAGAAAATAATAAGGTTCAAAATTTGAGGTATGGTTCCTACTGAAGACAGATTATTTTGTTTCTACCATGAACTAGAAAACCTTAAACTGAACTGTTGTAAGTTAAGGAGAATCTGTAACAAAATCACCAATTTCATATCTTAAAATTTCATTTCTTGCCGGGCGGTGGTGGCACACGCCTTTAATCCCAGCACTCGGGAGGCAGAGGCAGGCGGATCTCTGTGAGTTCGAGACCAGCCTGGTCTACAAGAGCTAGTTCCAGGACAGGCTCCAAAGCCACAGAGAAACCCTGTCTCGAAAAACAAAACAAAAACAAAAACAAAAATTTCATTTCTTTTCTGAAAATTAAATTCAGGATAAAGATCACTTATAGGAAATAAAATTTGTCCATCAAAAATGGCTATTAAAAATTAGAATCTAGCTGTATTAAAGAACAATGTCAAATGGTATGATATCAAGGGTGGTGCATTGAAATTTAGGTTAATTGAATAGCTTTGTGGAGAGCATGTGATTGGTTTTGTGACTTCTTAGTGGACATTGGGTTATGACAGTGAGCAGTTGGGGGTGTAGTATGTCCCAACACTGAGGGGGTTAAGCTGTGGGAGGTGATTGAAGTCACCAGGTATAACCTGGATGTTCATCAGAGTCATTCATCATTAGGAAGTGTCTGACTGTAGGGTCATTTCTTTCTAGTTATCTGCCAGTTACACCAGGACTGGACCCCTCAGTCAGGGCCCGGGAAAACAACCAACAAGTGAGGCGATGTTTTCCTGTGTCTCAGTGTCATGCCCCAGAGATGGGCTGAAGCAAGTCAGGGACCTCTAAGATGTCACTAGGACTTGGCTCTTTACAAGCTCCTCTGTATGGTGACAAAGAAATCTCAAAGTGCATTGGCAGGCTAGTGTGATCCTTGAAGATATTCTGCTGTAATTCAGAGAATAGCTTATGTTAAAAGAGTTATAGGGAGGAGCGACACTATGAGCAAAGAGGCCAAGACCATGATGGGGAAACCCACAGGAACAGCTGACATGAGCTAGTGAGAGCTCACTGACTCCAGAGTAACAGTGAGAGAACCTGCATAGAACCAAACTAGGACCTATGAATGTGGGTGACACTTGTGTGACTGGGGCAGTCTGTGGGGCCACTCACAGTGGGATCAGTATTTTATCCCTAGTGCTTGCTTGATAGTGCTTGAACTGGCTTTTAGGAGCCCATTCTCTTTGGAAGGATACCTTGCTCAGTCTAGATTTAAGAGGGAAGGCCTTGGTCCTTACCCTCTCTGAGGAGTGGATAGGAGGTGGGGAATGGGAGGAGAGGGAGCTGGGATTGGTATGTACAATGAGAAAAGATTCTTTCAAAACATAAATTTAAAAAATGTTTAAAAAAAGATTTGTAAAATTAAGCCTGGTTTCCTTCCCTTTCTTGAAGGTTCTTAAATTGGTTAAAGTCCTTAACTGGTAAGTTAAGGTTTGTTTAACTATTTCTGAGAATTTCAAGCATAATTTACACTTCCCTTTTCTAAGTTCCCCAGAACTTTTTCTTTTCTAGAGAAGCCTGATAATACTTTCAGACACTCGTAGCAGTGTTGCTCGTGCCGTTAGTCCCCGTGTGATGGAAGGCTGACACACGCCGTGGCTGTTGAGGTGTGCGTTTGTGCAAGTACTTCAGCATGGCAGACCTTGAGCTTAGAACGGACACACGGCGGCTTGGTAGTCTGTCACCGCATATTTTCCCCATTACACAAGGACTTCCTGTGCAGATGACAAAATTCGTTTTTCCAACAAAATTGTTTTCAGCCCAGATGTTTTGGTGACTAAGTTTTGTAGGAGCATTTTAATCAAATGCATCTTAAAAGTTGAGACTTTTGAACAAATTCAACATTTCTCTTCCCTTCTCTCCTTTTACTTTTAAAAATGTAACTTAAGAAGCTCGGGTCTCTTTTTGCATAGAAGAGAGATAATGTTCAAATAAATCATTTGAAATCAAAGTATTTCAAATTGCTCAGTTGTTGTGCCCCACTCACAGTACGTGATGGTTTATCACAAGTTAATGTTTCCAACAATAGTCCTGGCTTCTCTGGTGTGGCTCTGGATGGACATCTTAGTTCTGTCTTAGTTTCTTCCATGTTCCACACTGCATGATGAGTTTTTGTTCTACCTGCTCACCTCACATCCTATTCATAAGACTCCTGGACTTGACATTGACACTTGGGAGCTATTTATAGTTGGTAAGTTGCAATTTCCCAGCCTTGGGTAACTACTCTTTCTCCTTTTCCATCTTTGTATGTTTAAATTTGGATTCAGTCATTAATTTATCCTCCTAATCTGGAATCTCGGAAGGTAAGAAAGCTATGGATGAGCCAGTGTATGGAGCACATCTGGCGATGGTTAAATGCACTGGGGAGAGTTACTGCGATGCAGTTCAACTCCTCTATGTAAAGCCAGTAAGAGGTGAATCTGGGAATAAACAGAGCATATGACCTGTGCCCTTCCCCAGTAGGCACCAACAGAGAGCAGAAGTGTCACCAGGGTGATGTCAGCAACTGGCAAGCCATGAGAGAACAAATGCCCACTCTCACCCCCGGTCAGTTTTCCTCTCATTTTCTGGGAGTGCTTTCCAAATTCATTCCATGAGCTTGATGAGCACATCAGAAGGAAAACATGCGCTACCCTGCTCTCAGAAGAATGGTTTGTGGTCACCAGCCTTGAAAACACTCAGCAGCTTTGAGGAGACATGCATCTCAGCTCTCACTCCAGGTCAACTGGTCAGAATCTGAAGTCCATCAACATCTATACAGCCCCTATTAGACATCAAGCCTCAAAACGATAGACAAATCCTGGGATGAAAGCTCTGTACAGTTCCCAAAGGAATGCGTTAAGTCCTCTGTTGTGAATCTGTTGGAGGCAGCATGGAAACCATTTTCTTTTGAAAGATCCTCCAGGACGTCTGCGAGTCTGCTGATGTCAGGGTGAACGTGTAAAATGCCATAACAACTCTAGTACAGGAGATAGATGAATCCACGGACCCTTTCCATTCAAGACCTGCCATGAGTGGGCTTGGGATCCAAATTTTTATACACAATACAAAAGTGTCCTATCTTCATTTTTCTATATCTGCATTACCTAGAACAGAAGGAAACATTGTCAATAAGGTTTGAAATAAAGAAAGCTGCTCCCATTGCAGGGACACAATGGCACTGTCCAGTCATAATGTAGATCTGGCCAGGCATGCTGTTTTGCTGAGCTATTAGCTTGTGCCAGCTTATGTAAGTCACTGTATATTGGACTTTAGGCTTTGCGTCAGCCCCAGGCATCGCTCAGTTCTTATGTAGCCAATTACAGATGCCACAGGGTAAAGATGTAGTTAAGCCATTGCTGGATGGTGCCTTCATGGGACAGAGGGCTATTCTGTGTAGCCCTACCCTAATATATATGAGTTAACTTTAATAAGACACTTCACTTGGGGGGATCTGAGAGGAATTTTCTGCAGAAGTAAGTGCTGTTGCCATTATCAAACAGCCTGTTTTGTGGGTTGTATTCTTGCTATTGAACTGAGTTTTTTTATACACCTTGAATATCAGCTCCTTTTCAGGTATATGCCTTGTCCATGTTTTCTTCAGGCCCACTGGTAGTCATTTCTCTTATTAATTATTGTCTTTGCTATTCTGAGACATTTTAGGTCACTGAAATCTCTTAAAAATGAAAAAAAATAAAATTACAATGTGATCCAAAAATACTACTTTTGAGTAAATATTCAGAGGATTAAAATTGGTATGCTAAGATTTCTATTTGTATTCTCATGTTCATTTCAGCATTCTCAGAAATGGAAGAACCTAAGATTCCACTAATGAATGAACAAATAAAGAAATGTGGTGGGTGTGGCTGCATAATGGAATATTCTGGAACTAGAGAGCAAACTGATAGAAACTGGAAGCTAGAGTTGGGGGATGAGGATGTATCAAAGAGGATGTCAATCAAAGTGTAGGGTGATATAATGGAAAGGAGAAGCTAGGACTCGGATGAGAATAGGGAAAGGAAGGTGTCGGCCAAAGTCTAGTGTAGGCTAGAGGAATAACTACTGGGGATCTATTGTGCTGCATGAAACCACACTGAATACTGATGTGTTATATAGGTCAAATTGCTGAAGAATGGGATTTTTAACCATATTTTTTAGTGCTATGGGTTGAACTCAAAGCCTTTGACACTCTATTCAAGTGCTCTACTATGCTACATACCCAGCCTTGAAGAACAGGCTTTTGAGGTTTTCCTCGATATTAGTTGCAAGTTATTTAGCATAATTGTCTTCTTTTGCAATGTGCCTATAATTCAAATCGTCACATCTTACCACCATCATATACACCCTTAGCACTTGTCAATTAAAATACGTAGATAAAACAAGAAACATTGCTGACTATGGTACATATTTACTCACAATGATGTTAAAAATATTTCTCTGACAAAATCATAAACAGTTTAATAGTTCCCTTAGATCTCTTTTTTCATACTGTGCTGAAACCATTGCTCCTAGCCCTTCCCAGTCACATGGCCTCAAAGTACACAGAGGTGAACAGTCACAGACTTTGTCTTAATTTAACTAACTGCCCATTGATACTTTAAGCAGGTAGGACAACCGGCTTAACGTTACTTGGCAGGTGGAATGTGCCTCACGGGTGGTAAAGCTGGAGTTGTTGTCTGGCCTTGGATGCTCAACCTGTTATCACCTATTGCCATTCTGAGAAATCAGCATTATCTCCTGGCTCATATATTGTTTTCAATGCCTATGTGTATGTGACAACACTGCTGTCTCTTTTGGTGATGTATGGGTATATGACTTTGCCTCAGAACAATGGCATAACATATGACTGCCACAGCCCAATGAAAAGAAGAAAGGAACACAGTTTATCAGCAAACTCTGACTTAACCTAGACTATCAAAAGTTTAGCTGGGGAGCTAGAGATATTCTCAGGGGTTCAAAGCAGTTGTTGCTCTTGCGGGTTCAATTCTTAAGCAACCATATGGCAACTCACAACTACCTGCAACTTCAGTTCCAGGAATCTGATACCCTCTGCTGGCTTCTGTGGGCACCAGGCACACTTGTGATATACGTATATACACAACGTAATACATACAAACACATATGCAGGAAAATATTCATGGAATAAAGTAAGAATAATGAATGAACCTTTAAAATGAAAGTTTAGCTGGGCATGGTGCCACACATCTGAAATCCCAGCACTTAGGAGGTAGTGACAAGTGGGTCTCTTGTTCAAGGTCAGCCCAAAATACATACCAAATTTCAGGTCAGGCTGGACTGTTCAATGAGGCCAAAGGAACAAATAACCTTCCCCCAGCAGAGGGCTGTTCTTTAAGTTATATCTTCAGGGTGATAACAGATGCAGTAAAAATAGGAAAACGAAGTTCTAAGAGGTCATGTGGGATTCATGCTTACTTGGCAGTGTGTTTTGGACATATTGTCAAAATTATCATCATCATCATCATCATCATCATCATCATCATCATCATCATCATCAGTGTGTTTGTGTGTGTGTGTGACGTGTGTGTGCACCCATGCCAAGTTGTATGTGTGTGTGTAGGTCAGAGGATGACTTTGTGGAGTTGATTCTTTCCTTCTACCTTTATGTGGGTTCTGGGGATGGAACTCAGGTCATGAGGCTTTCCTGGCAAGTGTTTTACCCACTAAACCATCTCACTGGCTCTGGATATGTTATCTTTAGGATGTGCTGACTACCATGAATCTTCTTCACCCCTGGAAAGAACCACGCTGGGCTTTCATACCAACAGTGCATTGGCTGAGAGCTCTTTTCTGAGGCTCTGTGAAAATACAGTCACCTTGCAGCTGCGCGGGGAGCAGCCACAAATCTGGGAATAGAGAGGAAAACTGAAGCCTGTCCTTTGTAGACTGAAATTGGACCGTTCTTACCTTTGTGCGTGGGAGGAAATGGATTTTGACTGCTGAGGGAGATTCAAAACCAGTTAAGGATGAAAAGATGAGCATTTCCGTGTGTGCAAGATATCAGAGGATATCTCTGACTAGAATTTTGGACCATGCTCAGATCCACACGAAATTTTAAAACCACTAATCTTTATCTCCAATGTGCATGGTGAGCTGGAAGGGTTTCCCTTTATCTCTCAGGTGAAGGTGATTGAAATACTTATCATCCAGCACAGCCATGGGCTTTAACCCATTCAAAGTGATGCTTAGAACACTGGTCTCTTATGCTGTAACAGGTGTGGATCCTGCAAGGCGTGCTAGACATTAGAAAATTACCGGTATGTGAAAGCCCCAAGGAACCCTCAGTGAGGGGAGGAACTGAAGGCATGATGAAGTACTCTAGTACATTTGAAGGAAAGTAAGGACAGAACAATAATTACTTGCCTATTAGAATGGAAGTATATTAATTTGTTTTCATCTTTGAGATGGGGCATTCTATGCAGTTAAGGGTGCTGAATAACAGGCATGTGCAATGATGTTTGGTCTGTAACATAAGCCAGTACATTGTTGTATAAATGTCAAACTGACATGAACCGGTCCATTCTCAGATCTGCTCTTACTTGGATAGACAAATTTTCAGTTCTAGTTTTAGACGGGCCTTGTAAAATTTTGCATGCCTTTAGTTTACTCTAAGATGAGAACATATATCAAAAAAAAAAACCAAACCAACAGGTATAAAGCATTAGTAATTTTCCTTGGACACAGCAACAGGTGACTAGGAATCAGCGTGATCAACCACGTTTCTTCAGGAAACATGGAACTTCTTATGATTTCTCCATGCTTTCTCCTGGCTGCGAAGGCTTCACCTCAGCAGATGGTTCACTCACTGATGCCCAGATTCTGATACTCCCTCGGCTCCCAGGCGACTCTTGTTAAATCACAGATATTGACCAAACTCTTGCCACCAGAAATGGTGGTGACTTAGAAAGTACAGTCCTCAATTCCAAATTTAAGCCCCTATGATTTTAGTTGATGAAAAATAAACACGGTGGTTGGGGCCATAGCTCAGTGACAACATTCGTGAATAGCATTACCCTGGGTTGGAGCCTTCATGTTGGAGGAAAAAGGAAGTTAGAAGACAGTAGCTCCAGAGCAGGTGGGGGTAATGGAGGCATGGACTGCCCAAGGTCTCCATGAACATCTGGACTCAAGTGATTGTGGGAAAGGATTTGAGAATGCTGACATCCTGAGAAAATTAGCTTTCATGTTCATATGGTTTGTGAATGGTTTGAATGTTGTCACAATCTCTGTAGAGTGCCTATTGATACTCGCATGCTAAGGAAAGTCTTTGAAGATTTCCCTGTTACAGAGCTGTGGCTGTGTGAACTGCTAAGTTCATGAAAGTCCCAGATTATCTAAATGTCTCCCTTGCTCATCCCTTTGTCAGGAGCTACCTTTATCTGTGCTTGGTTGCCAGAGACTCTCTTAGATAGCAGTCCTATATAAATAGACACACTGGGTTTTTTTTGTGTTACCTTGCTACTCAACCCTTTATGACATTAATCAGGCCACATCTTCTTCAGGACATCATCTCTTTGTGGTGAAGTGATGGTTAGAATATTCTGACCCAAGTGCTCATTGTCCCCTGGTACTGTTTCCACATTTCTAAATTAATGAAAATCAGACAAGGATCCAGATGTATTATTACCTAGTAAAATGTGTTTCTTATGGACAGTGATTGCAGCCCCGAGAATCCATTATAGAAATTCTTAACTGAGCTCCTGGGGTGAGCACTGTCCCAAAGGGACGATGCTCTTCAGCTCACGTGTCTTGTTTGGAATGAAGATACCATCAAGGGTATTGGAGAAGTGATGTGAAGGGCTTCAAATGAAATTCATTTAAAAGCATTTGAGCTTAGAGTTTTACTATCAGTATCTAAGTGTGGTCCAGCATAGGTGGTAGCAGCATTGTATTGTATGAACTAGTTGAATCCTTGGGGTAAAACAGGAGACCTACATAGTAAAAAAAATAGTAGGTGGGACCATGAGGCCCACTTTTATAAGCTTTCCAGAAGATTTGGTTGTTGGCTAAAATTTAAGCATAGAAACTCTCAAACCTCTCAGAGAAACTTCATAATCACCATCTTACTTGATTTCCATCATCATCCTACGAGTGTCACTTGGGCAAGTATATTCACTCTCATTTGGCACAAGGTGACCACTCAGATGTTATGAGTGACTTGGGATTCTGTAACCAGCATTGGGTATTTATGCTTTCTTTCTTGGAACTTTCTGTATAGCATGCAAACAGCAAATCAGCCTCCCCTCCACTGAACTCACTTCCCTTATTTCCTATTTGGGAGGGAATCCCACCATCAATGTCCTTTAACATCTTCTAAGACAATTTTCTCATTCATTGTTATCATGATCAAAGGGATGGCTTTGCTCTTGATATCTAGTTCACACATTTATAAAAGTGTAGAATGTATCTCAGTAAACACTTTTAAAAAATTCAGAAATACAGAAAGGAAGAAAAGCTTGAACTCACCCGTGGTTTTATTACTCATTAATGTTTAGTTTTCTTGGATGAGCTATAATGTAGAAGTGTGGAATCATAGCATACATGTTACTTTTTTGAGCTTTTCACTTTAATATACCTATTTATCTTCCTTGTATTTGTATATCTGTAAATATCTTATAATTAGAACAACTGGAGTTCTCCAGAGATATGGGATCAACAAGAATAATCCCGCAATATAGAAATCTAGATATTAGATATTACTATTATCTATATCTATCTATATGTGTTTTATTTATTTATATATGTTTATGAGAGTCTCATTTTTAAGACTTGGATTACATAATTATGAAGACACTAAAACTCCAGATCTCCAGACTAATCAGAAGTCTGGAGAACAGATGAATGATGACATTAATGTCAAGTTGAAAGGTAGTCAGCGGGGATTATTTCCTTTGCTTTCTTGGGAGAGATTAGTCATATTTTAAGACTTTGACAGATCAGACGAGGCCATACAACAGCAGGCAATCTGCTTTACTCAGTTCTAATACTACTGTAAGTGCTAATTTCATATAAAAGTACCTTCATGGTAACATCCAGATTTGTTTGACCAAGTATCTGGGCACCAAGTCCTAGATAGCTGATATGTAAAATTAACCTTCACAACAGTGCTATGCCTAATGGTTGTATTTCATTTTATATACTAATTGCGTACAGTATAACCAGTTCCTCAAGATGGACATTCAGATTGATCTCATTATTTCCATCTGAAGTTGCAGCAATCCTTTGTTATTATTCTTCTTCACAATATACAATTACACAGAGTATAAATCAATGCATGTTTTATTTATTTTTAAAGATTTGTGTTCATGCTGACAGGTTGCATTTGCAGAGGTCTTTCCCTTTTGAATGAAACCCTGGTCTCGAAGAAGGAGCGGTGCCGTTTCTACATTGATTTTTCTCCTTTCTATTACAGCCTGTCAGACCATGGGAACAGGCATGATGCTGAGTTCCTGGGCCACCTCCTCAATAGAAGAAGTGGCAGAGGCCAGCCCCGAGGCACTTCGTTGGATGCAACTGTACATCTACAAAGACCGTGAGGTCAGCAGGCAGCTAGTGAAGCGAGCTGAGCAGATGGGTTACAAGGCAATATTTGTGACTGTGGACACTCCTTATCTGGGCAACCGCTTCGATGATGTGCGTAACAGATTCAAGTTGCCGCCACAACTCAGGTAAGTATGATCTCACAGTCTCAGAGTGGGGTTTCTCTTTTCCTTTCATGGGCCAAAAGCTTCTGCTTCTTTTTGTGATTTACAAATAGATACCATAGAGGTGTAAATTGCCATAGAGACATCAGCCTTAGAGCGTGGTTAAAAGGATCTCATTGGGAATGATAGGTTCTTTGTTCTAGAGTTAGTCATTGCTACCTATTTGTATAATCTCTCCCGAGTGATGCTGTTTGGGGATGTGACATATTTGAACTATTACAATAGAAGGGATTACTACATAATTGTAAAATTAAAAAGATTTTATTATTAGGACGCATTATGGCTGTGGGATGTATGAGAGGATATCAAGATGAGTTTTGTATAGGCTACAGTTTTTTTTTTATTGTGATCCTGGTACCCTATTTCTTCATGGAAATCAAAGACCCACATTCATATTTAATTTTAATTGTATTAGGAGGAAACTGAGCTAGGAAGATGTAAAAAAAACAAAAGAGGACAAAAACATGGAGGAAACAAAGTCATGTATTTGATCCATCATCTTCTGCTTCGTTTTGTGAGCATGTGGTTCATCCATGGATCAAGATTTGTTCTTCACTCACTCATCATGCCAGCAAAAACCATGAACACATGATCCAAAACTGAACTATAATGATTTCATTGAGACACTCAACCTATGATTAATATTTAATTGTCCCTTCCCTTGTAGCATTTTAGGAGTAGAAACAGCTTGAGTAAAATCCAGGACCTCAGTGGAAGTCAGTGAGAAAGGACTTCAGGTTTGTTCAGCGATACGTGTCTTCCCTCATGGCTTTCTCCTTCCATATTTTATACTAAAAGGGCCTCTTATACTTTTCATATCCATTGTGACAGCTGTGTGACGTCTCTTGGGACTATATTTATCTGAGCAGACATCAAACCCTTGTCTTAGTGGATGACATTTGATGTTGGATGTCTGTGGATACCTTCCAAGAAGTCTAGGGCTTGTTCTACAGGGGCACCTGCTCACTCTGTCTACATTTTGTTTGTCTTTGAAACAACTAAGGTTTTAAAGATGGAAGAAGGGTAAAGGAATAAAGATGAAGCATCCCATGCCTACCTTCTGAAAGAATTAAAAAGGAACAGATGCAAAGCTCGAGTCAGGTTTCCTTATAGGGAGAAAGAGATGATCAGAAGTGCAACTTTGTATGCATTGTAGACAGTCTTGTGGAAGGACTATAAAACTGCCATTTAACACAGCCACCAATATACCCAAGAAGTCACAATGAGACTTTACAGACTTTGCTGTTGTGTCGTGTGTCAACCGGTGGTGTAATGAGTGGGAATGCTTGTCACTCCCAGACAGGTTTGGGGATATTATTTCTGCATGTGGATTCAGTGGGCAGGCTACCCAGATACCACATAAGGTGAAGAGAACAAAATCCCCAGCTGCTGACATAACCCTAACCCTGCTAGATTCACCAGAAAGCAAACCTCCAACCTCTCTAAAATGCAGTCTCCATTCACCTTCTTTATTTTGACTGCCTACTTGCTATTTTAAAAAAGACTTTTTAAATAATTAGTTTCACACTGTTACAGTTTCCTAAAGGAAACACTCCTTATTTCCTTTGGTCGTTTGTGAAGGAATGGCCCTTTTCCTTTTTCCCTAATGGCATTGCTCTTAACAACAGCGATGGTAATAGAATCACGGAGTTTACTTTGTGCTTCTTGCTCTGGGTAGCAAATGCGTGGATATCTAGTCTTGTGGGCAGGACACTTTTGTGTATCCCGGCTGGGACCCCTCGCTTCTCAGCAAGGAGGTGACTGCATGATGAGCCACAGGCCCTCCCCCTCCCCCCTTTTCCTTTGCCCCTGGACTTCTGCCCAGATGATGTGGTAGCCATGAAACAAAGACCCCTTTCAGCTGCTAGTGTTCACAGGAGTGACCCTGGCTTTCCAGCTTGTCACAGCTCTGTTCTGAAGATGATCAAATCACGAGCAACACATCCAGGTTACGGGGAACATGGAAACATCCTGCAGCTGGGCACACTCCACCCGAGGCTGGACACTGGTGGGGCTTGTCCTGGGGGCAACAGGACAGCACGGGGGTTTCTGCTAAGCGCCTCAGGGGTGCACACTGTTTGAAAGACAGAACACACAAACCGGAGGTCAAGCCTTCTGCTGGAGGCTTCATTCACCACCCTCCACTCCAAAACTCACCGGTTAACAGTCTGATATGAAATCAGTTTCTTTTTGCACTGACCTGACTCATAGAAGGTGAAGCCTGCTTTTCAGAAGTGAGGTTTGGCAAGGGAAGGAGACAGGAAATCCAGGGGAGAATGAGTCGCTAAGCCTGGCTCCTTCCAGCCTTTGCTACTTCCTCTGCCCCGGGTGGAGGGGAGGGCCCTGACTCCTGGCACCCGGGAGCAGAGAGAGTTCAGAGGGTTGGTAATGGCCACTTGGTCTATATGCAAAACATACGCGCGTGTGCACTTTACAACTGGCAAGAAAGTGAGAGGGAAAAGGGAAATCCTCCACTCTGGAAAAAGCAGGCGCAAAGTCAGTTGATCACGCAGATTCCGGAGCCTGTGAGGCAGGGGCCTTCTGTCTTGTCTGTGTTCCACGGAGATGATTAATTTACTTGGGTTAAGATTATTAGTCTGCCCCCCCTTTCTCTACAGTTCAAGAGAGTTTAAAGAAAAGCGGCAAAAGCCAATCACTGTTAGGAATGCACAGAGAGGCCGAAAGGTATCCACACACGAAGCCTCAAACCAGATGGGATTGTGTTAAGGATATTGAGACAGGAGATGACCTGGTTTTATCACAGTAGACATTATATGCAACGAAAAGTTTTAATTAGGGAAAAGCATAAATGTCAGCCAGAGGAGGAGCCGAAGTGATAAAAAGAGGATTTGGAATAGTGTGTCCGAGACTCTGGCTGTCCACCAAGAGAACAAGTGAGGTTGTCTGTTCTGCCCTAGGTAGTCAGAGGGACTGGGCATCCTGAGCTGAGCTCAGTGAGAACCATTTTAAACATGGTGTACAGCTGAGGTCAGAAGAGGGCTTTGGGTCCCATGAAACTAGGTGGTTGTGAACTGAGAGGTAGGTGCCAAGAATCGAAACTCAGTCTTAGAAGAGCAGCCAGTGCTTTTCACAGCTAAGCTGTATCTCTAGCCCATTGTGCTGCTTTGCATTTGGGGTCATTTGTTATAACAGCAATGACAAGTCAAACCTAACCCTATTGAGTTCATCTTTATAGTAGCTTTGCAATGAAATCTGTCCTTGTTGCCACACTTCAGATGTCAACTTGAGCCTCCACCAGTTGGTTTGCTTCCCATTCTGTCCCATTGTGCCCCTTTATTTTGCATATTTTCTAAAAAAATGTGACAGTTTACATGTCGATCATCTCTGTGATAGATGGAGATAATTTGATCTCTTATTTACTGGTTTTCACCAAATGTCAAATGTCTAAAACCGAGGTAGAGAGTAGGTGCTTAGCACACAATTGTTTAATCAGTGTCTAAAAATTTACTAATGCATTGGGCATTCCTGAATATAAGACAACTAGGAAAGAGTTGAGCTGGATTAGAACTCCAAGTTTGTGGCCTCAGTCTGTCCTTAGACCACCTGGCCACACTGAGGAGTAAGTGACCAGGGTGTGTTCTGAACACCGTGCTTTCCTAACCACAGAAGAAAGGCTGGCTGCCTGTCCCCAGCTCATGTAAATTGTGCATTTCTCCTTCTTTCCATCCATACTCTGAGAGTTTTGTTAACTTAGCTGATTTTTATCTTGTTTTACTCTATTTTGGAGTTTTCAGTGTAGAGATGTGGCTTTATCCTTAGTGTTACATTAGCAATATTTATAAAGTCATATATTACCATCCATGGTCATTTTTATTAGTTATACTATTGGTTATTTAAACATATTTACTGTAGTAGTTATTACTGCTGCTTGATACTACCTTACTAAAATCAAAGTCAATTCCTATGTGAGATTAAAAACTATATTAAAGATCACCCCAGGAATAACAATTTCCTTACAAGGAAGAAATTTGGTCTCTTTGTGACATTCATCAGCCTGGGATTGGGAAAATTAAGCTTTAAATAGTTGCTTACTATTTCTGTGTTGTCTTTTTCATCCTCTACCAAATGAATATCAGAAGCTACTTTAAGGATCACACACACACACACACACACACACACACACACACACACGCACGTCATAATGTGAATAAAAATAGCATTCATGGCAGTTTCTTTGAGAGCCATGGGTAAAACACTCCATCGTGGATCTCTGTCAAGATATCTGAAAACTTTTTCTTGGCTTCTGGCTTTGAACAAAGTTTACAGTAACAACAACAAGGCTTCATTGTGCCCTGAGATGTCTGTAAGGCAGCATTCATTCAAGTGTTGATCTGCATTGCACGGTCCAAGAATAACAACAGTCATTTATATAATTTTATCCATGTTTCTGTTTTTTCCTATCCATTTCACCCTTTTACCCACCCTTGCTGAAACACGGCAGCCTGTTTGGTGTGGGGGCAGGGATATGTGTAGATAGTTTCCCTTTTTCTCCTGGTCTTAGGTTGGAACAGATAGATTACACCTTTTTCTTTAACACATTATTTATGTTTGAAACTTAGTATCATTGAAGTAATGGACTGGGGTTCTCTCCCAAGAACACATTTATTGAACAGAAAGCTTAATTCAATTTGAATTAAGGAGACCACAGAAGACCCAGGGCTGTGACATACTGTATAACCCTAAGAATTTTGACAAATGGAAAGCTAGGGTATTTCATCAAAAGCCAACAAGTAGATGGGCATCGTGTATTTGTGGTGCTTTATGTCTTTATATCCATAAATCTACAGGAGTATTTTCAGTCCTACTGAGAAAATTGCCCTTGATCCAGTGGCTTATGTAGGGTTGTTTGGACGTGAAAGTCCACGTCCACGGCCTGGTCTGTGCACCCTAACTACTCCAGCAGTAATTTCAGCTAAAACACTCAAAAGTATAAACTAAGTATCATCAACCAGTTAAATATGAAAAGAAAGTCTAAAATAAATAAATAAAAAAGAAGTCCTAGATCCTGCCATCTGTAGACTTGCAGTTTTAATTATGGCTTCAGGATCTTTTCCATGTTCATTGGCAGCGCTGGCAGAGGGCAAATCAGCTGGGACTTATCCACAGGTGACACACAGCTGTTTTGTCACCCATAAGAAGAATGGCTAGCTGGTCAGGTAGAGTGTGTAGGAGAGCAAGCTGAGTTTCAGCCAGTCCAGAAAAGACTTCCCCTGATGATTTGATAAGTGACTTTGCGGGCTGTGGACTGCCCAGCACGTGGAAGATGCCACTGCGTATCCATATTGCCGACGATCCATGTGGTGTGATCAGAACTGCAAGCAGAATGATCTTCGTCTGTAGCTTGGGAAGACGGTTCAAATACAGGCAAGAATGCCACGTTAGGGCAAGATAAAGGATATGAAGGATAGAGTGACCCAGCAGTAGAGTCCTGGTTATGAGTTAGAGAGCCACTTGGTCAAACTAGATCAATGTGTTAGACTAGGAAAAGACATCAGCTCAGTGTTGGCATGTCTAGGCTGTGGCTCCTCGGGAATAAAATGGAGTCACTGACCAAGCGTAAGTTGCTCTTCCTGAAGGTAAAGGCTGTTAGCATCTAAGGAAGTGGGTGGAGGAGAGAAAACCAGCAAATGGGGAGTTTCGTGAAGACAGATAAAACAGTGGGCAATTGATCCTGTGTCTGATCCTGGATCCTGTGGGGACATTCTGGGAACGCATATTCTGGGAACATATACACACTGCATCTCAGAGTGAGTCTACCCATAGGGACTTGAGTTGACACTTCCAGTTTGCTGGGAGTAATGAAAACCCAGCAGCCAGAAAAAAACACAAGAAAGGAAAGATGGTGCATGGTGAGCATCTGAAAGCCCAGGCTCTTGTCAAGGTTTTCTGGAAGATCAGAGTTTGAGCCAGTAACCAGGCAACAGCTCAATGTAAGAGGGAAAGGCAAGATTCCTGTACTGAGAAACACTTCCTGATTCCCATCAGTGCCCACAGTACAACACATCTAAGCAAAGAATACATAGCCAGCAGTCAAATCAGGCTAGATCCCAAATAATGCCCCTAGCTAGTTTTATTCCTGGCCATCTCATTCTGTACTTGGGTTACTATTGTCTATATAAAAGGGAACTCAAAGTGATTCAATGTTACCTTCTAAAAGATCTTAAGGAAAGAAATGTACAAACATGAGTATATAAAAGGCCTTTGTAAACAATAAAGCACCGTGCAAATGGTTTCTATCATGCCGAATTTGTACAGCTGGTTGAAAACAGCATCCAGTCTATTGTCTGTAGCTGTAAACTGGCTTAAACAGGAAATGTTTTAACATGGCTACCCATTGATCCTTAAGACTGATTTGCCTGAATGAACACACATACATGTAAATAAAGCCTTAGGTGGCCAGTTGAAATCACATGGCCGCAGTTAGAACACATTCCTACGTCAAACCCTAGAGAACTTGCAGACAACTAATCCCCAAGTGTCCGAGCAGCTCATCAGAAAAGACACTTTCCCACCACTTACTTTCCCCGAGTCAGACAGAAGTTGTCTCTAATGCCCATTCTATGTATCTTTTCTAGGATGAAAAACTTTGAAACCAATGATTTGGCATTTTCTCCTAAGGGGAATTTTGGAGACAACAGTGGACTTGCTGAATATGTGGCACAAGCCATAGACCCATCTCTCAGCTGGGATGACATTAAATGGCTCAGACGATTGACATCGCTGCCTATTGTTGTAAAAGGCATTTTGAGAGGTTTGTCATTTCTCTCCTTTGCTGTATACTGATTTCATGATCATTTTCAGATACAGTCATGGTAGCTTCTTAGAGAGAGTAATTGATAGGAAAATGTGGCATTACAAATTGAAAGATGTTTCGGCTCCCAATTCTTTCTTTCAAAAGATTTCTTATTATTCGTGTATGTACATACGTCTTCATGTCTGTCTGTAGTTTGCAATCACTTTCCCAAAGACTGACCCTTCCATCCCCCAGCATCACCACCTTCCTCTCTACACATGTGGATCATTTCTCCAGGCTTTCACAATATTGCATATAATAAATGAAGTGTTTTCTAGGTAAAATGCTCATTGCTTTCAGTGAGGCTACCTAATGAGACAGCTCAAAAAGCAAGACCAAGAGAGTAGTGTTTGAAAGGACGCTATTCATACACATAAAGTTTATCTGGTCTAGTTTTTCTGTAACTGTTTATTTCACTTATTTATCAAACAAAAATCATCTCTCTGACTACAACTGTATCAAATAACACATATGCTCAGGCTGGACTGGAGGAAGAGCTGAAGAAGTTCTGAGAGACAAGTTCTCATTGATAACAGGCTCTCACCCAAAAGTCAGATGGACGGACTGAGAACCTTTCCTTTCTTTTCTTTTTTACCAAAGAGCAGAGACTACGTTTTCAGGAACGTGAAGAAATGGCTAGCTGGGAAGTCCTAGAAGAGGCATCCACCCTTACAACCATCTTAAAAATTGCATCTTAATGAATGCAAATGGGAATGCAAGATGTAATCGGTTATTGTGGTTAAACTGCCCTGGGAGAACATTAACAAAGCCCCAAGCCTGTGCTTCAGACAGGATTGGGTCTTCTCTAGGACTCACGCTAATAAACATATAACATGTATGCGCAAAGGCACAAAACTTCTCAGACTTTTTTCTTTTTTTCCTTTTCTTATCGATTCTTTTTCACTTTCTTCATGACTTTTTGTTTTGAGGAAACTCTTTTCTCATTAACTCTTTTTACAAATACTAAGTTAAGAAGTTCCCAAGGTATATTATTTCATTATCCTTGGGTTACTTTCAAAAGTGTTGACATGTATCTAAAATACTTTATTTCTTAAACTTATGCAACTTACTGTAGTCCCAAGTGCTTGAGGTTAACTCTCACAGATTTGAATTTGGCTTTGGTAATATAATAAGGAATATAAGATAGGATCATGACAGCAGCCCTTGCTGATATTACCCACTCACCATTGTCTTAAACACTCAACTTGTGTAAGGGCAAAAGCACAACTATGGAATGACACATTGTGTTCTCTGAGGATTAGTGAAAATGTCAAAGATTTGTAAATATTTTGCCAAGCAGGAACATTTTGACCCTTTAAATAGCTTTTGGTCTTGGTTATAAAATAAATAATTAAATTAAAAAGTAAAATACAGAATCATGGACAGATTTCACAAGCCATTAACAAATAGGAAATCTTTTATCTGATCATGTTTCTTCCTGTCTTACACACTCATAATCCAGTCAGAGCAAACTATTCAGTCATTTGCCCAATAGCCCTACAATGTCTAGAGAATGTGGAGACTTACTCTTAATGATCAAGATAACAGACTTTCTTAAAGTAAATTTTCTTCGAATGAAAGACCCTTTCTAATCTTATCATGGCTAGGATATAATCTTATTGTGATTTCAATGCATTCAACAAATGACATGGCTCTTGCCCAACTTTCATTCCCCGCTCATTATTGTAGCACCTATTCCTCGTCACCCTATGGGGAAAAAATAGCAGTTCATGTTTATCTGAGCTTTCAACATGAGTCTCAACATTTGACTCCTAAATAGCAGTTCATGTTATTTGAGAGTTCAACATGAGTCTCAAATGATCCCTTTCCTCCACAAGCTCACATCATGTGGATAACTGTCTTCACCGGGTGCTTTAGGATATTGAGGCACAGAAGGGAAATGACTACTAACATGGCAGGTGAGATACTTGAAGGCAATGGGAGTCTGCCTGCATGCTCAGGTTTGGGCTTATAAAATGTGACATGTTTTTTAAATACATTTTGGTTTGATAGCTAGATAACCAGAAGCAGCTATAGCATGTCATATGTTTTTTTTGGCTACATCTAGACTTTTAACATAATAACATACCTTATCTCCTTTTTTGGTAGAAGAAAAAATATAAGCACTGTTGCTGCAGCGTGAAGTATGGTGGCATCTGTCAGTCACAGGTGACTATATAAGTTGATAAAGATTAAAGCAGAATTCCAGTTGCTCAGTCAGAAGACCACACTTCAATCCTTTTTTCTAATTTTTAGCATGCGAAGTATTGGGTTCAATTATGGCATTTTTTTTGGTTGGTCTTCTTCCCTAATTCTCTCCCCGATCCCCTTAGTCTCCTTTCTATCCTTCTATGCCCATCTCCCTCCTTTCTGGCTATATAGTATATGTTCTATTTCTTTCCTTCTCTTCCTCAGCACCTCCTTCCCATGTTCTCATGCTCTCCTTCCTTTTTTTTTGTGGCCTGTACCCATATAGATACATATATATGAACACTGAAGCCAGCCTCTGCATTTGAGAGAGAACACACGTCTGTCTTTATGAGTCTAGGTCACCTTGCTTAATTAATAATTATTTTATAATGCAACCATTTTCTTGAAAATTTCATTTCTCTCAACAGCTGAGTAAAATTTCATCATGTGTATGTATATAAATAAATATATATTATGTATGTATATATGATTTGTGCATATATGTGTATGACATTTTCATTATTCATTTATGAACTGGTGGACAGCTAGACTGGTCCCGTTTCTCCACTATCATGATTACAGCAGAAATCAACACGGGTATGTAAGTATCTTGTGCTAGGATATAGAACCCTGTGGGAATGGGCCCATGAGTGGCTTAGCTGCATTACTTGGTGCTTCCATTTGCTGTGTTTTATTTTTTGAGAACTCTTCACACTTGCCCTCCATGGGTCTGCATGAGTTTCCACTGCCATTATCATTGAATAAGTGTTTCTGTTTCCTCACTTCCTCTCCATACCTGCTGTCCTTTATTTTCTTGATGAGGGTTATTTTGACTGGAGTGGGTTGGACTTGTCAAGTAGCCCTAATTTGCATTTCTCTGTTGGCTAGAGGATTAGAACAATTTAAAGTACTTATTGGCCATTCGTGTTCTTCACTTGAGAAAGGTTTCTTTCGTTCATCAGCCTATCTTATCTGGGAGTTTTGTCTGTGTGGTACTTTTAAAATTATTATTTATTTTTAGCTAAAATTTTATTTTATGTGTATGGGTGTTTTGAGTTCATGCACACTTGTATACTACATGCATGTAGTTCCTGCAGAAGTCAGAAGAGGGGTCAGATCTCATGGAGTTATAAACAGATGTCAGTGAGTGATGGGAATCCAACCCAGGTCCTCTGGAGAAGCAGCCAATGCTCTCAACTGCTGAGACATCTTTCCAGATCATGGCACTTAAACTTTTCAATATTTTAAAAAATATATTCTAGATATTAAGATGCTGTTTAAAGTATAACCGATAAATATTTTTTCCCTTTCTATGGGTTGTCTTCCTATTTTGTGGTATATGAAATTTATATTTTCATGTAGTTTCATTTGTTAACCCTAATTCTTGGGCTTTTCTCTGTGCAGTTGAAGTCCTGTTCCCCAAATCATTATGTGCACATATACATTTTATATATATCTATAAAAACTATAGATATTATAGTCAAAGGATAGAGTATAATTGTAAACTGTCCCAATGCACAGAGATTAATGACATTGACCGGAAACAATAGAAGGCAATATTGAATAATATTGAACAAGTTATGTTTCTTTTATCTAGTAAGTGGGGCTTATTCTCATTGCAAAAGAATAGGAAGTATTAAAACCGTGTGTTAATTTTGAGGAGTAGTTATTATGAGTCCGAGTCTGTGGCCCTTCTAGAAGCCATGTGGAGTAGTAGTTTTTGCCTGGAAAGTTCTATTTCAGGGTGTCATACTAAAATACTAAAGCTGCTCTGAGTTATCTAGAATCAAATTTCCTGTAAATTTTCCTGGCTTAATTTGGGATTTTTTTTGATAAACAATGTATGTCTTCTTAATAACCATAGTCAAACAACAACCATTTGTTTTCCCAAATTCCATCATTTTTATCATCTGTGCTTCAGAAATGTCTTCTTGTTCATTATAGTAAGTCTCAGAGCTGAGATCGAAAATAAAAACAATAATAAGGAAAGTAAATCTTTCATAATAATTATAATAAAAAACTAATTTTATTTCTAAGAGAATATTATTTTTTATATATTTATTTTATATTCTGGCTGCTGCCTCCCCCAGTCTTCCCTTCCCAGCCTCCCTCCTCCATCCACCATCCTAAATTCCAATCTTCTCCTCTTCTGTCTCCATCCAGGAAAGGGCAGGTCCCCCATGAGTATCAATAAAACATGGCATATCAACTGGGCAGTGGTGGTGCATGCATTTAATCCCAGAACTCGGGAGGCAGAGGCACGTGAATCTCTGTGAGTTCAAGGCCAGTCTGGTCTACATAAAGAGTTCCAGGACAGGCTCCAAAGCTACACAGAGAAACCCTGTCTTGAAGCCTGCCCCCCCCAACCCAAAACAAAAATAAAAACAAAAAAACAAACACATATCAAGTTGCAGTAAGGCTAAGCACCTCCCCATCTATTAAGGTTGGGCAAGGCGACCCAGTATGAGAAGTAGGGTCCCAAAAGCCAGTAAAAGAGTTGGAGACAACCCCTATTCCTGCTATTAGGAGTCCCACAAGAGGACCAAGCTACACAACTATAACATATATTCAGAGTACATAGGTCAGTCCCATGCATACTCCCTGGTTGTTGGTTCAGTCTCTGTGAATTCCTATGAGCTCAGGCTAGTTGCTTGTGTGAGCCTTCCGGTGGTGGTGTCCTTGACCCCTCCGACTCCTATGCTCCTTTCTCCTCTTCCTCTTCAGGATTCCCAAACTCTGCCTATTGTTTGGCTGTGCTTTTCTGCATCTGCCTCCATTAGTTGCTGGGTGATACTTCTCTGATGACGATTGGGCTAGGCACCAATCTGGTCACAGGAGATGGCCAGTTCAGGCTACTAATCCACTATTGCTGGGAGTCTAACCTGGGGTCCTCCCCATATACTCCTGGGAGATTCCCCTGTGCCACTGTGCCTTTATTTTGAAATGGTTTTTCTATGTTTTCTTGTAGCAGTTTAGTGTTTCTGGTTTTAAATTAAGGTCTTTCATTCTCTTTGAATTATTTTCTGTGTGAGGGTAAGACATATGGATTTAATTTTATTCTTCTGTAGGTAAATATCCAGTATCACCAGTACCCTTTTCTGGATTGGCTCTCCTTCTGTAGTGTTAATGGCCTTATCTGTGTGAACATTTCCTTCATTACAGAAAGTTTTGTTGAACCAGACATATAGATATTTAGATCCACCTAGTCTAGGAAGCTTACTGGGAAGGCCTTGTGTTCACTCCCTTCCTGGGACTCAGGGTGGGTCACTATGCCCAGTTGGCATTTACATGGGTCCTGGGGATTTAAATTCTGATTCTCAGTCTTGCATGACAGGTGCTTTATCTGTTGAGCTATCTGGCCAGGCTCACTTCTGAGTTGCTTAAGAGGAAATGTAGAACATAAAAAAGAGGCATGAAATACTAAAAATGTGATACCTAAAAGTAAAAATGAAATAACTGAGTGACTGAACGTAAGTCAGTGACACGTCCTCAAGTATAAAAGAACAATGAGTAACAGGACTGAAAGAAGATGATAGTCATGTAGATGAGTGATTTACGGATGATTTTAAAATACAAAAAGATAACTGACATACATTTTAGTTTAAAAACACACAAAGAAAGGAAAGGAAGAAAGGGTTAGAAAAGTTACGAATTTTGGTGACATAATCACTAGACTAAGAAAACAAATCACACCATATCGTAGATGAAATGTTAGAAAAAAATGTATATAAAGAGAGAAAAATCAAGGAAAGAATTCATTATGAAGGACTAAGGCCAGGCCAGACTGTAAGCTGACATTAGGTCAACAATGAGTTCCAGCAAATGAGGGAAAAGTCTGTATGGAAGGTTCTGTGGAAAAACAATTGCTCAATTTAGTGTATTACAACTCATCCAGTGATTATGCAAACAAAGGGATCAGTCAAGGGCTGCCAGCTTGATTCTCACTGATCTCTCTTTGGGCAGCTATGCATGAGTGTACTACAAACAAAACCATAAACCAAGTGAGAGCTTACATCCATCTGTTTGTAAGAGATTCAAAGCAGAGAAAACAAGACAATGAAGGCAGACATTGAGGCCAGAGAGTAATACTGTAGAACAAGAAGGCAGAGGTCTCTGGACAGCGGACTCAAGGGAGGAGATAAGGGGACTCAAAAGAGTTAGCTAGAATAATGGAAAGATTTGAGGCTATACCAAAGTCTCATAGTAACTGGGACAAAAGAAAGACAATTAAAATTCTAGTAAAGTCAGATAATGCACCAAAGCATGTACGTCCAAGTAGGAAGCAACGACAGAATGCAATGGAAGAATTGCGGGTGATGGAATAGGAAATGACCAGTGTGTTGGGAAGCCATCTTGAAATCCTTCTCCCTCCACAATTTCAACAATTTTCTTTAAAAAAAAATTAAATTATGAACAGATGCAGTGCTGCCATTTTTCTATTCAGAAGATTGACAGTTTTCATTGCTGCCAATAATCTGCCATAGTAGGTAATACTCCAGTAATATTGAGATGACTCATCCAGTAATGTCAAACAGAACTCTTAAATTCGCCAAAAGAATAAATTTAAACCAGTCACTCATTTGAAAAGAAAATAAACAATTTCTTTTTTAAAAATGTTTTTGGTGCCATCAATAAAAGCTTATGCATGTTAATTTTGTTTTATTGTTTAAAAAATATAGACTAGAAAAGTAATTTTTGTATTTTTACTTCATATAGATATACTGTTTTTGTGTTATTTCTCCCTTTACTCTCCTCCCTCCAAATACCCCTGTGATGCTTCTTTCAAACTCATGACCTCTTTTTGTTTAATTAATAACTCTCCACACATACACACACATACACACACATACACACACACACACACACACACACACACACACACACATACACGTTAGGGTTTCTACCACCATGGTAAAATATTACGACAAAAGTACTGTGGGGAGGAAAGGGTTCATTTCAGCTCCACATCACAGTCCGTCCATCATGAAGGGAAGATAAGGCAGGAACCTGGAGGCAGGAGCTAAAGCAGGGTCATGGAGGAAGGCTTCTTAGTGGCTTGTTCCCAGTGGCTTTCTTATCCTGCTTTCTTATACCCCCCAGGACCACCTGTCCACAGGTGGCATCACCCACAAGAGGACTTGAACTTCCCACATCAATCATCATTCAAAAAAATGTTCTATATGCTTGCCCACAGTCCTATTTTCTCAGTTGAGGCTTCTTATTTTCAAACAAAGCTAGGTCATCTGAATATCTTTTAGGGTTGGTTGACCACTTGTTATTTGTACGTGACTTTGTTTTCCTTGATTTCAGCCTTGGGAAAGATGGGTTCTTCAGGCCATCGCAATTTCTAAGTTGGAGTCTCAGCAAACCACTGGTAGTTATAACAGTTACAATGGTAATAGTGTTAGGCTCAACAAGATGCTATATGCAGTAGAATTTCTTCTTATGGGTCCACAGGAGAGAGTCAGGGTTCAGCATGATGGTTTCTGGTCAGAGCTCACCTCATCTCTTTCTGCAAAGAGACAAAAAGTCAGAACTTCATGACACTTCTTATAAGGGAAAATAATCTCCTTTTGAGCCTCACTTTTATGAATATATCCAGTCTTAATTACCTATCAGAGATTCCGTCTCCAAATATTATCACATCATGTACTAAGGTTTCAAAAGAACGTGGCAAGGAAAGAGGTATTTAGACCATTGGACATAGTTATAACATCAATATATACTCATATTTAAAAAGAATAGTATTATTATCATTATTAAAATATTTAAATTTTAGTATTACATGGCATGTAGTGGAAAGCTGTGTAGCAAACAAAAATTAAAACAATCAGAATTACAAATTGTTGCACATCTTTGATAATTTTTCTTAATTAAGACAACTTTTTATCCCCATTGCTGAATTGGCACATATGTTCATTTTCTGAATTTACCTGCTTAGCTCTCAAAAGTCCAATATTCAAGACAAAATCAAGCAAATTGGTTTTACTTACTATTACATTTAAGAAATAACAAAATGGGAGCATCCTACAAATAATAGCTTAGAAAACAAAATTTAACAATTATGTTTACTGCTTAAAAATATTAATCTATTTTAATACTGGATTTTCAGAAATCAATATCATTGAAACACAATTAGTGAGTTATAGTTTTAACATCATATTTATAGTGCATTCTATTGTATAAATTTAGCTATATAACAAACAGCAAAACAGTTACTCAATTTACAATAGTTGTGTTTTAAATGCTCTTTGGGAATAGATTTGTTGATTGGTGGCTGCTTTGATAATAATGCTTACTATACATACTATTTTATTTTCCATATTGTAGGGTGATACTTCTGCTAAATGGTAAAACTGATACGATTTTATTAATTAAAAACAGCTAATATGGGAATATTGGCTGGAGAGACGGCTCAGTGCTTACTGTTCTTACAGAGGACTTGAGTTCAGACCTGTAACAAGTCTTGAGTTCCAAGAGAGTAAACGACACTCTCTTTTGACCTCCCTGGGCACCCAAATCCATGTGCTGCATATAAGCCTATGCAAGCACACACACATAACAACAAACAAACAAATAAATGTTAAAAATATAATTAGCAGAGGAAGTCAGTTTTCTTTAATGATTTGATACCCGATAGACTGACCACACTCCAGGGCACGACCAGTGCCCAGTAAATGGTCAGCTAACAAAGACTGGCCTGGATTAGTGAGGGGGTGAGGAGGGAGAGAGAAATGAAGAAGTCAGCAGGTAGGAAAGTGAGGAAGGATCTGGGAGGAGTTAGTGGAAGGGGTTAATACAACCAAAATACATTGTATGAAATTCCCAAATGACTACTAAAACATTATAGAATGCATAACATTAGTAGAAGTATGTCTTTACAAAGATAAACTCTTTATGACAATTTACTATGTCCTCATAGTTTTATCACATATTAAATTAATTGTTTCACCTGTTAATATTAGAAGGAGATGCTACCCCTAATATTTTAAATGTAATGACTGGTGTGTTTTAATGAAAGTACTAAAGAAGATGGGAAGGAGTGAGGCCCTCCTCCCTCTACAGGGATGCTGGAGTTTGGAAGTCCAAGCCTTTGGTCCAGTTTCCATGGGATGGTGCTTTGTTCTTTCTAGGCGATGATGCTAGAGAAGCTGTGAAGCATGGTGTGGATGGGATCTTGGTGTCCAATCACGGGGCGAGACAACTGGATGGCGTGCCAGCTACTGTGAGTTTCCACTGGTATTTCTCCACATATCTTTGGAAAATCAGGGTTCTATATGTCTACCGAGTGTGTTTGTGTGGGTATGTGTGTATCACTTACAATAAACTGCGAGATGTTATATGAGGTCTCATATTTTCGGTGGCACAGGAATTATCTAAATTAGCAAACATAATTATTTTTAACTAGTCGAAGATGTCTATTTATATACTCACGAAGAAAAGCCCTTCTAATTAGTAAGGCAGGGATTGTTCTTGTGGCTATAGTAGGCAATGGAGTAGGCAATGGAGAAGGAGAGAGGCAATATAGACCTGGCAATCCAAGGGAAATGAAGGCATACACACGTGTAGGATCCACAGAAGCCTCTGGGGAGGAAAAAGTCAACTTAGTAGTAGTGAATTGTTTCCTTGAACCAGCAGGATGGTTTGGCGATGTTTGCAGACAACCTGGGTTCACTTTAAGACAGAGTAGAAGCCAGCAGGGAGCCCTGGTGAGCACAGGGTTCTCCCAGTGTTACCCAAAGCACTGAAGGGTGTCAGGTCTGCACACAGTGGGATTAGCAGCCGAGGATTTGAAATCATAAAGCTGGAGGTTGTAAGTCCCTGCTGACGTAGACCTTGTCCCACAGACACAGCATTCTGGGTGATATTCAGTGTGGCCTGCAGGTTAAAAGGGGTGGGAAGGGAGGGAGAAGTGACTCAGAGCTCAGAGCGTCTGACCAGATTTATGCCTCACTTGTGCACGAAGACACAGACTTAGTGTGCGGGCCAAATTAAGTTTGTTTTCAAAAAATAAAATATAAATTTTCTGAAATCAAATCTAACTAGATTTTAAGGGGAAAACATCTAAATGGTGTGGTTTCTTTCGCTCTGGCCAAGGGCATATGGAAACTTATCTAAAAGGGCTTTTTGAGCTGTGGTCTCAGAGACTGTTTGAAAAAAAACAATGCCCCCTCCTTTGGCCTGCTGTGTGGATGAGAGGATAAGCTTGCTTCAGCTTTGCCTCATGCTTAGAGCCAATTTAAGGCCCATGATGATGAGAGGAAGGTATGAATGCACCCAGTCTTTGGCAAGTGGTGTTTTCTTTCCATTGGTGTATGGATTTTGAGGAGAGTAGTCAACGACTTTAAAGAAGGCTATGGCATAAGCTTTACACTAGATGCATAGACCGCCTTACCGTCCTGTGGTCTTCATTCTTCATGACGTCAGAAGTCAGGGGACAGGCACAGGATGATTATCATGCGAGGAGTTATGAAATTGGAGGCGTGAGTTTGAGTTATTTCTTATTTTCTTGCCTCCTGTAATGTGTGAGAGACAGATGACTCTTACGCCCAAACCTCTCCTGGTATTGTGTTGGTTCCCTAAAGAATTTGTCTGGACTGTACAGTTCTACATTTTTCTATTTCCCAGCATTCCCTTGTATGGAGAAATACTGGCCCCTTGAATTTCTGGACCAGGAATTTAACTTCAGTTTATCCTGACACACTGTCCTCTGGCCCGTAAGGGTCCTTCGAACATTCTCTTTTATATTTTTTTTTCAAATTTGTGTTGCATTTTGATGCCAACTAAACCCCAGCAACTTCAGACTTACAGATATAATGTTCTTTCCACAGTTTCTCACCTGCCAAACCCTTTCAGTAAATAAGCATTTGAGCTCTTAAGTTGCTGACGCTCAAACTGAGTCCTTAGGCATGTTCTGTACCGTCTAAGAACTCTTGCTTTTTTTTTTTTAAGGGGACTGTTTGGGCCTAGAGGGGCGCTCAGTGGTAGAGTTATTGCCCAGCATAGAGGAGACCCTAAATTCAAGCTCTAGCACCAGTATGACAGAAACACAAAATGAATTGTAAAGGCATGCCTCATCCTTAAGAGGTACTTGGCACAGAGCTGGCTTTTGTAGCATAACAATCAAATCTAAACTTACTGGCTGAAACATTATTTATGTCCCAGTTTTATTCAGTTGACATTTTGGGCTGAGAACTGTGAGGTGGTGAGGTCCGGGCTTGGCTAGGCTCAGTCCCGATGCTATGGAGTCAGCTGCTTGTGCAGTAGACCAGCCTGGTAGAGGATAATCTCGCCGTCTCACGTCTCCCAGTGGGTCAGGTTGGTTTGTTTTCATGAAGGGGCAGATTTCTTAAAGGGTCATGCCAGGCCTTACGATCTAAGCTCAGAAGTAATGCTTTCTTAGAATCTCTCCTGTTCCACTGGTGAACGCTAGCTACAGCTCAGATCCCCACCCCATCACCCCTTCCCCTAAGGATGCCCCAGGAAGCATAATCCCGCTATGAATCGAAGAGTGGGTGGGGCAATCATTGGAGCCATTTGGGGGCTTGCAGAATCTCTGGATGGTGGTTTTCTGATTGTGCTGGATAGCAGCCCTGGAGGGGTGTGAGGTGTGGTCTGGGAGAAATTCTGAAAACTGAGGCAGTTACCTCTGCATTAACTGCAGCACCTCGTTAACATCAGCTTCTTTGGTCGGAACATTTGAGTGTCCTTCTTCAAGAGCGTAACGATGGATGCAATACTGATGCATAGGAAAGGAAAAACGGAACCCTAAATAGGGCCTTACCTAGTGGGCTTGTCTGCTCTATTTTATCCAGTCTGCCCGGATCACTCAGTTTTATGTGGTGTATGCCTAGTGAACGTGCAGCTCTGGGAAGAGAGGCAAGTTAGAATTGCTCCGTGTTGGATGGCACCTACCTGTCCACTGACACAGAGGCACAAGTGCGGCCTCTGTTTTATATTCCAGGATTCATATTGTAAGTGTCCTTATTAGTGTACTTTTAGGCCAGGTTAGGTACTGGAAATAACCTAAACAGACTTGATTTGTGTGACTTTGAAAATGTGTATTGAACCCAAGCTAGCTAATATTTTTCTTTGGTTCTGGTTTCAAATGGGGAAATATGCTTAATTATGGCTTGCATCATGGCTTGGAAATTGTAGCATTTATATGTTGATGTAACTCGCCTGAATGTAAAAGGGGACTATGTATAGGTAAGCGAATGTATGTAAATGGATCCGAAGCATGTTTGGCAAGGGATGGAAGCCAAAAGGGAAAGGGGAAAATTGCACTACCTGCCAAACATTTAGGGGCCACTGGCCAAGGATTGCCTCCACTTCCTCCAAATTGTAGCTGTGTTTGGTTTTCAGCCTTTTACATAAGACTCCATTTAAGTTTAGCCACTAAACTTCGAGGAGAGAAGGAGGAAAGCCTTTGAGTGATTTCAGCACAATCATTTCTGGAAAAAGAGCAGCTTAAGTGTGTGGTGGCTTTCACAGCGTACATGAGTAGACTCAGAACTTCATTTCAGATCGACACGCTGTGGGGCAAAGGTGAAATATTCCCATAAATTTTCACCTATATCTAATGAGCTAGTGGTATTACATACTACTGTGACTCTGGGGGCGGGGGCGGGGGACAGTGGTTTAAATTGACAATTGTTCCCTTAAAACATCTTGCTACGGGGTTCTTCCGATTCAGGTTTGGAACTAACCTATTGGCTGGGCTATAACGTTTCAGGTCCAGCTAGGCAAGGATTAGACATCTCTGCCTCCTAAATAGTCTCTCTGGGGTCCAAGCTCTGAGGGAACAAGACTTGGGGATCCCTATCTTATGACAGTCAACAGAAATGCAAACTTAACAAGAAATAGTTGACATAGCTATTCAGGTCAGTGCCCATAAATGGCCCTCAACCTTCTCTGCTCACATGTGACTGCCAAAGTGGGTCATAGATCTAAAGTCGAGCGTCAAGGAGGATGTTAATATGCTCTATTTGAATGGGAGAAACTATATAGATGTCTTAGAAAGGAAATGTATTCAGAGAAGTATGGGGGAGTCCTGAACGATACTATAAGCCACCACCTTACCCTTGAGAGGTTCCTGTGTTCTCTATGATAACTTAAACCATTGACAATGGCCAGTTTAGACAGGGCTCTTCCAGGGTCACATGGTCATCTTCCTGTAATGGGGGGGGTAAAGTGCTTTCATCATTAGCTAACACTTATCTGGATATAAAGTTTGTTAGAAGAGGAACTCAGAGAGGAGTCACGCTTGCACACATTTTATACCACTGCTTACAACACCTACCAAGCATTTTAACCATCAGACTCTGGTAAATAATGTTAAGAATATGTATACCAGTAAGATACTTTAATTACTCTTATAAAAGAAGGAGCTATGAAGATCGAGTGATTCAGAATTATGTTTATTATTTTTAGACATAATATTTTCTTTTAAATATCAGGCATAGAAAAATGAATGCTAGACTTTGAAGACATAGAGGCTAGTCAATTCTTAATTCACATGAGTTTCCAATTCCTAACATTGCATTGTTTTTCTTCCTGGAGAAATGATTCCATCATCAACCTTAAACAAACAGCATCACATTGTCTTTCTTCTCTCCCTAGATTGATGCCCTGCCAGAAATCGTCGAGGCTGTGGAAGGGAAGGTGGAAGTCTTCCTGGACGGAGGTGTAAGGAAGGGCACTGATGTTCTCAAAGCTCTGGCCCTGGGAGCCAAGGCTGTGTTTGTGGGGAGACCCATCATATGGGGCTTGGCTTTCCAGGTAATTGGAGGAGAAAATGAGAAAATACAATAAAATCATTCAATAGTGAAATAGAACCAAATTAGTTTATTTAATACTTTAATATCTTTTACTTGCTTAGGGAGAAAAAGGTGTTCAAGATGTCCTTGAGATCCTGAAGGAAGAATTTCGGCTGGCCATGGCTCTCAGTGGTAAGTCTCGGCACTCCTTGATGTTATGTTATGGCAACACAGCCACTGACAGACAATGCTTAATTGAAGAAAAAAATTATTTGAGCTCGTGATCTCAGAGACTTTCAGCTCATCACCATGGGAAAAGCATTGCGGGGCTCAGGGCAGAAACTGAACTAGAGGCTAAGTTTTAACCTTGGGAGGGGGCTATGCCTTAGTAACTACTTCCACCAACTAGTTCCCACCTCTGAAAGGTTCCAAAGTCTTCAGCATGGCTCCACTCTTGGGAAACAGGTCCTGAAAATAGGAGCCTGTGGAGAACACTGCAGATTCAAATGACAACAGACTCTTATCATCATTTACTGCCTTTTTATTTTCTGTGGGATTTAGGGAGGACAAAAGCTATAAGGGGGACTGAACTTGCAGTTGGCTTTATATTTATGGCTCTGAGGCCCAACATGCTTGGACTAGTTGATTTACAGTGTGCATAGTTACTTAGCCTTCAGCTTTGACAATCTCATCAGGGATGTCTTTGTGAGCAAGAAGACTCTAAAGGTATGGAGAGCATCATTCTTTTTCTCACTTCTTGATATATGACTGCATAGATCTAACTGGCCAGACAGTTCTACCTCTTGACTAAGCACCAGGTCAAACTCTACCTGTTTAAACCCATGCCCCTAACTCTCCCTTAGACCTGTGCCACCTGTAGCCTCTCACTCCCAGTTTGCCCTCATGCCAAAGTTTCATTTGCTCTGGCTGGAACTCTCAACACTTGCCTCTTCTTTTGCATGTGTCATCCATAGGGGTTGCTCATTACAGTGTAATTGGAGTCTGACCCACCCCTTGTCACATCCACTGCCACCAAGTGGCTGTCCCATTACTTTTCCCTCTTGAGGTGGATATTGGGTCTGCTTCTCTCACCTTGTCTACTTGCCTTCTCCTGTTCTCCTTTGATCACAGAAACCAGGGTAGTCATTTAAAACATTAACTTAGCTCATGTTCCTCTTGGAACAGAACCTTCCAATGACTCTGGACTTAACTCAGCATAGATGTCAACGTCCTTACAATAGTTTTTTCAAGGGCCGTGTTACCCTTCCAGGAAAAGCTTTTACCCATGCTGTCCCTGTTACTGCACCGAAGCTTCATTTTCCTCTTAAACGTTCCTTGATGATCAGACAAGTTCCAGCCTCGTGGACTCTGTGCTGGATCATCCCTCTCCTTTGATGCTCCCCAGATGTGTGCATGAAGAGTTCCTCCACCCTTCAATCTTCCATGTACATTTTTTATTCACAAAAGGACCACCATGACTGCTTATCTATCTCCAAGTTTCAGCTTTCTTCTATGTTCTTGCATTCTTTTTCCTTAGAATCTGTCACTGTTCGTGAGTCATCTGTCACATAACTTAATTTTTAAACAACACACATTATGTATTTTATGTTTCCCCTCTAGAAGGCAGAACGTGTGACCAGGGACCTTTCCATCTTTTATCTCATTGCTGGGTTTGCAGTGTTTAGAGTAGTGCCTGGCACACAAACAATAAATGTTTGTGAACAGAATTAGCAAGTGCTGTGTTTACTGTGGATTGCTTAGAGTTTGAATCAAAATGGACCTTTAGCTGACGGGGGGAAAAGCTTCGAGTGAGTTACCAGCTTCCCCATTTGACGTTCATTTTCTGTGATCCACAGGGTCCAAATCACCCTGCTAGCTACAACTCCCGATATTGTCTCCCTGCTACTGTGCAGCCCGGGGTTGCCGGAACCTTCAGGAGAAGAATGTCATTCTGTGAATCCTCACTACACATTTTAATTTGCTGCAGACATATCCTAAATGAGAGCTTTCAGACGCTGGCTGTCTATTAAATGTGGCAGAAAGAATACAGTCTTTGTGCTAATAAAAATATGTGCCAGTCATTTTGTATTAAGGACTGTTTAGGTAATAAAAATGGTCTCATGCCACATAAGATTTGGCAAGCCTACCTTGAATCATAAACCTTACATTTGTCAAGTTTTACATTCCTTGGGAAAAACGATTACCTGCCTGATTATTATTGCATTCATTTCATATTAAATGTATGCATTATTTTTTTCAGGGTGCCAGAATGTGAAAGTCATCGACAAGACATTGGTGAGGAAAAATCCTTTGGCCGTTTCCAAGATCTGACAGTGCACAATATTTTCCCATCTGTATTATTTTTTTCCAACATGTATTACTTGACAAAGAGACACTGTGCAGAGGGTGACCACAGACTCTAACTCCCCACTTCAATACAAAGGGTGTCGTTCTTCTCCAACAAAATAGTGATCCCTTTTCGTTCATTGCTTTTGACTTTTCAATGGGTGTCCTAGGAACCTTTTAGAAAGAAATGGACTTGCATCCTGGAAATATATTAACTGTTAAAAAGAAAACATTGAAAATGTGTTTAGACAACGTCATCCCCTGGCAGGCTTAAGTGCTGGGAAACAAAAGATATCCTCCAGTAAAATTGGAGGTAGCGGGCTGAAGGAAAAGATAATGACCTCCCTGTTTATTAACCTGTCGTATGTTTAGATTTCCTTAAGACAGTGCTTCTTACAGTGTGTGCTGGGCTGTGAGATGCTAGAAATGCCCAAAGAAACATGACGCTTGGATCTGCCGTGTTGAGAAACAGCACTAGGTAGAATTGAAATGGATGGTGGTAATTTGTGATTTTTCTAGAGACTTTTTGACTTTTAGCACCTAGGTCTCTGAAGGTGTGTTTCCAGCCACGTATTGAGTATCTGAATATACCTGAATGTTGTCTGGCTTGAAAAAGATGTGTCTAGTCCACTTGGGCCAACGTGAAATGAATTTTATTTTTGAACTCTGTCTACTCATTCCCATTTTTGAGGTACTGATTTCCTAGCTCCCCCTGAATCTTTCCCAATTCTCTCATTTCCTCCTCACTTATAGCCACATTCAGGGTCAAGTACACATTTTGTGCGGTTCAAGGTGAATAAAGATATGGAACCTTTGCTCAGAAGGAACCCAAGAAAAGACAAAAAAGAAGCCATTTCCTTTTACCACAATAATTTCCATATTTGTCAATGTTGCCTTCTTGTTTTTTTTTCTATTTAATGCCATTCTTCCTTGGGCATGGGCAGTATAGACATTCTCCCATGCCAACTGAAGACCCTAGGTTCTCACTCGCACCTTGCCCTTCTTGGACCCATGCCACAGGACTTACACGGTGTGGCAGAACTTGACTCAGTGTACACTCCACTTGTCTCACTGAATGTCACTTAAAAGACACAGTTTTGGAGGTAAAATTGTTAGTTTTAAATTTAACAACCAAGGAACATCAAACCTGCACACGGGAACCCTTCTGGACACTGTGAAGGTAATGACGCAGGGCTGTTAGTTTTAGTCCCAAAGGGAAATTTCTGCAATGGGAGGCACACTTGGCTTCTGCAGTAATTCTGTTCAAACGTTACGGGTAGTGTTGAATGAAGTCACTGAGAGAGAGACTCGCCATCTGAAAGGATGACTGTGACATCGCTTTAGGATTTTGCTTATTGTCTTGTAATCTTCTCCATCCAGCTTCTGAATCCCAGGTCACTGCTAAATGACAGCAGTGTGGACACGGGTTTTCCTTTTGAAATTATGTCTACGTTTGATTAAACAAGCAATCACTTATTCTGAGAAAAAATGGGAATAGTTAGCTTTCATCTTTTCCTCCAGATGTGGAGGAAATATTATCTTCTTATTGTACCATGCTGTCTTTTCTAGTTAATCAGTGAAGAAGTATTCCTACTGATTGGCAAATTCTTTTGCTGTTAGTGTGCAATATCACTTGTGGCTGCATTGCTGGGGATGCCATCCTAAAATGCTGATAGTAGTTCAGGAAGTGAAATTACATAAAAGGGTTTATTTAAGTTACAACAAGAATGGATGTATAAATTTTCTGTAACTTTTTGTAAGCTCAGAACTATGCTATGTAGATTTTCCTTTATGTCTTCAGAGATAGACTATGTCTCAAAACCCCATGTTGGATAAGTTTTCCATAACCAGAAAGATACAGCTGTTTGGATCCATTGGAAACAAATAAGGATACAGAAATGGTTGAGGCAGGAATGGAGTGGTTTGATTACACATTCCTTTCCGGGAGCTCAGCCATTAAACTTTGTGGTTGTCTTTTCTGTTTCTGATTTCTTTTTTTTTTAAAATGTAAGTTAAGCTTATTATTTACTGCACAAAACACAAACGTCATACACAATCATGGTGTACTTTGGAGGTATTGACATCATGCATATGCATACTATTTAATATCATTTTTTCTCCAAGTCATTGAAAAATCTTTTAGGAGAAGGCAATAAAGAAAAGAGCTTCATGAGGCTGTGCACTTGTCTGTTGTGTCACCTAGGGTACCGTGCAGTAGGGCAGTGTCCCTTAAACCACAGCCTTTATCCGAACTACTTACAAGATTGTTAAAACAGATTGTTGGGGCCATCTGCAATGGCATCTCATCTAACCGGCACAATGAGCCAGTTGTTAGGTGTGACCTGCAGGGAGAGACCTCATGCCACCTAGAAACACTAGGCAATCTTTAACAATTGATTCTTTCTGTTTTATTTTATTTCTCACTGAGCATTAAAATGCCTACACGGAGCGTGTAAAGTGGCAAGGAGCAGAAGTGTACGTGTGTACATTTCATTCAACTATAGGTTCCCTGTAGATCATGATGTAGGAAATTTCCATCGCTCCTCACAGTCCCTCTCTAGAAGTAAGCATCCCTGGTGTCCAGGGCCATTGATTGCTGTTGACTGCTGCTGTACTGTATACGATACAAACCTTATGGCATGTGCTTGGGTATTTGGGGTGTTCTGTACATTACATGTGGAATGTGTTAATGCTGGATCTGTCTGTAGTTGGTTTTCTTTATTGGTCTGCAGCATGTGCAGATCCACTGTGGAGCTTTGCCACACAATATTGATCTCTTCCCCCATTGCTGCATGTCCGGGGTGTTCCCATGCTGTGATTTGTTCTGGAAGTAGTGTCACCTTCTCATGAATGCAAGTGCAGCATGATTTTATGCCTTCTCCAGAGAAAGCTATCCAGTTTGAACATGGAGAAAGTCATCTTCTATGGAGATACGGCCGACATCTGGTTCAAGGGCCCTCAGGTCTCACTCTCTGTAACATCTTGTCCTCACAGTTGTTTGTTTCTTTCATGGCTGGAAGAGTTCTTCCACCCTGATACAGACTCATGCCTGGGGCCTGTATCGTTTGGGATGGCTGCCAACAGAAATCTCCAGAATTTCCTTTGCTTAAGCTTGCTTATATTCTGCTACCTGGAAGAGTGTGGGTGTGAAATAAACTTCCTCCTGACTACCGGGTTTGGGTACCCAGCTCTCAGGCCTGCAAGGGGGGTCTGATGCTCCTTAGCGTGCCGTTTGTAAGCTACATCTGTGCCCTAGCTGTGTTATTCATTTGATTGTTTATCTGGCCCAGACCTTGATGTTTGGGAAACAGCTTGAAAGGGCTGCGGTCCATTAGGATAGCATGAAAGGAAGTTGTGGCTTGTTCTCAAAGAAGAAGGGAAGAGTTTTTCCCTTCTCTGTAAAATTCATAATTTATTTACATGCACTGTGTTGCATGTAAGTCGCATAGCAACAAAATAAAGTCTGTGCATGGAAGTCTGAGGGTTTCCCATCACATAAAGACAGAGGGCACACTCTGACTTTGTACTCTTTTTGTAGTGTGCACCATGTCACTTGCCAATTATAGAAAGACGGCAGGGTGGCAATTTATTTTAGGAATTATGTTAACTCAAGTGATACAAAGCCTTTGGTATATGTTTATATGATGGGAAACTTTCATCCATTCTAAAGAATACAATGTCCTGGCCTTATCCAAATCTAACTTGTGCAATAGCGCTCTTCTCTTTAATTGGATTCTCCATAGACTGCTGAGGGAAAAGAAAAGATGCTTCTAGAGACAAGTCATTTCCTGTTTTCTTCACTATGGATAATTGTCCCAAACTAGATAATGACCAGGTTCCACTGAAAAGTTCCCGGATTCTTCTAAAAGTCAGAAATTGGGGAACCCTAGATGCAGAAATGAGGACTGGGGTTTCTGAAAGCCACATTGCCTGATTTCCCTTTCTCCTTTGATGCAGTGTGGCTGGGGAGAAGACTTTAGCCCAGTGTCCTACCTGTTTTCCCTAGTAGAATCATTTATCTTTGGCTGATTTGTTTTCCTTTGCAGCTAAGCTTGCGTTTGTGCCCAACAGTGGTATTGATGGAGTAACGGGCAAGAAGAGCTTTTGCATCATATGCTACAGTTTCCTTAACACAATCACAGCATGAAAGCCTAGGTTAGCTTGTCAGGAAACCCTGAATTAGGCTAGTGAGGACCTGAGTGCCTAGCCTGTGAACCATAATTCAGCCTGAGACCCCCCTCTAATCTCAGATGTGAAATGAGGACCAGTGTTTGCATAGCACATCAGGTTATTATGAACATAACAGGGAGAAATAGAAGAAGACGTGGATTGTAAAACAATCTTAAAAGGAAAATCATATTAACAACCAGTAGTAATATGGGAGGTGGTTTAACAAATGCCAATGTACATTTTATGTTTACTTAGAAAGAATTGACTTTGTGGTATGAATAATTATTTTAAAATTCAAACAAATAAACAGAAAAGAATAAAAATAATCAACGAGGGCTGGAGAGATGGCTCAGTGGTTAAGAGCATTGCCTGCTCTTCCAAAGGTCCTGAGTTCAATTCCCAGCAACCACATGGTGGCTCACAACCATCTGTAATGAGATCTGGTGCCCTCTTCTGGCCTGCAGATATACACACAGACAGAATATTGTATACATAATAAATAAATAGATAAATATTTAAAAAAATAATCAACGATTTTAACGCAGGAAAATAACCTATTTATGTAAGGGCTACTGTCTCAGAAACTGCTGTGTATATTTAAGAAATAACAGTGTTATGGGTAGAAAATAGACAGGGATGTCTTTCCTAAAACAGGGCTTTATGTTGTGCTATATTTAAGAAAAATGCTCATTTGATTTTAGTGTGAATTTAGTAGAAGAGAACATGAAATGTAAGAGGAGATTCTTAAAATTAAAGTGCTTCCCTTTTAAAAAGAGATGTTACAGCTTTCAATTCATTCCTTGTATATTTTAAAATTATGAGTCTGGGGTAGTTTTTGCCTTACAGTATACACATTTCAGTTTTAGACAGCAATTGTTGACCTATGGCTATAAAGAGGTAATGAGACTCTCATACCTGTTCCTCTTTTTTCTTCCAATTTTGTGAGCAAATTTTTACTTTATCATCTACTACCAAACACATGGCTTTGTATCAGTAAGGCCGGTCCTCACCACGGCAGCTCTGTCCCATCTTCCCTAGGCTCTGGTCCTTCTTTGATACACGTGGTTCCTGGATTCACAGACTAACTGTTAACTGGAAGAATGACAGCAAGCAATGTGCTTCTGAATGTTTAAAAATCTTGAGTCATAGATTTGTTTGTCTACGTTTCTGGCAATATCACTGATATGAGGACAGACTCTAGGCATGATGTATGTGTGAGTTGTTACCAAAGCAGGAGTCAGGAGAACATGTGACGTGGTGTGATAACAGCTTTGGGAAGCCAAGAAGGAACGAAAATGTATGTGACACAGAATGAAGAACATTTAGCAAAGAGAACAAAGCCCTGTGAGCCAAACAGCCAAGTAGGATCTGGTATGAAATCATTCTCGAAGGAATTCTGGCGCCTACTTGGCATCTACAGATTTCTTTATCATTTGGACAAGTAGCATTACCCAAGTTAAGAACATTGCTTTGGTCCTAATATTCACTTACTTGTGAATACTATGTCAGCAGTCTTAGTATAAACAAGCAAGCATCTCAATTAAAAATTCAAGCCTAGTAACAAACAATAGCTCTCCCCAAGTCAAGAAGGCAGTTTTTAGTTTTTCTTTGACGTTTCTCTGATTTTATACCCTAACTCTACCATGTAGTTAGTTACTTATTACTCTACTTAAATAGCTGAGATAATAAACTTAGAGGAAGGGAAGAGGGGTTGGCTCCTGGCTTCAGAGATTTCAGTCCATAGCCATCTATTCCTTTGTTTTGCATCTTGGTGAGGCAGCATGTCCCAGGAGAAACACAATGAAAAAGCTCGAATCCCAACAGCCCCTTCTAAGATGTCACAACCTCAATCAGATTCATCTCTTAAATGCTGCATTTCCTGATGGTGCCACAAAATAACAACGGAGCCTTTTACCATATGAGACTTCGTGGAACATCTAGGTCCAAGGCTTAACATATACAATGAAGTATAAACGGTAAAGAGTAAGATGTGACAGTCTTTTGAAAATTTTGAAGTGTGTGTTTAAATATAACCTGTGTCATGGTGTGAATATCCCTGCTTTAGGTAGTATTTTTTTAAAGCAGTAAGGAAGATGAAAGCTTTTGAAAAAACTCCTTATTCATTTGACTGATTAATTGTTAAAATTCACTGTTTTCAACATTCCCAAATATATACTCACAACAACAGCAATTGCTATGGGCCAGTAATACAAAAGCCTCAGACACAAGTAAAACCTTAAACTATCCAAGAAAAGGGGATAAAATGATTTATTTCTTGCAACTCTTAAATAGTCATGATTGAGCTAGGACTGTGTATACAAAAGCCAGACTTAATACATTTGAAAGGCAGCCATTGGATCAGCTGGTGGATTTGTCCACAGACCTGCAAAAACAACTGCCTGCTCTCCACTAAGTGTACCTCATGCTTGTTGTCAAGTAAACACACTTTAAATGAAATCTCCAGATTCCTCCCCAAACCTCATTTAAGATAAATGTTTCTTGGCTGATCTTCATCTAGGTCTGTTAACAATTTCTTCAGGATTATTCGATTGGTTTTCAACCTTTTTTGCCATCCCCTGTCCATCTTGCATCAGAAAGGCAAAAGATGGAGAAATGATGCATGTGTAAACAGAAAAATAGGAAAAGAAAGGCCTCTGGGAAAGCCAGACTCTGCCCAGAGTTGTCTGGTTCTTCTTAGGAAGGCAATAGTGAAAAAGCATAGGGCTTACACGCCTCAGTTTGAAATGCTTTGAAATGGCCTCTCCAGGAACTCAGAAAGGAAAATATTGTCCCCCCACTAAACATCCTGTTAACACATTTACTTCTAAAGCTCTTCTCTGCTATGGGTAAATGAAGGAAACAACACACATGTGAAAATATTTGACTAAAGGTGGTATATGATGAATTAATCTCAATTACTTATTCCCTAATAATTTCCCCAAACACACACCTTCTTGATGCTTGAGGTTCATAATCTTCCTGTGATTTTCATCTTGTCCAATAAAAGGAAAAATGAAAGAAGTACCAGCTACAATGAGACATGAACAAGACTGACATCATTCAAGAATTTAACCTCTTATTATTTTCAATGCATCCTATGGTCTTGGGACCCTTGAAGGTTTAAACTGTTGGTCAGAAATCAATCATAAACTGAGAATCCCTCATAGTCTGTCTTCCCCAATGTAAAAGTCAGTATGGTTTTCTACTCTACATCCATTACAGGTGTGTTTTCTTCAGTCTACCATTTGGAAACAAAAGTTACCGACATTAGAATCTGAGAAATGTTTATATCCAGACCAGATTGCACCATTGAAGCAGTTCAGTGAAATAAATATGTTGGTCATTAGAAATCTCACAATGACAATTGATGAAACCATATCCAATTAATAAGGACATTTTTAGCAGTTTCACATGGAGGATGCCAGGAAGCCTTGGAGGGGAGTTGGAGATCTTTGATTTTCTAGAGGTTACTTTGATGCTGTCAGATCTCTCTCTAAGCATCAGGGTCATGCCTTGGTGAATAGGGGAGTAGGAGCTGTCACCTGGGCTTTGGGGCTTTTGCTAATGTCCTGTTAGGATGAACTGTTCTTTGCACTGCTCTGTTTTGTTCTACTATTTAACTTAGGAATGGAAGTTTATAGTCTTATTAACCTACTAACTTTAGAACATTATCAGAAATGGAGTACAAAGGTGGACACTATGTTCTGTTCACTCATGCACCATTGCTTCAAGTTCACACCACATCAAATGCATTCTTCTGTAGGAAATCCTATGTGAAGGGGACTGGAAATCAAGTCATGTTTCTACAATGCTCCTTAGTTAACCTTGGGGTTGACATGTGATAGTATTTCCTTTCTTACCTGTTTTTAAATAGACTTTCGAGTTACTTACTTGATGCTCTAAATAGAAGTGAGTAGAATACTGAGAAGCAGTGTTTGGAGATAGATTGCCACGTACACGAAGAAAGAGAATGTGCCATTTTATTTTTGAAGTATTACCCACCAGCCCCTAGCATAAAAAGTTACTTGTTGTTTAGTAAATGTTTGTTAAATGGATTGGTGAATTGTCTTGTTAATAGGGGGACTTTTTTGTTTAGGAGCAACTCTGACATATAATCTTTACATTAGGAAATATATATATATATATACATATATATATATAAAACTGAAAATCAAGCAACTGAGAAAATTTAAACTCAGAATATTTGAAGAAAAAGTCTAAGAACATCTGTTAATAGAAATTTCTGCCCTGCCAAATCCTGCAGCTGTTCATCCCCAAAGAAACACATAGAGGTCTGTAGACACATTAATTATAAACTCGTTGGCCTATTAGCTCAAGCTTCTTATTAACTCTTACACCCTACATTAACCCATAATTTTTGTCTGTCTTAGCCACATGGCTTGGTACCTTTTATCAGTGAGGCATTCTCATCTAGCTCCTTTGTGTCTGGGTGACGACTGCAGACTGAGCCTTTCGTCTTCCTAGAATTTTCCTGTTCTGGTCACTCTGCCTATACTTCTTGTCTGGTCATCCCGCCTATACTTCCTGCCTGGCTACTGGCCAAACAACCAGTATTTATTTATTATTGATTTATTAAATCAATCCAAGTGTCAAATCTTTACGGGTACAAGACCATTGTCCCACAGCAAACATTGATTTTGTACATGTGTCTAAAAGTACAAATGAGCATTTATGATCACAAACTATCAGTGTGAAATTATTTGATGTACAAAACAGAGAAATGATAATACAGTAATATTGAAGAATATGTGTTTTGTAAATTTTAAAAGTCCTTTGATTCCTTAGTAAGCATCAAATTGAGATTTATAAACAACAGAAACTCAACAAGGTGACAGAGTTTTGCCATTGCTTGGAGCATGTCAGTCATGTATCCATATGTCACATGCATTCTTCACAGTTCTGATCGAGAATTCTACAGCCAGTAAACAGAGCAAGGGGATGAGCTGCATGGTAATCATGGTGGAGTCATCCTAAAGCAAGACGCAAAGTTAACATTTCTCCAGTGCTTCTGAGAAAATTAATTGTATTTAAGTATGATAAAGGATGCCCTGATGAGATGCCATAGCTCATGGTGACTTGTTAGAGATAAGACACAAAATAAGCCAAGGGAAAGGGCTTAGTAATTGAGGACATCCCCAAGCCATAGGAATAGCATGGTTCCCCAACAGCAGCAAAGACTCTCTAAATTTTCCAGTCTTGTTCCTCCAGAGTGTTACCTTGGTGCTTTTGTGTCCCAGGTCAGCAGCCTCCTCTTACTGGGACAGTCTGCTGCCTGTAGTTCCCCAGGTCCATGTCTCCTGCATTTGTTGACAAGAAAGCTTGGCTTGTTTTTTCCATCTCCTGCTCAAGATAATGAGGAAACTGAACTCAAACTGGTCACTTATTCATTTCTTGAACTGTCATATGTGGTCAGGAAGAAAAGCTGTTAAGTGAATATGGGATAATTTAGGTCCTCAGTATTGTGAAGGGGGAAGAGTGGATGCTACTCCCAAAGTATGCCAACTTTACTGGCAACAAAACAGTAGATACTCTGTAGATACAATGAAATTTGTAGTAAAAATATATCCCATGCAATGTTTTGGACATGACTTCAAAATATCACTTGTTATGTGAAATTCAAGTTTAACTTGGCACTCTGCACTGGTATATGTGTGTGGGAAACCTGGCAACCCTATCTTTGTGCCATTTTTGCAAACCAACTCCTGTTTTCTGACTATATTTTCATTTTTTTAAAAAAAGAAGTTTTGGAAACACACAATCAGCCATCTGTGTCTGTGGGTTCCATATCCATGGTTCCAACCAACTATAGGCAAACAAACTTCTGTCTGCGTTGAGTGTGTGCAGATGTGCTTTTCTTGCCTTCATGCACAGCACTGCATCTAAAGACTGTAAAGCATTTTTATTTTATCATGTATTTAGTAATCTAGAGATGTTTTTAGATGTACTGGAGAGTAAGTATTGTTCATAGGCAAATCTTATGCTTTTTTTTTATCAAAGGGACTTGAACCTACCTGCACAACATAATGTCTGTGAAGGTTCTAGAATGAATTCCCCCTTGATACCAAAGGAGGATATATTTGTTCTTTGGTTTCAATCCTTGCAGTGGCTTGCGAAGGCAGCATCCTGGGACAACTGTGAGAAGATGATGTGTAGGCGCTAGGCTGAATCTAAGTAGTGTTTTTCTTTGTTTGCTCAACCTCCCATCAGTGACCCAGAGTGAGGTTGTCAATTTAAGATCATGAGATGATGGGAAGTTAACAAAGTGAATTTGCTCATTCTTTCAAATTTACCTTCTTGTTTGCTTTCTTCTTGGCATGACTAAATTATTCCCATACACTTAAAATGGAGACCTGGGCTTTGATGAGACCCACCTACTGTTAAATGTTTTAAGAAGTTAATTACTTTGCCCAACTCAGGAATTTATTATGAAAGCTTTGGATACAGATACACTATAGGGAAGGGTTGGGGTTCTGGGGGCATGGTGAGAACTCTAAACTCTTGCCCCTTCATCTGAAATTAAAAAAAAAAAAACTCAGTCAGAAAGTGTATGACTTAGCCAAGGTCAGACAACTAGAGCAGAACTAGTACTAACTGATAAACTTTACTATGTTAAAAACAATATTAAGTTAGAAGAAACACAAAATTTATTTATACAAACCCCTAGTCTAACTCTCCCAGTCGGTCTAAGTAGAAGTCTACACTTCAGGTAAGTAGGTCTTCAAAAATGACCAATTTTATGATGGAATAATTGCGTTTTCTATTTTACAATACTGAGGCTCCATGCAAAGCAAGGAAGGTACAGTGGCTCTCCAGAGCAACAGTAGAAGGAACTCATCTACACAAGAGCTGGGGATAGCTGGCACTATGGAGTCCTCAGTTCCAAAAGCCACCCTGATATGGTGACCTGCGGTTGGAATGTGCCTCTCCTGATCTGAAGCCCTCTGACTCTGTCGAGTTTGATAATAAGGCATAAGGCAGAGAAGTGGAATCATTTATAATCAGATTTTGTAGGTCAGTCTAAAATGCTACTTTCTTCCTTGACACCATGAAAGTAATGAGTATTTAAATGAAATATTTTTTTTGACATTGGGATCTTATATGACATGAGAAAAGTTTCATAAGAAGATCAACAGCTAACTCTGTTCTCTGCTACTCTAGGTCAGAATGCTCAGTATCTGGCTAGAGGGAGAGGAAATGTATTTTTTTCTGCCTTTGCTAACTCATCTGGCTTCCCAGCTGTCTCTGGGTATGCATGACAATCCATCAGTGCTGTCTCCTGGGTAGTTTTCCCTCTAACGTTTCTTCATCAGCCTTGTTCTGGTAAGGACTGGAGCCATGAAGAATACAGTTGAATACTTGCCTCTGGCTCCTGTTCTGGTCTTGGCAAGGTCAGACACCAGGATGGAGACAGAGACAGGAATCTGGCTATGAGTGTCTGTTCCAGTTAGGTTCCTTTCCAGCTTAAGATCTGGTCCTGATTTGAACACCTGAGACCTCATGCTCCATCTCTATGGTTCTGTGGCTTAGACAATTATTTCCACTGTAAGGTATGGTGAATGGTGAAACATAGAAAAAAATACAGGCCCCCGACAGTGAGAGACACTGCCCAGTACACAAGGTTCAAAGCTCGTAACACAAACCACAGAATGGTTCCAGGAAGCCTTTTCTTGTGGGATACTTCATCTTAATGCCCCTCACGTTCTCGATCTATCCACTGAGCGTGTAACATAGGCATCATCTCTCCAGGGACAAGGAAAGACCAGATGTTGAGTTGTAGTAAACCACAGTAACAAACAAAGTTGAGAGCAGAATGTTGTCTGTTGATAAACTTAACCGTCTCTATGGAAGCATGCTTGATTCTCGTTTACACACTACTGGATGGTGGGTTCCTAACATCGACACAGCCTCCTGGTTTCAACATTCATACCCAACTTCCTACTAAAATTTCTTTGAGCTACAAACTAGAAAATTGAGAGGCCATATGAAAAAGCAGTAATTTGTGGGAGATATTCATTAAAGAAAGACTAATTACATCACAAGCCTCAGTCAGGCAGTCCCGTTGCCTCTCTCCCTATTTTGTCTCCACACGGAGGACCTGTTTGAAGTGCTGTTATTCAAGAACTTACAACATCCTTTCTAAACACCTGTCTGGATAATTAGCCAGGCAGTAGGCAGAGATCAAAGCTCTGGCTATTTTCTCTGCTCTTTGAACAATAAGTGCCCCAGGTATCTGTCTGGAATTTGATATAAAAAAAGGCCCTGCCACAGTGGCATTAAAATTAAAAAAAAAAAAAAAGCTGCCACAATGGCATCTGTCCCTAGACCTGCTGATGCTGAGCTACGGACATATTCACCCGTTACGTCAAGGCATCTAAAAGTTTAAAGCTTGGCAAAGCAGTGTTTTTTTTTTCTTCTTCTCCTCTAACCCCAGAGTAAACATTAAGCAGACAGTGCCTCTGCTTAGAGCATTAATAGGAAAGAGGCTGAAACTGAAAAAGCTTCGTGTATGGTGGGGGGAGTTTGGAAAGTGTCCTTTGGCTGGGAGCTGCACGGAGAAGGTGCTATATTGTGGACGGGGTCAGAATGAAGCCGCATGGTTTCATTCATAACTTCACAGTTGCTAATATCAGCTGACGAATATTTATGCTACTCTCGGCTTAGACAAGAAAGACAAATAAGGGGGGAGGTGAGGAAAAGGTTGGCTGAACTCTGTGGGATTTTTTAACCAACACTTTCCATGCGTGAGCAGTAGCCCTGAATGAAGTCATTCTGTGCAGGGGCCCAGTCTGGGAGAGCAGCCTGTTCATTAGCGCTCTGCTGTGATTGTACTTTGTACATTTGTGAGGTCCTAGAAAGGAAACCCTTTTCCTTAAATCAAACACATGGGGTACACAGCTACCTTGGTATTATTATTATTTTTGGGGGGTAAATTATTGAAAATTGCTCCTTGCTATATAATAACGGTAAAGGTTCAAAGAAAGAGTGAGTGAAGGAGATTCTTCAAAATATCTTTTAAAGGAGCAATTCTAGTCTAGATTAATATTTTACTGAGTGACAGTTTCAGAAAAAAAAGTATTTTAACATGTGTGCAAGCAATGAGATAGCTCTAGTAATTATCATAGTTAAGCAAATTATTTTCTTAAACTGTTCTGGAGTTTGTATTTCAGGGGAATTGCTCCTGATCCCACTGCTGAAGAACTAATCACACTTGATCACCTGGACAATTTCCCTGTCCCTCTGGTGTCCCCTTTGTGCTTCGCCTTCCCCTCTGTCACAACTGTCACCTCCAGGTGAACCTGAGGCTGTAGAAACAAAAAAAAGGAAACTCACTAAGAAGAGAAAACGCGTTCAGATAGCTAATATTTCTATTATTGTTTTGCTTGAAGAGAAGGCTAATCTGTTCAGCCACAGTGACATTGTGACAACCATGTCCTTCTTTGGTTTGAACATTTTCTTTTTCAGTGCTGCTGTCTAATATACACAAAGAGGCAGGTGTCCCCAGTGGGGTCCAGGGAAACACTTCATTCAGATGAGGATAGAGCCCATCTAGTTTACCAAGGAACCACTTCCAAGAGACATCAGGCAGTGAGGTAGTAGTGAGGAACGATTCGAATCTAAGCAGGATACTGCAAAGCACCCTTGGGCTAAAGTTCTACCTGGGAGTTTGTCTCTATTTGAGGTAAGTGAGCAAAGGTATTGCTTACATTTGTGTGTGTGTGTGGGGGCAGTGTATTGAATAAAACTGTTCCCCAATAGGCTCATATATTTGTTTTGTTCCTTGATTCCTGGTGGGTGGGAGAACCCTGGGAAGTATCAAGAGGTCAAAGTGGTATCTGAGATTTTTAAAAGTGCACATCAGGCCTAGTCCCTTTCTTTCTGCCCCCAGCTTGTAGGTGAAGATGTACGCTCTTAGCTACTACTCCAGAGCAGCGCTCCCTGCATGATCATCGCAGACAAACCCTCAAACACCAAACCCTCAAACTCTGTAACCAAGTCCCGAACTAAAATCTTTCTTTGATAAGTTGCCTTAGTCACGGTGTCTTTTCTCAGCAACAGAAAAGTAACTCAGACAGACTGTTCATACCAGGAGTGCCTGCCCATGCTGCTATTTGAGACTTTGGATGAGGAGAGTGGTTGAATAGCATAAATGGGTTTTAAGCAGTCATCCTATTTGCTATTGGAAGGCAGCCAGGCTGAGAATAATGTAGACTGTGGAGGCCCCTCTTCAGAGGCTTCAGAGGAGGATAGTACTACCAGATGAACTGGAGGTCATTCTTGTAATATTTTGGCGGAGTGTGACTGCTTGCTGCCTTTGTCCTAAGAATCTGCTTGAGGCTGACTTGGAGGGTTTTGAACTAATATCTTTGGCAAAGGATATTTCAAGACAGCCCAGTATTAACTGTGCCACGTGGCTATTAGCAAGCAGTCTTACGAACATCTACAAATGAAAAAGAGCAAGCAGGGCAAAAAGAGACACAAGCTGTATAGTTTGAGGAATAAAGGAGCTCTAGGATATGCAGTGTTGGAGCCAAGGTCTTCTGGTGCAGGGAGTATGGAGAAGATGAAAGAAGAACCCAGACACGAAGGAAAGAAAGTAAGAACAACGAGTACACAGGGTGCCACAGGTGGCTCAGTGGTTAAAGGAGTGTGCCACCAAGCCTGGTGACTGGAGTCCCATCCCTGGAAGCCAAGTGATAGCAGAAGAAAACCAGCCTCCACAAGCTGTCTTCTAAATACACACACACACACACACACACACACACACACACACACACACACACACCACCACCACCACCACCACCACCACCACCACACCTGGTCCAGACTCTTTCTTTCTGCCTCCAAATTGGAGATCAGGATGGAAGCTCCAAGCTACTGTTCCAGCACCATGCCTGACCACTTAAAAAAATAATATTTGCAGAAACTCTATGCTAAAAATGTAAATCAAAAATATGGTTCTGTTTGTGATAAAATTTAGCCCTCATTTTATTATAGGTTCAAGGATTGAGGAAGCGTTTCCTTACCTAAGCATTTAAGTTAGTGGCCGTGTAGTTTTATGTGCATCACCAAGCTCCTATGACTGATGAGAGCAATTGCTAAGGTGCGTGATACATATGACGACCCTGGGTCATAGTGATCAGTGCATTCTGTGAGTAGTAAAGTTTCATGGGAAGAAATCACAAGGTAGAAGCTTCAAGTACTTCATTGAGGACATTCCACGAAAAGACACGCTGACTAGAGCATCTAAAATGACATCCAGCTGAAGTCAGAATAGTCGGATCCCATCTCAAAGTGCATTGACCTTCAGAGCTAGATGATGGAGACTAACATACTTGGCTCTTGGTGCATTTTAGAACATTCGATCAGAATTTAGTTGTTGGTCAGTCTGATGCTGTAACTAGGAACACACTAATCAGGTCATTTAAGGATGGGAGTCTCAAGGCTTTCTTTGCTGTTTGTGCTTGGGAGTATCTGGGTTAATATTATGGAATAGTCAAAGACCAATTAAGATTGGAATTCTAAAAACATCTTATCAGAGTTTTTATATTTTTTAAGCATCAAGTAGTAAAGCTAGAATGGCGATATCCTATGTAGCTGGAGAACTTTTAATTTCACATTCTCAGGCACTGAAGCTCCCCGTACCAAGCCTAGGGAGCTGGCTCTGTGGCTAAAGTGCTTATAATTCTAAGCAGGAGGAGGGAGCTCAGATCTCCAGAATCCTTACACATGCTGCCTGGGCATGGCGATCAACCGGAAACTCCATCCCTGGGAAGCAGAGACAGGATTCCCGAACAAACCGGCCAACAAGACCATGATGCATCTATTACATCCTTTCTTCCTAGGAGACCTGCTCTTCTAGGAGGGTCCCTGTCTTCCTTGTCTCTACAACATAATGAATATAATGGATTTATTTTTAGCACATAAGAGACATACAAGAAATTATTGTTAAGAAGTGAAAAATCTTGCGGTCCAAGAAGCATATTAGTGGATGCCAGAATAAAAATAGCAATGTCAGTAGGGATGTAACAAAATTGAGAGAAGCGCACGACCTTCAGTGCAGTGGTGGCTTTAATGATTTTTTTCCCTCCGTTTTGCCTTAGTTGACCCGTGCTCCTGGCTTGGTAACTCCAGACTAGTTCGTGTTCTGCCTGTAGGTGGCGCGATCGGACCTCTTTTCCCCCGGTGGAGTCAGGGTAAGTTCCCCAGGCAGGTGAGGATGTAATGTGCAGTTTGGAGAGGAAGCAATGGGGGCTAAGTCAGCACTCAACTACTCCTGTTCTCTCAGCTGCTGAACACATTCCTGGAGGCATGGACGAACGTGTACTCCAGGTCGATGTGGAATGTGAACCCTGTCTACTCTGTGGGACGCGGTCAGTCATTAGAATATGACTGAAGGAAGTTTGTGCTGCACTACAGAGTGGTTGACTAATAGTGCTTTTTTTTTTTGTACTTTTGATACTATCTGCTCATTAATTTTCTCTTGAAATGACTGCGCTTTTGCTGTTATATATAAGACTTCTTAGGCCTGGCAAAACCACAAAGATTTTCTTTCCCCTCTGTTTCTTTTCTCTGTGAAATTTCATAGTTATATATTTTATTCAGCTATAAGATATTTATTTAACTTATATACATGTGTGAGGTATTAAATTATATGTGTTTTGCATAATAGTCAAATGCAGCATTTTAAATACCAGCATTTCTCTGTCCAAATGCCTTTGTGTTGTTGGGGAAAAAGGTGGACTTGACACGCTGGTTAGTTTCAGGCATCTTTGTTCTGTTGTATTATCTATATGTCTAGTCTTGATTATTACAGAAGGGTCACTATTATTTTTTAAACTTGGACAATGTGCAAGTAGATTTCCTATAAAGTAATTTGTGGGTCCTTTGCTCCCTTTGTGAATTTTATTAAATGTTCTAAGCTCAGCTTCTGCATCAGTGGAATATAGAATTTTATGAACACTAATCTAAATCTATCCCTCCTCTTTTTCCCCATTCTCCCCCATGTCCCATTTCTCAGTGAGTCTGCTGCTCTCTCAGGTCCCATTCCTTGCTCATGTCATTTCACATTTGGTCAGTAGGTGGCACTGTGCAGCAACATATAGGCTTCTTGGTTTCGTACATATTTTAAAATACCGGATTATGTCATCTGCCAGTTCCATGACTTCTGTCTACACTGTGAAAAACGATCACTAAATTGTTACTAGAACAACGGTTCACAAGCCCCTTCCTCCGAGCATCCCAGTCGAGACTTGAGTCAGGCTGCTTAAGTGTTCACATTATCAAGGGTTAAAAGCTTTCCTCTATGAAAGGAGAATTCGAAAGAGCATATGGGGAGAGAAGAGGCTTGTCCACACGGGGTAGGGGGGACTTGAAGTGAGTAAGAACAAAGCGAGTATAAAAATGCCACAATGGAGCCCATTACTTTGTATGCTAATGTAAAGACTGGACGCAAAGAAGTCAATAGAGGGTAGCGTGGCCTTGAAACCCCACAACACAGTTCAATGTGACATTTGAGTTAGTGTTTGTTTACCGAAGAGTAAAAACAGAGATGGCTCTGAAGAACACAAGGGGCTAGCTAGCCTTGGTGCTCAAAATAAAATTCAAGGTTAGTTTGTTTGTGAATTCCTGAGCCAGCTGGCTGTCCTGGCCCAGTATGACTTTTGTGGTGACAGCTGTTCCTACCAGGATTTGATGGCTGGGAGTGGTGAGGACAGAGCTGGTGGTTTGAGATGGGCTGGAAATGGGAGATGGGTTGCAATGATGGACTCTGGTTTCCTTAAAGAGGAAATCCACAGGTTCCAGATCTTCGCAGTTGAAATGATAGTTTTCTGTGGCCACTCTTAATGTTTTCTGGGCAGAGAGAGGTAGGCATGAGCAGTCCCTGTTACTTTTTGTCCCCTCAGGTTATGATTTAATGATGGGTGGTTCCATTTCCAAGAGTTAGCACACTGTGAGGGTTTCCAGAAAGGGCACTATACTAGCCTGCAAAGAATCTACCCTGTGCTGCTCTGGCCAAGAGCCCCCAGGGTTCTGTGAAATCTTGTTTCCTTTCCCAAAAGCCGGAGGAAAGCTCTCCTTGGGGTTGATGGCATCATGCTGGGGTTTCCACATGTAAACGCTGACAGCGCTCACTCCACAGAGCTTCATGGTTTCAGAGAGCAATTTCAGAAGTGCAGTTCTTAACCCTTCCTTCAGAAGATGGAAACTCAAAATCGGACATCAGCGGACAGAGTCAGAGAAAGCCAGGGTGAAAGAAATGCATGCAGGTGTCTCTGCTTTGGTGTTCCAACTATATCCCAAGTGAAGCCTCCATCTGACTGTTCACTCTCCTGTCTTCCGGGGCCCGGCGTGCCCCACACCCCACATTTCTATTCCAACTGCTCAGCCGCAAACTCCAGCACTCTCTCTGACGTCCTGATGCTGCTTCCCTGATCTACAAGCAAAGCCTGTTGGCTCTGACTCTCGAATGTCACTGGAATCTACGCACACTGCACACTCACCACCACCTTGTTCTTTGGCTCACCATGGTAGTTTGTGACGTCATCTCCAGCGTGTGCTGTGACTAGAGTTTTCTAAGATATCTTTGTTGTAGTATCGCCACCACGGCATTTTCATTTCAGCCTGCTAGCTACAGTGGCACCACTTAAAGCTAAGTGGGCACCTCTTTCTTCTCTGCCTCTCCACTTAGACTCCCACGGACTTTCCATCTCACTGGAAGGAAGAGAAAAGAATGATGGGAAAGTTCCATGTACACTCCATCCTAGACTCTCATTTATGCCACTCACTGATGGTGCTCAGGCATCCTGGTCTGCTTGTTTCTATGTCTGTAAGAAATCTGCCTGCCCTCAGATCTGCTTATCTGATCTTTCCTTCAATCCTTTTTTTTTTTAACTTTGCTTAGTGCCACTTTCTCAATATAGTCTTCCCTGGCTGAGCAATTTGAAGTGCACCCTCTCTGCAGGCTGGCTGGGTGACACTTGGTGGGTAAAGACACTTGCTGCTAAGCCTGCTGAACTGAGTTCAATCTTTGGACACCATATAGCAGAAAGGGAGGACTGCCTTCTTTAAGTTGTCCCCTTACTGCCACATGTAAGGAGGGCACACATATGCATGAGCACTTGTATACACACACACACACACACACACACACACACACACACCCCGCACATATGTATACTCACACAAATACAAAACACATTTACACATTAAACAGATACATGTTTGCAATAAAATGAAGTAAAACCTTTTTAGCACTTCCCCACTGTTTTATTCGATTTTTTCCTTTAGTACTCAGTACAAACATGGTTTTTTGCTTTTGTTTTTGCTTTTTTTTGTAAATTAATTCTTTTGCTTAACTTTCTAGAGTACAAATGTCCTAGAGCAGGCATTCAGAACCATTTTATTCATTATTTCAGCACCCATAACTTATACCACTCTTGCCATATGCAAGACCCTCAATAACTACAACTCCTGGAAACTTCTGTACATTAGAGTCCCTGGTGGATTTCCCAAAGGAGAGTACTAACCATTGCATTGACTCTGGAGATCACCAAATTCCCTCAGCTTGGAACATAGAATTTAATGCCCCTCTTGTGTACAAAAATGCAGTTGCATGGTCTTACATCTGGAGCATCCTTATTCGTATGTGTTTCTTAAGTCACTGTTTAAGTCTTCACCAGCTTTGGAGACACATTGGCCTGGTGGTTTCACAGATATGTAGTGAATATATTCTGTACTCATTCTGGGGAATGGTCCCCGCTTGGAACCTCACGGGGGAGACAGATGTGCACATATAAACCTGGGCTGCAGTATGATGAGTGCAGAAGACAAAGAAGGATGCATCTGAAGAGCTCTCAGAAGTGACTCACGGTGAAGAGGAGGTGAAGCACAGGAGAAGACACACAGACATTGGCCTCTGTGCCTAAGGCAGTGGCCAGGCTTTCAGTTTACCTTGTAATATTTCACTGTCATGCTCTGTGTTCATGGAGGGGTGGTGTGATGGGGTTGGGACCCTTTGATTTCCTAAGAAACACCTGACCTCTTTTGCATAACTCTTTCCTAGAACAATGGCTATCTGGAGAGAAGGTAAATGTATTTTGGATTTCTTTGTCTAGATTACCCTTTAAAGTAATGTAAAATAAAGCATCTCTAGTGTAGAACGTATTTTCTTGGATGTTTAAATTTCAACAAAACAGTGCAGCATTTAATACGAGCAAGTGGGCAGGCTAGAGACAAATTGTGGGCATGACTTTTCTGGGCTTGGGGCTTCGGTCTTCCTCAATTCATAGCACACCAGGAGCACTGCAGGGTGAGCTGGCGACTCTCTGTGGATTCTCAGCACTTACTCCTGCCTTTTACAATCTTTAACGTCAGCCTTGAATACCTTGAATTTTCTGTGCTAGAATTACTCAATGTTTGAGTGTCATATTTCTGTAAGGTGCGATGATTTGCCTGTTTGTGGTAGCTGCTGCCTAACTCACTACCTTAGAACGATACAGTGATAGCTTTCATCCAAGAAACTGTGAACTGGGCCAGTTTGTGTAGAAGAACACAGTTTATTCAGTCATTTAGAAACACAAGTTCCGAGCCCTCGTAGCCATGGTTTCACTATTTGTCTCGTCTCTTATAGATGCTCAATAAGAAAGAGAATTGAGCAAATGTTCCATCTTAACACATCTCAAACAAAAGGTCAATTTACCCTCAGTGTAAGGGATAGATAGTACATAGTTTAGAATATGTGGATCGCTTGCAATCTGGTAAATTGACGTCACTCTGGGGCTAGCCTGGACACCATAGGTAATATATGCGTGAGCAGGGGGGCTGTGCTTCAACAGAACTTTCTGCCCTCCAGGCTGTAGTCTGACCAATTCTGCATTAAGCCCCACGAAGGCATTTCCATTCATATTCCAGGGGCAAAGAACAGTCATCTAACTTTACCAAAAAGCATGCTGATGGCAGGGGACTAGTAGAGTCTGACTGGGCACTCAAGAAACATCTAGTGACAGCAGACACACTGCTGTCTCCCTCCAACTTATTCAAGGTCAGCATGTTTCCTTGCAAGAAATCCTGTTGCAAGTTTTCCAAGCTTTTTATCCTTCATTTTTTTTTGAGGGGGGGAGGAGGGTTTTTCTTAAAACCATCCTGGAAGACATATATGTCGATGAGGTCAGGTAGGAGGCTATGCTTCTAGGCCACCTCGAGTACAGTACCAAGCGTGTGACTGCAATACAGCCTGCTGCCACAGGCTCACTCATTATAAGGCAAGGACGGTAGAGAGGCTTTACTGCAACCCCTGCTGCTCCACATGCACAGGACTGCCTGAAACAGGCAGAAGATGGAGAGACACCATGCAGCATTGGAGGCTGAGACCCTGCTGCGTATACCTCCAGATGCTAAAAGAGCCCAAGAGAAGCCTGGCTCAGATTAAGGACAGCTGTCCAGATGACCTGTGGATCAGTGGTATAGCTAAGTGACAATGTCAGTTACATGTGATCTTAGTTGTAAGAAACACTTGATCACAATGGCTTGGAAGTCAAGCCTTTATTTGTCTTACATGATAAGAAGGATACACGTAGGTTCAGAGTTGAGGTAGAACTTCAAAATGATACGAGATCTGGTTATCACCTCTTGTACAGCATGGAGGACTGGTGGCCTTCATCTCATCATTCATAACCACGTGGCTGAAATGCCTGATTTGTCTTAGCAAGTATAGCAGCTGACAGGTGCTCAGACAAAGGGGACATTAAGAGAGTTCCCCTTAAGAGAGAAGGAAAATGCTTTCTTGATTTTCCTTTTTACCAACTTTCTGCTTTTGCCTTTGGATAAAACCATGCTGCTTTGCCATTTCTTGGGTGGGAGTGGTTTAGAAAAAGGATGGTTAGGCACAGGGAGTAAACGATGGTGCTGGGGATGCACAGGCTGTGTGGACACCAGGAATTAGGCTTTGGAGAAGAACTCACAAATGCACAGCCTTTAGACATGACACAGAGCTTCTTAGGTAGCAGTGGGCTGTGGATACTGTGGAGATGTTGGGGAAGGAGCTTGCATATTTTAGAGACCAACACTGTCCCTTGGAAAACCATAAGTGTACAGACAATTTCTAAAATAAAGGTAGGTGGTGACTGAACAAGGCTCCAGTGTTTATCTGCGGTTCTGTCGTCTATAGAGTCTTTCTAGACCTGGAAACTATAAAGGCATCTCTTATGACACCAGTATTTCTTAGGATGGCAATTTATCATGTAGTCATCTTTCTAATAGAGAGGATTCAAGGGTCCTGCTGTTGGGGTGCTGGTACATACCACTTTATCTCTGGTTACGATTTCCTTCAAAGTGCTGCTAAAAGCATCCCCCAGCTACTCAGAACACCAATTGCTTTATTTAGGTTGTGTTTGGACATGAGATTTCCTACATCCATTAAGTTTCAGAGGTCTTTCTTTGACTCTTTTGTCCCACTGTATCTTCCAGGATGAACTTCAATGAGGCCTCAGAAGGCAAGCTTAGTGACCTACCATGCTGTCTGGGGCTGCTGACATCTGTCTTCACCCGCTACTGTCCAGTGCTGCTCTGTATTGCTTCCCCACCTCTCTAAGGGCAGAGGCCAGAACCTTCCTCACCTTCCCTCAGGGCACCCCATAGCAAGGTCTGCCCACTACAGTCCCAATCTGGGTCTCTTGACGTTGTTCATGATCTGGATTATCATTTGTCTGTCTCTTGTCATTCTTAAAATTCAACCATTTTTGATGGTGAATAATGTAATCATTTTCTATTCTCTTATTTATTTCCTTTGTATAGCCATTATCATCCTCTGAAAACAGCTACAGACAGTATACAGTGGGTTTTCAATGACTTTAAAAAGATGTTAGGTTGAAACATGCCTTTGAAAGTTAGAGTAACACAGGGGTTGCCAACCTGTATGGCTCACCCACACTTGGAAATCTCTTGTCAAATCAATAGTTTTTGAAGTTTACTATCTCAACAGAGAAAGGAAACAGAAGCAGCTAGTTCTGACCCTGAGTTCTTTCTTGGTACCTAGGCACAATAGGGTGAGCTCAGGGCAAGTTAAATTCCGAACTCCCTGCTTCCTGCCTTTTGTTAGTTCTCAATTCGACACTTAAACATACTTCAGTGTGGACTTTTGTGTGGGAATGCCTTTGATATTTTTCCACTCCTAAGGAATGCCAGCTAAGAAAAAAATAGGATACGGTTCTAATCACACATAATATATTTCTTAAGATTTATTTATTCATTTAATGAATTTCTCTTGAACCCGAGGGCTACATCAGTGACTTTGCAAGGCTCTTCTCTGAGAGCCACTCTGAGGTGTCATCTTAAGCAGAACACTCCAGCCTCCGAGAACCCACAGGTCACAGAAAACAAACCCCATAGGTCCTAGGATGACTGCCTGTGTTTGAATGGAGGCTGCAGCTGTGGAGTTCAGGCTTGAGAGACTGAATGAGTATCGGGCCCATCTTAAAGAATGAGAGGAGCAGCTTTTAGCAAATGCACACATCCGAACGGGACAAGGGGGTGGGGGAGCGCAACGGGATAATTCACTGCTTTAGTAAATTCTTCTCCTGAGCAACCGTCTTCAGTGGCTCATCGGTTAACTGTGAGTAATAGGCCATTAGAATTACAGTCTTTTTGCTTAATATGGTCTGTTCAGTTGCCTTGATTGGGAAACGTTCCTGTTTCCACCTGAATGAGTGGAGCATGTCTGGTGGGAGAATGATACACAGGCCTCGGTCGGAATGATGGAAAAGCAAATAGCAGGCAAGAATGAGTAACGGCGATTAAAGGAGCTAAGCAACAGAGTTAACATTGTTCCCTGCGACTACGGTGTGTGATGCATACTTGTGACGAAGAAACAGTTGAAATTACTGTGTAGGAAATAGATTGACAATTTGTCAGTTATGTTTCAGTGATCAAATGTGCATATAATATATATGTTTGTGTGTAATATATGCATTTGTACTTATAATTTCCCACAGAAATTTGACAACTACCTGCTCTCAAGGGCTCCATTGTATTATTCTGATGGTGTTTTATTTCATGCCACAATTGTAACATATGAATCTCACTTCCATATTACCATACAACTGTCATATGAAGTGCTCAACAGAAAACACGCTCTGTATTTTACTGGCACACACCCAGCCTATGCAGTTTGGTAGCTCATGAACAACTTGCTAAATGAAGATGTTTTGGTACAGTGTTACAGCACAATTTTCAAATACAGATTCATAAAACAATGCATGTGACCTTATTACTGTTATTAGTATTTAGAATAGTAAGTGAAAGAAGCACTAAAGTGTAAGCATTGCTATAAGTGAGACTCTGAGTTTGTGTGCCATGGCTAGGAGTCAATCCCACCACTGTTCTTTCTCTACAAATTAACAGTCAACCCTGTAGCATCTGAAGACAGCCAGAAAGCATTCATTTTCTATTATTTTCAAGTTGTGGGAGCGCAGTTTGTGTCACTTCCTTCGAATCTGACCCATGTTCTCCTGGGTCTGGTAGAAGGTGTTATGAGGGATGCACATGCTCAGGTGAGTGCCTGGGTCTGGTAGAAGGTTTGTGAGGGATGCACATGCTCAGGTGAGTGCCTGGGTCTGGTAGAAGGTGTTATGAGGGATGCACATGCTCAGGTGAGTGCCTGGGTTTGGTAGAAGGTAATAAGAGGGATGCACATGCACAGGTGAGTGCAAGGATGCTGCTGCCCTGTCTGAGCTTAGTGTTTACTTGGGGAGCAGAAGGCACTGGAGTGACTTCAGGTCACTTGGAACATGCCCAGATCTGCAGAAATCATTCTGTGTGGAGAGGCACGAAGGGCCCAGAAAGCATGCTTGGCTTATTCTTTCCTGCTAAGAAAGTCCCCAGGAAGCCCAAGGTGGCAGCTGGGGGCTTTCTGTTCTGCCTAGAGAGCATGAAAAGGCTCATGGAGTAGGAAAAAGCAGGCATAGTTATGGGATCTGGAAGTGTGAGTGAAAGCCTGGGTACCAGGAAGGATTGCAACTGGAAGATGAAGCTGGAGGTAGAAAATGGAGAGTTAACTGTTGACTCTCTGGAAAGAGGAGTGAGGGACTAGTCCTGAATTTTCAAGAGCACAGAGCTAATAACCATTACACTTAACATCATTCTAGGAAAAATATAAACTACAGTGGGAGCTTTGTTAAAATGTTGTTACAGCAGACATCCAGGAAAAGGTCAAGCCCTTACCTGTGTTCTATTTTGAATAGCTGAAAGAGCTTGTTTATAGCCAATGAGACTCTTGTCCTCCTTCAGAATTCTCCCCAACATGGTCCCGTTTCCTCCTATTCCTTAATGCGTGTCTTCCTTTCCCTCCTTCTGTGTCTTCTCTTCCCACCCTTTTCTTTCTTTGTGACCCTATTTCTATTAAATTTACTGGTCTAGGAAACACCTGCTGCCTGGATAAGTCCCATGGTCCCTTGAGTAGAATCAGAGTGGCCCAGGCTGGGCTCTGATTCTCACAGCAGGGCTGGGCAGTGATGCATTCTTATTCTTTGATTCTTATTTTACGATCAACTGCCAGAGAACCATGACATCATCCCAAGCAAGGTAAAACACAACTGCCCAGATGACTGCTTTATAATTATGACACCTGTAAACTTCCTAGGACTGGAAAGCTGGGTTCCATTTTGCAAAGCATTTTTAGATCACCTCCCAGGATGGATTAGTTCCACAAATGGCTAATTCGGTAAGTTTATCCTGATTTGTGCTAATTTCATTTTAGGGGATGAATACTTTCTGAACATATTTTTTTTTCCTCAGGGAGCTAGAGGAGTCTTCCTATGCCACTTATAATAATGTTTTTTGTCTTCTTGTGTATGTGTACATACGGGCATGTGTAGTGGACAGAGATCTGCATTGACTGTCTACTTTGATCACCTTTGGCCTTCATTATTCGACGCAGGGTCTCCCACTGAAACTGGATCTCCTTGGTTTGGCTAGACTAGCCAGCAAGCCCCACATCCTGGCACTGGAATCACAGACTCACCCTGCCTCTGTTGAGCATTTCCTGCAGGTGCCAAAGGTTCAACTCCTATGAGTGTACTTGTGTGACACCAGCTTGTCTAGCCATCAGCCAATCCCCCTTAGCCTCCACCTCAGTTCTCACAGCTCTGTTGGAAATTCCAGTACATGTAGACAGAGTAGTTCTCTCTATGTGCCTGGGAAAATATATCCTAATTAAGACAAGTAGTATTAATGTGTGGAACGATTGCTAATCAACCCATTGCAATTCAGTGGGGGGATTATCAATCAAAGTGAGTCTCAAAATTGGATAAAAATGAAGTGTAATATTAAAGGAAGAACAGTAGAGAATTTGACAGGAAGAAGTTAGATCCCTTGATCCCTACTGTACTCAAAATCGTTATTACTCATACTGTTAGGTGAGAATAATTTTGGGCTCATCTAAGCAGTGGCCTCATGATACCAAGGTTTAGAAGTAATTGGCCATATCATAACTAATCTGGATTCAGTTTGAACATCCTTGAAAAAAGGAGTTAGACTGGGTGGGAGTTGGGATAATGGTGAGAAAGAGAAATCTCGCAGCTTCTGTTACTATCAGAACATCTCTTCTTAATATGAGAGTGAAAGTAAGCCCAATTTGCCTGACCTGAAACCGGTATGTGAATTAAACACATTCATAGTATAACAACAAACACAAGTCAAACAACGCCAAACCACAGCAACAGAGCCTTTACGAGTGCAGAGCGGCCTACGGGAAGACAGTTCCTTTCTTTACCATCAGCATCCACAGTCTTCTTTATTTCTCAGAGATAATTAGGGTTCATTTCTTGTATGGCTTTCAAAAGTGTTCTTAGGGTAGTGTGCCAGTTCTGCTAGTTTCAGTCCGCAAGAATAAACACCAACTTAAACCACAAGGAAAGAATTGACTGGAAAGACGCTGGGGTTATTTTGCTGAACTAAAACAGGCTTAAACCCCAAAGTCTTTGGAAAAGGGAGCGAAAGGAAGGTTACCAGACAACCCAGAAGCAAAGAAAGGTTACCAGGCATCCCAGCAGCCTGTATCCAATGCTGCTAAACTGATTGGGCTGTAGACTTCAAGCCTCTGCAATTTTGGATTTGATTCCAAATGTGAATGACCAAACTAGACGGGCTCAGTAGGCTGCAGTGTGTCTGTATGTGCAGGGTGTGAATGAGAAAATGAAATAGAAAGGAAAGGAAAGGAGAGGCCATGACTGCTCCATTGTAGGTGGACCAGATTGAGCTGGACCATGTGGAGAGAGGGGAAGGAGAAGAGAGAGGGGAGAGAGGGAAGAGATGGAAGAGAAGGGAGGAAAGAGGTGTAGTACCCAGGAGGCCAAAGGAAAGAGCTTCTGAGGGCAGGGAAGCTCAGCCCTTAGCCTGAAGAGTTCAGAGTAGAGGGCTGGGTGTACCAGCCATATCCTGTAACAGGTAGAGACTGAGGGATGCTGGGAGAACCTGGTGGCCAGGTGTGTTTTGATATGTTAAGTGGGCACTTCAGCCCTTTGTCCTGGGCTTGAAATTTAGCAGGTTGAAGCAGGGATAAGATGGACAAGTCACACAGTGTGGAGAGGTGCATGCCCTTGTTTCACAGGATGGATAGTCTCTTGTGGAGAGTTGTGCCAAGAGGGACATATTGCACATAAACACATCCCTGTTTATGCACAGGCAAACACATGCACACTCTAGGTACCTGATTCTTAGTAAAAGGTAAACTACCTTTCACCGTGTAGTGTGTGAGTGTGTGTGTGTGCAGGTACCTGAGGAAGTCTGTGACTTTGTATTTCCTGGAGCTGGAGTTATAGGAGTTGGTTTGCCACCCCAAGTGGGTGCTGCTACCAAACCCAGGTCCTCTGAAAGAGTAGTGCTCACTCTTATTTTCCTAGACAAGGTTTCTTCATGTAGCTTGGGCTCTTCTAGAACTCACTCTGTAGACCAGGTTGACCTTGAACTTGCACAGATCTGCCTGCCTCTGCCTCCTGAGTGCTGGGTTTAAAATCACGTACCACCACCGCCTGACTGAGTGGTGTATGCTCTTAATGGCTGAGCCATTTTTCTTCAGCCCCAAGGATACATTTTGTTATGGATGTTATTAGCATTAGCTACAGTTTCAGACACTCTGTTCCTTTCTTTCTCTGGCTTATAAAATAGTGAGATTTTTACAGTGTGGGCTTTTGAACAAGTTTGAACAAAAGTATTTGTTTCTGGCCAAGAGGCCCTTGTAAGTGCACAAAGAAATGGGGCCTTTTCTTTGGATAACCGTTCTCCAGCCTTCAGAACAGAGGGACTAAGGTATATAGTTTGTTGACTGAAGGTATGGTTATAACAACCTTCACAGAACTGTGTGTCCTCGGAAAGATCATTCAATGTTACAGACACACACACACACACACACACACACACACACACACACACGGTTAAGATTACTTATTTTGAAATTGACAGGTGACACTGGGTGTTTGCATCTTATCTAACACGATGTTCTGAGGTCTATAAACACCCTCGAATGATTGCTTTAGCTAATGAACAAATGCATGACCTCGCACTATAGTTTTATGGCAAAAGCACATAAAATCTCTCTAAACTTCTCAACAATATTACACAGATGTTCCTTGATGTAGAGATAGTGCTGTTTCCAGAGAAACGCATCATGAGGTGAAAATGTTTCCCCATCTCAACCTAGCCTGTCTCAGATATGCTCAGAGCACTTGTATCAGTCTACAGTGAGGCAAAATCTACCAGTATGAAGTCTGGTTCATGTCAAATACTACACACTGCATGCAATTCCTGAACACTGTGCTGAAATTTAAAAGTAACCTGATTGTATGGACAGTCACCACAAAAGTACAGCTAATGTATATTTAAGTTCAGTTTTTACTTTTTTTAAAGATTTATTTATTATGTATACAACATTCCTTCCATGAATGCTTGCATGCCAGAGGAGGGCACCAGATCTCATTACAGATGGTTGTGAGCCACCATGTGGTTGCTGGGAATTGAACTCAGGACCTCTGGAAGAGCAGTCAGTGCTCTTAACCTCTGAGCCATCTCTCCAGCCCAAGTTCAGTTTTTACTTAATTGGTATAGCTTTTGGTAGATTTCATTCTTTTTGTGGGTGAAGAACTGCCTGCTGAGTGTACACACACATTTTCTTTATTTAGTATACCCACTGAGGGTCACGTAGCCTGGTTTGTATTTTAACTATTATGCATAGTGCTGCTATAAACATGGGAATTCAGCTATCTCTTTGACATGCTGATACCTTTCCTTTGGATAGACACACATTGCTAGGTCATGCAGCCATCTCCTTTCAATCTGGGGAACCTGTGCTGCTTGCCATCGCAAATCCTTAGCTTTGTCTAGGCATGAACAGTGAGTCAGCATCCTCTAGGCTCTATGTTTTGGCCAGATCCTATCTCATGTCCTTTTGAATGACAGCCATGCCAGCTGGGGTGTGGTGCTATCTATTGTGGTTTTGAGTTGCATTTCCCTGGTGGCTGGCAATACGGAGTACTTTCCAAATACTTGTTGATCATTTCTATGCCTCTTTTTGAGGAATGCCTATTCAGGCCCATTTTAGAACCATCTTGCACAATGCAGTTGTTTGAATTCACTGCACCGTCACACTTATAGTTTTGCTCTAGCAGGGGTGTTGTGAGTCTAAAGCCATGGGTCCAGAACAGTTTAATTCACTAAATACGGCCCATATTTCTGTTACACCTTTAAGGGGTTGGTCTTCTGGCTCAAGCAGATCATGAGGGTCTATTCTCATCTGCTTACTTGAAATGACCACCATAATAAGACAACCAGATTGAAAGAAGAGTTTTAAGACATTAACTATCATATAACACAAGACAGTGATACAGACAAATGGAAAATACAAGTGGTTGAACTATGATGGTCTAGCTTATGACACTGGGGAGATGAAAGACCATGACTGAGGAAGGGAGAGCCTAGGTGGAGCTTGGTGTTCAAAGGACAGAGTACTGTGGAAGAGAGGAATGTGCCTTTGGCATGCATGCGGTGCCTTGATTTACACTGATCTCCACATAGTCTACTAAATACACAGATCTTTGCAATGATTCCTTAAACATTCAGGACTTTCATCTGGAAAAGCCTTTGGAATGCAGTGCGTTTTTCATTTTCATTTCTACTTTAGAGCATTCATAAGCCATTATCAAGATGGAAAAGAATGATTCCTTATTTATGCTCAATTGGACAGCTGCTTCAGATTCTATGGGACTTTGAGCCTTCAGTTCTGCCATCTCAGGATGGTCTGAGCAGTCTGTTAACCATTTTTGTGGTTAACAGAGCAATATGAGAAGGGCAGTACCTGGAGGATCAGAAGAGGGTGGAAAGGATTAGAAAAGGCAGTCAGTCAGTGGTCATACCAAAGTGATGCTGAGTGTGAGTGGCAGGGCGAAGTCTGAACAGTATTCTCTTACTGTCTTAGAGACATTCTTTGGTATTGACTCCAAAAGAAGAAATTTAGACCTTCTACTGAAAAATATCTGTCCACTTCATCGGCTCCAAAATGGAAATAAAGAATCCATTCCAGTTTTATTGAACATCGCATCTCATTATTTAGCTCAGTATAGCCTCAAAATTGCAATGATCCAACCCTGTCTCTATAGCTCTGGGATTGTAGTTGTGTGCCAGCCACCACATGAGGTATTTCGAGATTCTTATGTTTGCATGAACTCCATTCCTTTGACTGCAATATTTATGTGAAGTTTATTCCAGAGAACTGCATGATGTAATATATTCTTCATTACATACAGTTTATCCATTATAGAAATATAGGAAATACTAACTTCTGCCTGGGGCAACACATTTCATCAGAGACAAAAAATAATGAGAACTTAGATGTTCAAGACATTCTTTAAGATTTTTTTATTTTATGTGTGTGAGTGCTTTGCATGTTATATTATATGTACAACTAATGTCTGCAGAAGTCAAAAGAGAAAGTCAGATTCCATGGATCTGGAGTTACTGATGATTGAGAGACCCCATGAGGTGCTGGGAACTGAACCAAAGTCCTCTCTCTGGAAGAACAGTGAGTGCTCATGACTCCTCAGCTAACTCCTCAGCCCCAGCTGTCTCTCTCTCTGTTGAGTAACTTTCATCAAATTGTCTTTCTTCATTCTTTGAATTAATAACATTATCCCTCGGGATTTTCTGTTCTCTAAGAGAACTGGCTATTGGGTTTTCTTTTCTCCCTGACTGGCTGCTTCTACTCCTTCACAGGACTAAACCCAAACTCTCGGGTTAGCTCTGCAGTACTCAAACATCAAGACACAAAGCCTCTGGCTTGGACACACAGAGTGAGATCAGAGGGCATTTCCTATCTGCACCAACTGGAAAGGGAGAAATGGGTGGACTGGATGCAGCATGACAGTTATAAAAGTGTTTTCTTCTCGGCTTTGGAAATTTGGATGAAAAATCATTTCATCCTAAGAGTGGAGTCTGTTTTCCAAGACCCTTTACACACAGGTGAGGCACTATTAGCACATTATTTATAATAATAATTCAATGTTATCTCTCATAACTAATATTGAGTTGGGGAGCAACTCTGTAGCTGTTCATATCTGAAATAAAAGAGCCTGTGTCTGTTAAAAGAAAGAGCTCGATTCATAACAAAATGGCATGCATTTTAAATATAGGAAATATAGCTGTTCTGTAGAGTTCTCTCTAGGACAGTGAGATAAGTTATTTTTACACATTCAGTATGAAACGTTTTATATTTCAAGAAGAACCTTTAAACATATTTTAGAGGTCTTTTTTGTCTTTTTGTTATTTTGCTTTGGCTTTTCTTTAAATCATTTGGGTGAAGACTACCTTCTAGAAGTCAAACACTTGATTGACAGCAGAACCCTGCACTGAGCAACCCGAAGGCACTGTGTGATGGCACAGGCAACAAAAACAGAGGAATATTGGTAGGAAACAGGCTAGAGCCCTGGCTAAGCAATGGTGCCTCCTGCTAGAAGTGAGATTGAGGAGGCTGAGGGTGAGGTGAATGAGAGCCAAGGAGAAGAAAATGATGGTGGGAGATTACTACAAAGGCAGAACTGAGAGTGGCACTATGGAATGTTGGGGTGGGTTCAGGTGAGGTGGCCATTTTCTGCTGAGGTCTATATGCGGAAAACTTGCCAAGTCTCAGTCCTAAACATGAGTACCAGGTTGGTTAAAGGAAAATCTATGAAGGAGGTCAGGACTGTTTCCAAGATTCTGCCATGGTTTTCAACACTCCTCTGTCTTTTGGCAGACTTTCTCCATGCAGGTGTTCAGACCCCCCATTCCCTTCCCCTGAACCGCAGGGTCACCCACATTGGAGCAATCAGTGAATGACTTTTACATGCCAAACTTTCCTCCCCAAACTCTGCTTCTTTCTTCGCTGGTATGCTTGGGCCTTGCTGGAGTTAATTTGACAACTGATTGGGTGTCACCGACTGATGACTTTGTCCCCTCTCTCTGGTCCCTTCTCCCCTGTACCTAACAAACTCAAGTGGGGATTCTACTGGGATTGAAGCAAAGGAGCTTTTTTCCTGAGTCGTTTAGATGGCAGCTGTGAGTAAGGGGAAGCCTGGGCATGTGGATGTAACTTCTAGAATCACTGTATTTTTGGAGAAATAGAATAAAGATGAACATTGCTAGGGAGAAGGGTCAATTTGGAAGGACAATGGCAGCCACCTGTGGGGATAGGATGAAAGCTTGACCAGAGATGACTTAGGGGGATAAAGCGAACCATTTAAAGGATTTGGTGGCTCACTGAGGTAATTCTATGAACTATTTTCCCTGAACCATGGTTTTGGCTAATGCGTTTCTCCAGGATGGCTTTTCTTTTCCCCTACTCTGTGAAGGCAGCCTGGCCTCCATTCTGCTAATGTTCATTGGTTCTGTTACATGTCTGGGATGGAAAAGGTTGCTTAGGTGTCAGCCAAGACACTCCCTCTGCTTGGGGGAGAGGGAACTGCCAGCCTGACTCTCGATTTCCTGCCAGTTTAAGGAGCTTATGACTCAGATTCAAGCAAAACATTGAATTGAAGCAAGAGGCTAGGGAGGGAACCCAATCTCTGATGAGGGCTTTCGGGCCAAACATCATCACTGAACACTTCACTTCGGGGAACCCGAACCTATCACGCTAGGGCTGTGCCATCCTATGCATGTTCTCTGTTTTGAAAACACCTGCCTGGGCAAGCACCCAGACAACCTTTCCTTCCTCCTCATAGACATATTGTTCCTGAGTTGGAACTCAGAGGCTCGCTCACCTTCTTGAAGGAAAAGCTTCTCTCAGAAGCCAACACCACTATTGAGCATCTCTCAGGTTCTTTGACAGCAGAAAAGCCCCACCAGATGGTATGACTCAGCCAGGGTGTCCACTTGCTCCCTGTTTCCATTCCTCACAGAAGGAGGTGTTAGGGGAAGACGATGGACATTTCTTGGGAATAACACTGAAACCCAGACGCTGTGTTTCAAAGTTCTCTGTGGTTTCAGTAGCTTACTGGATATTGCTTTAGTGGCTGAGCTATTGCCAATATTAACTTGCTGGTTATATGAAAGCCAAACTCTATCCCCGAGGAAAGGTACTGGGTGAATTGAAGAGTTCACTGCTTTCTTTACCTTGCTTTTCCCATTACTCATAGATAATCCTGCTTTCTCTGTCTTCTCTCAGTTATCTTTCTTTCAGTAAATTTTAGTCATTTCTCTCTTGGACCCTTCCCTCTGTGCACTGGAGTGGAATACAAGATTTTTTGGACATTTGCCATAGTTTGGATCTTAGGTGTCCCACAGTGCCTGTGTACAAAAGGCATAGTCCTATGCTTTGGTACTACTGGGAAATGGTAGAAACTCCACCGTAAAGGTCCTGTAGGGGTCTTTAGGTTATTAGGAGAAAGTCCTTATAGAGCACTGTAAAAGTAAAATACCTTCTTTTTATAGTTTACCTCCTTCCTGTGAGGTGTGCAGTTTTACTCAATGACTTTTTACAGCATTATAAGAGTTCTTAACATAGACCCCCCCAAAAGCTATGAACCCAGATAAACTATTTCTCTTTATAAGTTGATGTATCTCAGGTGTTTCGTGAAGTAGTGGAAATGTGACAAGCACAGAACTCAGCCACAAATATTCATATTAAACAGAGTTTACAATGTGACTCCTTCATATCCGAGTATGGAGAGTATGCAAAACATTTTTAAAATTCAGTAAGAAATCCTAGATATTTCATCATCATCCAGTTAGGAAGAGATGCACTGGGGCCATTTGGAAACATTCCTGGTCTACCGTCAGCTTGACTTTCTAGTCTTCTATCACTTGGTATACTTCTCTTTAGACTGGATGAACTGGTCTACCTATCCAACTCAGTTTAAAGACTCCTCTCTTTAAGACTGTTTCTTAAACATTGACCTTGTTCAATATATATATATATATATATATATAATTAGAAGTCAAGTCTGTGTCAATCAGTTATCTTTACTGCAAGAAAAAAAGGAAAAGGAAAAAAAAATTCAAAACAAATGTGCAATACCAAGGGAAGGAGCTTTGTTATGTCGTGTTCCTTGGGAAAGCATAACTGTAAGTCTCATAAGGGATCCCTCAGTCCTTCCCTTTACATAGAAGCTCAAAACACAGATTGGTTTTGCCGAAGACCTGTCGATTCCAGTCAGTAAGCGCCATTTCTTTCTTTCTGAGGTGAGATCATATTTTCACACTTAACAGCTGTAGACACGTGGGAACTCGTGTTTTGGTCTATACGGTGAAAGTAGAGTATCTCAGAGGAGCTAAATATCAGTTCCAGCTTGTCTTCCTTGTTCTAGATCTTCTATTCTTGCCGACCTTCCTCAAGGGTGCCCATGACCTAAACCTGCTAGAGGCAGGTTCTCAGGGTTGAGTCTCTGGTGATCTAAAGCTCCCTACCATTCTTGCCAGGCATGCTGTGTATCCTTTCAAATGCTTACACAATGCTTCTGGGTCGAACAACTCTTAGAAGGTGGTCTTCCCTGTCTCTTTAAGATATCACTGGGCATCTTGAATGCAAGCTTGACGGAAGCCCCCACCTCTACCCCCCGCCCCAGCCTATAGTGAGCTCTCTGTAAGGTGCTGAGTCGATCAGTGTTGTGCAGTACTTTCTCTCCATCAGCTTGTCAGTAAACGTTGCTGGCTACTAACAACCGATTTATAGCATCTGTCGACTGTTATAATGTCCTTTGTCCATGACCTCCAGCTTGTATCTTTATTAGTGATTCAAATGGACTGGTGGGAATTTCCCAGAAACCTTCAGGAGAGGAATAAGATTGTCAGACAAGAGCTGTGGAGAAGTGAGGAGGGACACAACGTTTTCATTTATTTAAAAATGCAAGTTAATAATTTATATATTTTGATGAAAAGTACTTCAGATATATTGATACAAAACAGGTCTCATATCATAGATTAAAATAGGGCTTGGGAAGTTTGATTATTTTATCAGATCAAACAGTGGGTGACAGAACAGGACAAGAATCTACATCTTTTAATTTCCCGGCAAATGGAAACCACCCTATTAAACCATAGTGTAATTCTAGAGTGTAATTGAAGTCATAGTTTCTAAATTTTTGTACCTTGTGATGGGTTTCCAGGATCCAACAGAACAATGGGCACTAGAATTAGGCAATTTCATTTTTGTTGGCAAATAATTATGTCAGGAGTTCTTTATGTCCATTATAATGGTAAGTACTGAAATGGACTTTGTCATGGTTACCATGGAGTTAGAAAAAATTTCAACATAGCTGTATGAAGCTGTCGGCATAACCCCTCCAGATGTCATTTCCAAGGTAAAGATTGTGGTGACTGTGATTCCTGGGAAGGAGTCAGCACTTTGAACTCCAGGCAGCCAACTTGCAATGTCCTTCTTATGTTTGTTTATTTTGGGTGGGCATGGTTTGGAAATAGTGCATGGTTAGACTTACTGATACCATAAAGGCAAAAGAAAGTCTTATTTTACATTCTCCTTCACCGCTCTAATTCCTCTGCCTCTGCCATCTCCTTTTCTTTCTCTTCCCCTGGATCCAGGTCCACAGGAAAAGCACAGCGCGCTCTTGAGTGATGAGCCCTGCTCCAGCCCTTTGAGCGATGAGCCCTGCTCCAGACCTTTGAACACTGTTACAACAGCCTATGAACGTAGTTTCTTTGTGTCCAAAAGTGAATCAACTAAAAAAAAACTAGTTTTAAATATTTTGAAAAATATTAGCATCACACACTTTTAAAGAATAACAACTGGGGACTGGCGAGATAGTTCAGTGTTTAAGAAGAGTGACTGCTGTTCTGGCGGGCCTGGGTTCTGTGTGCAGCACTGCTGCTCATAACATCTGTACCTTCACACTTCAGTTACAGGGTGCCTGACTCCATATTCTGGTCTCCTCAGGCACCAGACACACATGTTTAGACTGACATACACACAGGCAAAACATTCATATACACAAAATCATAATAATAATTTTAAGAAGTAACAGTTTGGGCTGGGCGGTGGTGGCGCACACCTTTAATCCCAGCACTTGGGAGGCAGAGGTAGGTGGATCTCTGTGAGTTCGAGACCAGCCTGGTCTACAAGGGCTAGTTCCAGGACAGGCTCCAAAGCTACAGAGAAACCCTGTCTCGAAAAACCAAAAAAAAAAAAAAAAAAAAAAGAAGTAACAGTTTGATAATCAGCCATACAAAGTTGTTCCATTTTAGGTACTTAAATGAATTTTGTGATAAAGGTTTAATTTAAAAAAAAACTAAGCTTGTGGAGTGATGAGAAAGACGATAAGGATCATTTTGCATCTACTTTGTTTCCTTTGAACTGTTTTCAATATTTTGCTCTTTTCCTCTAATGGAAGTTTTTCTCTATAATTATTAAAGACAAAATAAATGACCTGACTGCCTTGTTACTAACCCAGGAAAACTACTAGTCAAAGTTTATCAGTGGCTTCCCTGTCACTGAGGAAGTGCCACTTCCTCATGGTACTCAGGAAGATCCTTCAGTTGGTTTAAATGACAGCTGAGAACAGCAAGTGCTCACCTGGCCAATCACGCTCTGGAGAAATAGAGCTTTGTGGGTAAATCTGAAAAGTCTGTACAGCTCATTAGAGTACAGGTAGAATTTTACACTCTACATTAAGAAGCAGCATATTTCAAAGGAGCAGATGAGAGTTCTTGTATCCCAAAGAAATGTGAAATAAAGAGTAAACTGAAGAATCATAGCTCAGTGAACTGCCAGCCAACGTGTAAACACAATCTCCTCTGAGTGAGCCATTTTGGTATTTCAAGTATTATGTCCTGTGTATTTTATAACAATTCTAGAAGACAATCTATGACTTGAGCAATGTCTAGTCTAGTTTGTAAGGTAAGTTTAGTTATATTAGTACTATTTAGGCTTTGGGGTTGATATAACTCACTGCACACACACACACACACACACACACACACACACACACACACTAGCACTTGTTTTAAATAAAAAGAATCTTCTTATGTTTTCTCCTTCCAGGGTTTTGTTTTTCTCTCTCCACAAAACCACCTTGTAGTCTAAAATATTTTAGAGGAGGTTTTGCCATCACAAAAGCAAATGAAATGGAAAATGTAAGACTAAGAACAAGACAATTCTCTGATTGATTATTATAAACTATTAGAGAAAACTAATTTAGCCCTGCAAATAAGCATAGGATTAAGGAAGAGAGATGAAAAGTGCTTAGCGGCCATTCTTGTTTTCTATACAGGTCTGTATCCTGGATACTTGGAGAGAGCCCCAATGGACTGGCAACAGGAGCATCTACTGGGAGCCTGTTAGAAAAGCAGAATCTCTGTTCCCACACCAGGCTGGAAATTTGCATTTAACAAGATCCCCAGGTAACTCCTATGTGTGTTGAGTGCTGCCCACTGATGACATGCGGTGCTTTCTTTCCTTTCGATGCCCATGGAGCTATAGAATTTCTCTGATGATGTGAATGAATCAAGACTCCCCTCCCCTTCCTATAAGAGCAGAAACGGAAGGATCTGAAAGCATCAGTCCAGATGGCTAAGAAAGGACTTCTTTTCTCCTGTTCTGGTGGCTCCTGACCATCCGCCAAGTCTTCAAGAGGTCAGATGTGCATTGACACCCCATGCTGAGGTTATTTATTAATTTGCTTTTTCACGAGAGGCAGGGTCAGGGTCACCATAAACAGAACGAGATTGTTTGCTCATGTTAGATTACACTTGTTGTTTCTGGTGGAAATTAATTTTCCCTTTGGAAAAGTGTGCTTACGTCCTAGGGAATCAAGAAGATGAAGTGCCTCACTCCAGCCATGAGCCCAAAATGAATTGAAATGTTGTATTTTCCTGCCTGGTCTCTGGATGGAATTGACACTTCTGCTTTGGGGGCTGGCTGTGAATGAGCCTGTTGCCCTTTCCATTTATGCATTGGTGAACTTAATTAATTCTGCCTGTTAATTAATTTTAAATTTTGGCAGCCATGTGGATTGAAGAGTAGTGCATAATTTCTGGGAATAGCAAAGAGAAAACACTGACACTTGTCTTCAGCGTTTAAGATGTGGACTGAGACTGTAGAGAAATACCATGGCTTACCTCCCATGGCTTCAACTGAATTGACTCACACTTCAGGCTATGGTGGTTTCCAGGACTGCCACCAAAAGAGAGGAGGGGGGGAAACAAGTTTTATTTTATCCACAAACACATAATTGCAATCTCTAGGAGGGACAGACGACAAACCATAATGAAGCAAGTCATAAAGCTTAAACATGTTCTTTGACTGCAGGCAGTGAGCAGGGGCCTCTCTAATTTAGAGGAAAGATGATAGACTTCTCAGGAATTGGCCAAGGAAGAGAAATAAGAAAAAGAAAAAAAATCATGCAGGCGGGCCTTCCTTAAATTAGTGACTTTCAACATTTCTGCATGCTTGAATGTCCTGAGACGACTCTATCGATCTTGTTCTCATGTTGTCACGCGTTACTGGAAATGTTGTAAAAAGGATCACAAAGATGGTAACAAGCAGATGGCAGAAGGTTGGTAGGGAGAGAGGAGATAATGCGTATCAAAATACAGATGGACAGTAAATCTTTTTCTTTTTTCTTTCTTTCTTTTTTTTTTTTTTTTACATAGTAATCCAGGACAGATGCGGTGGAGAACAGTTAATTATACATTTCAAGGTGACTACAAGAGCAGGGTTCCAAGGTTCACAACATACAGAAATGATTCTACTTACGGAGCCAGAGACAGTAATTATCCTTATTAAATCATTACATACTGTGCACATGTACTCAGTTACAACATTACCAACCAATAAATAAAGATAAATGCAACTGAAAAATAAAGGAGAAGAAATCCTACACCACACTCAGCATCTCTTCAGTGGAGCTGCAAGCCCTGGGCTCTGTCATAGGTAAGAACAGCTTCGAGAGAGGTGGACAAGTTCTCCACATACAAAGTGGAATAAACAGAGAACCCTTAACAAAATGACCAGTTAATGAACTCTGTAAAAAGATTTTGTGATAAGAAGAAAATAAAACAAATATAATAACTCATGTCTTTTTATTCGTTAATCATATATGTATTTATTATTACTAGTAGAGAAAAACAAGTCTGACCTAAGAAAATGACGTGTGGGCTTGCAAGATAACAGTGAAACCTTAAACTGGGGATTTCTGTCTTTTCCAAAAGGTTTTGTTGTTATTTTATGTCATCTTAAACATAACAACAAAGTTATTATTTAATTGAATTCATTTAAAAGTATTGATCTTTGTATGAAGACATAGTGGTTGTTTATTTATTTAATGTTATACAATATTCTAAAATGGGTTATTATGCTTGTGATTTAGTCTTTGGAAGACAATTGAAAGATAATTTACATTTTCTATGAGTTATCCTCTCTCTGTGCAAAAGAAATTATGTTAATTTATATTATAAACTCTAGCACACACCTCATGCTATTGATAAAATGTTTTTAATTATATTAATTATATCTATGCATCTGACCTTTTGGCAAGAACTTCCTGCTTAGTGGATCAAACAATGAGGGTATTTATACTTGGGGCCTTAAACACTTGCTATGGAACTCTGTAGTGTCCGAATGACACTGGGCTAGGCTACACCTTTAATTCAAGGAACAATTTTGATAGAACTTTAGGAATAAGGCACATAGATGGAACTCACAATTAAAACTTTAGTGACAAAGAGGAGAGGAGACAAACAATACAAGTTGAAAAATCCACATGAAGGTTATTTTATAATCTTACTTAAATGCACACATTTATATTACATATACATGTATATATGTACATATTTACTTATATATGTGTGTATAACAATAAAAATGAAGATTCCATGAATTTAAAAGGGAGGCATTGAGTTGGAAGAGGATGGGAGAGAGTGATGTAGGTGCAGTGGTCATGTATGAAGTACACAAAAATAAAACAAGAATTTAAAACCGAACAGCAAAAAATATTTGAGGGACAAACCCAAGAGAAAAGATGATCTCAACTTCCAGAGATACACTGGGCAGAAACCAGTGAAATGACATAAAACAGAACCAAGGTTCAGGTTCTGTTTAGGTTCAGAAGTCAGCTGCATGAGAGTGAGCTGGCTTGGCCATGGCACAAATGACAAAATTCTGGGATTTCCATTCGATGACAGCCATAACATTAGCCAATAGCATGGTGTGGCTGTTAGAAAAGTAGCCTAGCGCAGTCTTAGGTTGCATTTATGAAATACTGTGTCTAGCACAATGGAACAGACAAATTAACTAAACCCTGTGCTAGCGAAATGACCTGGAGAATGACGCTGTAAATCCCTTGAGCTGTGTGTCAGCCCTTCTCTAACGGGAGGACACTCAGAGGTAGGAACAGTCAGTTCCCAAGATTATCTCTTGTGGAACATTGGGAGGCACAGGATAAAGCCTTCCTGAGTGAGAAAAGACCAGGGATCAATTTGTTGCAGAGGGCCTCTCTCCGTCTTTACAAGTCAGACAATGCTACCTAGAATGTTTGATTTGAAGGCAGAGAGTGAGAAATTTACTGACATGAAGAACACAATAATATATTTATCTCTGTCTCTCTCCTCTCTGTATGTGTGTGTGTGTGTGTGCACATGCACACGCTTGCACACGTTCACATGCAAGCATGCCTGCAGGGGATCATTTTATATCAGCCAATCTATAGAGTTCATCTCACAGTGAAAACATGAATCAGACAATATTTCAGCTATCCATGACGAAAAACGAAATGTCCAAAATGTGTAAGGTAAAACCATTGTTATTTTGATCATGCTTTAAAGAGTCAGAAACTCAGAGAAGTTGCCTGGGAAATTCCCACTTGAAGTGTCTGACACCTTTTAGTTGTGGATTGTAGCTCTGTCAAGGCCTTGTTAGGTTGGATGTCCAAGGTGGCTCTGTCACCATGGTCGCACTTGGCTGGAAGCTCTGCAGCAGTTGTCAATCCCAATAAGGAGGTATGACCTCTTTACTATCTTCAGCATCCCCTTAACATGACTGGATCCAAGTGTTGGGCTCTTAGCTCAGGGATATGGGAGCACATCAGAGAGGCACGCTAGCCCATAGGATGCAGCGCGTTGCCCCTTTCCCACAATGCTGTATTTGCAAGAGAGTCAAACACCTCAATTGGTGCACAGTTCTAGTTTTAGTGGAACCAGTGGCCAGCATTTCTGGACATTGAAAAGAAAATGATCACAGGGAGGTTACACAATGAAGTAGATTCAATAAAAACTGCAAACATTTTTAGAAGAAAAAAGTCATAGTGAATGAGTTATATCTTTAATGAATACCCTCTAAGTTATAGGAAAGGAGGGTTTAAAATGCCAAAACTTCTAAAACAATAATGCTTTAAATATAAAACATTCCTGATTTCGTTAATCACTGAAGAACAAGTCATCTAACTTCAACTATTTTAGCTATGCATATAACACCATACAACAGAGAGTTACTTTAGGAGATGGTGCAGAATCTGGATATAGCATCAGGGCCATCTGCTCAGTTGCTTAAGCACTATATTAGCAAGGGCTCCTGGGAAGGGCTAGAGTTCTAGTGAGCTGGGCAAAGTGGCATGCACTGCAACCAACCCCCAGACCCAGCACTC